>CM046033.1:52479331-52849496 GCA_025215565.1 Flaveria ramosissima
CTTGCTATGACATGGTGATCACACAGCAAAACAATGACCCAAAAATCCTGCCAGCAAAACTCAAACAACTAATAAACAAGCCTTTCATCTTTGAAATCCAAGCCAAAAACGATAACCAAAGTGAAGCAATAGGAGTCAACAAAGCTTACGAGGCACCATCATCACTTGCAACCACACCAACTGCTACCACTCAGGCTACCAGCTCATCAATAGCTACACCTGCAACCCCATGCGTAAAAACCCCAAAAAGAACATGTGAACAAGGTACAATAAAGCCAAACTATCACTCATGTAATAACGTTTACAATATTCTACAGTGTATAAACACTTATACAACTGAATTGCAGGTGCGGAACCACGCCTGAAACAAAAGACCAAAGAACAGTAAACATGCACACGTTCACATCCAATCCTATCTTTTGTGACTAAGGGTTGACTACAGTTGCACCAAACCAGACTTCCGCAATGCCAGTTCCTGCACACCCATCCTACATTATAATACACTTTTGTAGCATTATATACTATGCAATAGAAACATGTAAGTAGCAGGCTATTTTGAAAATCACGTCATATAACCGCCTTTTGTAAGTTAACTTTTGTTCAACCCTTAAAAATGTTTAGATTAGAAGAATGTGTCCGTTTAGCAACAGAAAATTCAAACCTGCATGGCCGCAGCAACGCGCGGCATTTAAATCTAGTTTAAGCTTATTTTAAAATCCTATAGATAAGAATTGGCTTGCTTGTACGTCAACAGATCAATATCATTTTTTAGTTTGCATGTCAGTACTAAATAGTTAAATTTATTATTAATATTACTAATTTTTATTGATTGATTAGTTTAATTTTATTATTAAACTAAAACTTTTAATTACAAAGGTGCTACAATTGGAGTTGGTGTTATCCATGTAGATGTGGCAAATTCAACCCGGTTATAGGTTATAGCTAGCATTCATGGGTTGACATGGATTGATCTTTATTTCAAGTGGTTGAATAAAAAATTAGCCAAAAGACAATGGGTAATTATAATGCCTACCTATTCAATAATTTTCTTGAAAGATTTAGATTATTAATAAATAAGAAATACAAAAAGTGTTTACATGTCAGTCTACCTTATCAACTATGATTCATACAACAAATGATTGGTTTAAACCCAAACATACTTTGATCCTAGCTTCCCATCTAACTAATTTATTGATCAAGTCATAACCAAGAATATTGCGCACATCAGGTCATCACAATTGTAGTTTCAACATGGTTAGTTGACAAAATGCGCCAAAGGATTTTGCTTATTGTAAGGATACAAACAGAAATTCTAATGACGTTTATATTTTGACCCTTCATCGACCTGAAATTATAACATATCATCTTTCCTAGGTCTTTTCTTCTAGAATGATTATTTGTTTCACAATCGTTACATCATCTTTCTTCATTAAGGTCATCTTTTATTTTCTCTTTATACTAGGGAAATGATGTGAGTTACTATTTATCAGAACATGCCAGATTATCAACTTCACTTGTGTATTGCACCACCTGCATCATGAAAGGACAATTAAAATCCTCCATATATGCTTTACATTATGAGTAGGTCGATTTGGACAGATCAATTCTTATTATGGTCGAAAATATATAGAAAGTAAACCAAAGGTTATATCTAAAAGAACTTACTAAAAAATACTGATTGTTTATAAAGAATTTAGGCTTGTGACAAATGTTAGTTCTTCTTCTGGTCTTTGAGGTTCGAGTTGATGAAGAAGGGGGAAATTTACCTAAATGCCCCCACTTACTTATCAGATGCGTCTAACTTAACCCGTTTAAATAACGATCCTTAATAATGTAAAAGATGATGTTACAAGTATCAAACTTAAGGATGTTTTCTGTTCCTGATAAAGATTAAAGATATCATCTACAATTACTCGAACAAATAAATGAGGAATGATGTAACTTGTAAGAGCATTCATAGGGGGTGTTTGTTTTTAAAAAAAACCTCTTCCCCACCTCTTCATCTGCGCGCTCGCAGACGCGGGAAGAGGTTTGTAGTTCGCAGACTGTTTTTCTGGAAGACGTTTCATTAAAAAACGTCTTCCTCACCTCTGCAGGGAGAAGAGGTGGAACAATGTCTTCACACCTCTTCTAACCTCTTCTCTTCTGATTTGTGTTTGAGCCCTAGTTCTTCCCCACCCATTTCATAACCACTTTCATCTTCACACACACAAGCCCTAGTTCTTCCCCTCCCTCCCTCCCGTCGCCACCGTCGCCGCCGGTCCACCGCCTCCCCGTCGCCGCCGCTCCACCGCCTCCCCGTCTCCACCGCTCTACCGCCACCCGTCACCACCGCTCCACCGCCTGCTACCCCCGTCGCGACCACTGTTGGCTAGCCTGCTCCGCCTGCTCGCCTGCTCCGCCCACCGTGCCACCGCCCGCCGCCGCCAGCTCGCCTGCTCGCCTGCTCCGCCCACCGTGCCACTTCAGAGGTCGATTGAAGTTGTTGTTGAACTGTTGAAGACATTGATCGAATTGGGGCTTGATTTGGGGATGATTTTGGTTTGTGAGTGGTGGGTATTGGAAGTGATGATGGTGTGTGATGTGGGTTTAATCGATGTATGCTCCACCTGCAATTCAACATTGTTTGAGATTGGTCATAATTTTGTGAATGATATAGGAACTTAGTGGTTAAAAACAATTTAGTTTTTATTTATATATTAATGTATTAGTTGTTTTTAGAGTTTAAAAAATTAATTTAGTTTAATTACAGAATATTTCAGCATTCTGCAGATGTTAAAAACAAACAGTCTTTTTCTTGCAGACTGCAGACATTTGGTCCACCTCTTCTGCTGCAGATGTCTGCAGATGTGGTCCGCAGACTGCAGATGTTTTCCTGCTGAAAAAACAAACAGCACCATAGTCTGTTCTTTATTTTTATGTGAGTGGGTGACCTATATTATAGGGGACTATTGTGAGGGTTGTGAGTGAAAGAGGGATACATTTATTGGGGTTGTACCCTGTTTTTTTAAATATGAGGAAACACGGTACAAGCTTATAAATTTCTAATATTTTTAAAAGTGGTTATGAGTGATGATAAAAAATGTGATAATAAAACTATTAAATAATAAAAAGATTACAACTTTTTTTATTGTAACTAAAGGATGTGATTGAAGGATAGTATTATGAATGTTCTAATGTACTCTAATAGATGGGCGTTCGTAAAGGGGTCTCGCGGTGGCGGATGGCATGGGTGAAGGCGGTGTAGCCGGGTCGCCCCTTTCCTTGGTCTTGGTCAGCATGTTTCAAATCCAGGTCCGAGTCAAACCAAAAGAATCCGGTCAGATCTGATTTCAAACGGACTGACCGGCTGATTGAATCAGACAAGTCAGGCGAGTCAGACCCAAGCAAACAGTCCCCTTAGTATCTATTAGTAAAAGAGATTAGAGATGCAAGTGAAATGGAGTAGATATTTATTTATAGATGATGATTCTATCCGTCCGTCTGGTGTCTGCACATCTCAAAACAGAAGAATCACATCTCCATTTCCATTTCCATTTCCTCCAAATCCAATGGCTTCTCCTCTTCACCTTCCCTCTGTCGCCCCTAATTTCAAGGTATCACCTTCTTTCATCTCCATTTACTGCACAAAACCTCATCAATTTTCCTCTTTTCCTTCCTATAATAAATAGTACGATGTTAACCTCACTTTCTCTTGCAATTAGGCTGCTTGTGGCTTTGCTTTCAGGGGTCATAAATCCACCTCCCGTATCACCATACGCAAGGGATTAAGGGTTTCTGCTGGAGGTAATACAAGAATTAATCCTTCGCCCCTCAATTTTTTTTTACTTTTCTTTTTATCTTGTATCAAGAAAGTTTGGATCTTTGAGCATGTTTATGTTTGATGTGTGTTTTACTTGCAATGTGCTTATGCACGCCAAGTGTTTGTGCTAAACCCACAACTACTGCTGACAGAAAATCTACAAACTCTATCAAGATCATAATTCTTTAATCGGATAATTTAACCCTAAATAATCACAACTTCAAAATGCAGTTGCTTTCATACAAACACTCTAAATTGGTTATTGCTAATTGCCAATTCAATCTGCAATAACCAGACTAAATGCACCTCCAAACACCCCCTTCAACATTACCATCATCTTCAAAGTGCATCTCATTTTGGATCATTTAAAGTTTATCATGAAGGATATTAACCAAAGATTTTCCCTAATCTTTGTTTGCAGATTTTATAATTGAGGAAGATGATGTTCTGCTTACCTTTTTGAAGGAGAGAGAGTTGAATGGAGATTTTATAGCAAGAGTATCAGATAAACTTTGGATGAGAAAGGCAATTAAGATTGATAATATTGAAGCTGATTTAAGAAATGACGCTAATCAACCAGATGAGGTAATGATCTTTAAAAGTAACTTATCTTGTGTTCACATAATCAATTAATTTTCTGTTAATTAGGTTTGATGTACAGTAACATAACGATAAATACTAGAGGTGGAAAAAAGTGATGGGGTCTGTCAAAATGGGTTTGGTTCTACCTGAAAAACTTTTTTAATTCATTTATTTATATTTTATATCAACAAATTTATTAATCTGTTAAATATGATTAAAAATGTTGTTGCAAACTAATACAACTGTTTTTAATACTGCCAAGTTTTTTGCATCCAAGTACACTTTGTATGACTTTTTAACACGTTTGACATGTTTCCCTTTTAGTTAAATCCTTTAGCTTAACCCTTGACCTGTTAGATATAGAAGCAAAACCCTTATTGATTCATTTATAAGTAATGGGTCAAAATAGCTATCTCTAAGATATTATGGTGTCAGTTACACTTTTTTTGCCTTTTTGTTTTAGTCATGTTTCATCACATGTTTTGTTAATAGCGAAGTAGCCATCCCCAAGTTTTTATTGAGACATTTGAGTATTGTAGCCATTTGTGGACGAAAATGCGGGTGGTTTTCTGAAATTGACGACAACAAATGATTGGATATTAGGGGAAAACACTGCACCAATAAACAAAAAGATGCGAGCTAAGGTATACCTGTATTTAATCTCTGTTTTACTTACATGTGACACTTGTCTGATTAATACCTTCTGAGTTATAAATAAACTATGTGGAAATATTTTTTGTAACAGGAGCTACGTGATGACAGCAAAAGAAGAACCAGACTGAACCTACTTCAGTATGAAGCGGTATGAAATGACTAAACTACCCTTGTCATCTTCAACTTGTATTTCCTTGTTGAACACTTAAAAACATATACATGGATGATGAATATGATAATTGTATAAATCAAAATCCAAACTGTTTGGTAGAATCAAACTGCAAACTCATAAACATCAAACCCAAATATTTTAAAGTTAAACCCTAACTTGAAAAGTTTGATGTTACTGATTAATTATTCTTACCTTGCAGGTGAAGAGAGAACTGTTGTATCTTACAGTTGGTATTGGAAGTGCATGCAGTGTATATTGTTTAGTAGCTTTCTCCATCCAGGTATTCAAGTAGAGGTATAATTCAAGTCATTATTTTCTTCAAATAGATGCTTTATTAGGATCACTAATTCCATCATATTAGTGATATTAGTATGGTTGCCATGTATGTTAGTTTGTGGTAGTTATGTTAGTTGATGGTTGTTGAGTTTGTTAGATTCTAGTTGAGACATTCTTCTAGAATATCCCATTGGATCCTATAAATGTAGCTCATCCATTCTCATTTGAATAATAAGAAAAACACATTCACATACACTTTACTGTTTTCACATCATAATAATAAATATGAATGGAAAAACATGGTATTTATGTAGTTCAAGAATTTGCATACATTAACAGCGAATATTCGTTTCTTGTATGTTTTTGATTTCTTCTTGAAGTACAACGATTTAATAGAACACTACTTCTTTAAAGAAAGTTAATTCCAGGCAAAAGAGGCTGATACAAAATAAATGTTCATCATCAATGAAAAGGGTTTGTTTGGATTTGTGTTATGGAACTGATTATCCAGACATGAAGGCTGAAGTCGTAATACTAAGCTTTTAGTGTTTGGATTAAGTGATTATGAATTCAATTATCTGGTTATTTAGGGGTCAAATTGTCAGTTTCATACCTACAGAAACAACATTTACCTTTTATCACCTCCATTTTACCCGCAAGTTAATTGTTAATGATACCAAAAAAGGTATAACTATTGGAATTACATATGTTAACTTTTTAAGATATGTTGTTAATAAAAACTATATTACCTCTTATAACTGATAAAAAGCAGTATCATTTTTATTTAAATTGGATCATTCTAGATGTTAGTTCCTTAAATAATGAGAATTGACCCAGCATTCAAACAACTAGTTATGTTACAACAACTTCAAGCTGAAATACATCTAAACACTATCACCTGCAATACTTTCTATTACAGGCTTACAGCTGATTATCTGAATAATTAGAATCATGTAATCAGTTTCAAAACACATCCAAATACCCTTAGAACATCTGAACTCATGAACAGGTTTAAAAATGTACTAGGCTCCATCTTGTTCAATTTCATTCACAAGAACCATGTTTATTCTAATTTAATATTAATTTATTTACTTAATAAAAACAAATGTGATAGGTTATGTATGAACTTATGTGTCTTCTTTGTTTCTTCTTAGGCTGCTGTCAGTTATGCAACGGGTGTCCTTTTCAGGTTAGTTTATAGTGATCTTGCTTATTGATCCTATTTGGTTGGATCTTTAGCAAAAACGAATTTTTCAATAATCATAGCCTGATTAACATCACATACATATGCTAATAAACATTAAACTTTGCAAATGAAGGAAAAATGCATGCTTTTAGTGGGAAACTATTAAATAAAATTGATAGACATACTTGATACTATAGGTGGCAAAATTGGTGGGTGGGTTGATTTTCAAACACTTCAGTGTGATTATAAAAGAATATTGTTGGATTATTGATCCAATTAAATCCAACAAGTTAAAAGGCTATAATAACTTGATTATAGCATCAACTACTTAATCTGTTTGATCCATCACTCTTTTAGTTAACTTTGAGTTTACCATTGTAACCATTAGCATAAAAATAAAACTCAATCAGCCAGTCTTAACACAAGGCATGCAATGGGTTCTTTACAAAGGATGCTTTCATTGTCATATTTGGCCAAAAAATCAAAAAACAGAATTAAGCTTAAAATATCAAAACTTCTTGTGATTTGTGTAAGCCACTGAATTGAAGTGACTTGCATAAAAAAAGCTAAATAAAAAGAATACGGAAAAGATCTTCAAAATTAGGAGAAAGTGTAATGAGAGCTCAAACTGAGGGAATTTGGGCTTCATGGTTGGGCCAAAACAACAAAGGCTTTTGCTCAGGCCCAGTATGAAAATGTTTCCTTATACTAATAATTGTTTAAACCATTATTGCATGCAGTTGCCTGTATCTTCAACTATTGTACCGATATGTGGACAATCTTTCAAGAGAAGAAGTTCCACAAATTTTCAGGCAGAAGAAGATAAAAAAGTAAGCTGCCCGACTCATATGATTATCTTCTTTATCATAGGTGTCAAAAGGCGCTCTCCTAGGCGCCCTGGCAAGGCCCAACACAGCTAAACCGTCTTGTGTCCATCAAGGCGCTCCACTGAGCTCCGGGCTAGATTTTAGCCAAATCTGAAACTTCCTGCCAAATTCTTCTCTGAACAGCTGAAACTGGTTGGAAACATCCAATAATGGCCTGGAACCAGCCTAAACTACCCCTAAATCAGCCTAAAACATGTCTAAAACCTTTAATAATGGTTGGTTTATAGTGTGCGTCTTGCTTTTTAAGGGCCTTGCGCCTAGGTCCAAGGCCCACCCTTTACGTCTTGAGTGCGCCTAGCGCCTGCGACTACTATCCTTTTTATTAACCTTCATTTCATGACTCTTAAAGTTATTCATGGTTTAATATGATATTAGAATTGGAATAAGAAGTGATGACTTGGAGGATACCTTTGAGAGAGTGGTGAAGGGTTGTAGCATGGCTCTATCATCTCCACGCCTTGTAATCCCGGCTGCCATTTATGGATTGTGGGGTCTGTCTCAACTTGTTGCAAATGATTTTTTTCAGGTATTTTTTTAAAACTCTTACCTCTTTTGTTGTCAGAAGTTGAACTAGGCTTTCCAATCAAAGTATCGTGATGAGTGACAAGATGTTGACCATATCATTTTTATACCAGGTTGGGACGGGTTTGCCAGGTTGGGGTTGACGTTTAGGCTTTTTCTGTTCATTTTCAAAAGAAATTATAAATAGATAACTAATATGTTACTCATGATTACAAACAAAATTATTACAATACTAATCTAGTAGTTATATAAAAATGATTTAGGAGGCTGTATGCACTAAAATTATTTACTTTATTACCTTTTATGACTACAATTATATCAGGCTATGTAGGTTCAACCCTTTTGTTGTATTTTCTTTGCCTGTATATGAGGGGCTATTCTCACTTTGAATCACCTAAATCAAATAACTTTTGTCCTTATGGAAAAACCACCTAGACTATGGGCTTGATTGACAACCATCAAAAAGCAATTTTGGTATTTGAGTTTTCTAATTTTATAAAATTCCAATAACAGCAACTCACTTTCTCAGTTTAACTCCATTCTGATTTGGTATGTGGACTTTAAAATCCTTATTAGAACCAATCATTCAGCTTACGAAACCCGTCATAAAAGACATTGAACTTTGGATAACTGTCATTCAACCCTGTCAGCATGTTACCAAGATTTTTTGGTGGACATTATCCATAATAGTATTTTTTTGAGAACTACATAGCTATTTGGTAAAGAAATGATGTTTGTTTGCTGATATACTTGTTATGGATGTTGGGCGAGTAGCTTACACCAGCAATGGTAGGGGTGTTTGCATATAAAGCCGCTGCATTGGTTCAAGTTTACAGGGACAACGAAGATCTTCAATTAATTCTTCCTGAGAATAATGAGGATAACTAGGATCTTCAACAAATAGTAGAAATAATAATTTTTGAATTAAAGTGGTACCTTTGCATGGAAGAGTGGGAGATAAGCAGGAACATGATGATATTATGAGTAGAGAAATACTTTGATCTTCATTGATTTTCAAATTTGTGTTTTTGTAACTTTTGTTTGTACATATGGAATCAATATGTTGACTTAGTGAGCTATTTTCTTTGAAAATTTCTAGATGAATCTCATAAAATTTTGCACAAAAATAGTAAAACAGTTTTCTATATTGTCCTTTTTTCAAAGAAGGTTGGATGAGCTTAAATATTTTTTTGTTTAATATTTTATGGTGTAATATCGTATCTATATCATCTTTATCAATAATACATATCATGTCAAGCTAGGGGTTGTTTCCTTTTTCACTTGAATTTTTCAAGAATTACTAGTGACAAATAAAAGATAAAAAATAACATTAGATGCTCCGAGTCTTATGTGCAATTCTGGATATTTAATAAAGAAATTTCTTCACCATCATATTGAGTTTAAATTGATATTATATTTAACATGTTTAATAAACAAGTAGTGTTTAAGTTTTAGTTGACATGTCTAAGTTGTCTAATAAAATAGGTTGACCTAGTTTAATTAACCCTCTTAACTCATTTATTACAGCCAACCAAACCTTTTGTGCATACCTTACATGTTACACCTTTTTACCATCCATTTATAACCTGTCAACCCGTTTACAATTGCTCAATCCGGTTAGCTTTTTTTAAAACAAGTCGTATTTAAATTATACGATTTCAAGTGTTTTTAAGTTAAAGTGGAAGTTTTTTGAACGAATGAAATATTTATCATGTTGAGGTTAAAGTGTTCAATCTATCTATCAATCCATACAAATTGACAGCTCGAATTATATTTACTAATGCTTGATAAATATAAGAAATTTAGGGTTATAGTAAAAAGGGTATTTAATCTAATAAGTCTAAAAAGTATTGTGTGCTTGACACGTGTTATTCTATTGTTTTAAAGAGGATCACATTTTGGTCATTATGTCAAATACATCAGCTTATTATCATACATGTTCATTGTGTCACATATTTTACATCATTTGGTATATGTATTCATCATTTTATTTTATTTTTAGATCATTTTGTGTTATTATTATCATTGTTTCTTTAAATTATATAAACTTATTATCTATCATTGTGTTTTATAATTAAAAGTACACAATAATATACTTTCACTAATGTATTTATCAAAACTTATAATGTTGACAATAACACTGTTTTATTTGTCATTATTTTTTATACATTATATAAACTTGTTGTTATCTATTATTGTGTTTTACAATTAGAAGTACCCAATGATTTTATTTCACCATCATATTTTTCAAAACTCATAGTATTCAAGATTACACAATGATGATAAAAAAACAATGAGACATTGTATTAGTTTGTCATTGTTTTTAATGTATTATATTAATTAGTTGTTAATTTATTATTGTATTTTACATATTAGAGATACAAAATAGTATTTAGAAAACTTATCATTTTATAAAAACATAATAGTATTTAGAAAAACATAATAACTAACAAAAAAACACAATGAACTACCCTAAAAGATACAATGACGATATATGAGCTTAGAAAAATAAATAATTATTAAATTTTGTATAACAATATTGTATGCGTTTTAAAGATAAAAAACGCTTGTTTTAGGATGTAATTTTATAAAAAAAAAGAATGTCGTATATGAAAGTTATGAACGTTTAGAAAAAGGGGAAAACTTACAAAAAATCAACAAAAGTGGTTATTACTAAAATATCAATCTAACAAACTTTTCTTAACTAATTTTTCATCAATTATTGATTAAAGAGATAAATGATTGAAATTACTTTTACACTTTTTAGTTGTAGAGCCTTTTGTATTTAAACCCTTCCCTTATTTTTATAGAAGTATTCGTAATTACACTAACAAAATTTCACACACTTGTACACACACATATTTAATTTAATTAACATATAAAAGATAAACCTTAATGTATAAATACAAATTGGAAACTAATCTATGATTAAATCAATATGATCTAAATTCTCCTAATTTAAATTAAGCAGATAAAAATTCGTCACCTCTAAATCGAACATATAAATATTTTAATTAAGAGTTTTGCTTTTTTACTAAATCGTATAAATTAGAAAGACTGTAAAAATCCTTTCCAAAATAAACGAGTGAGAATTGCAAAAAGCCTACAACTTCAGGGTCTTATATGAAACACTTTCCACACTCATCAACGCAAAAGAAAGATCCAACGGCTGTGGTTAACTAGCCGTTATATTCGAAAGAAAATCATGGGAACATACCCAGACATAAATCCGCTCGTTACGATTCGATTTCAACCAAATAATAATAATAATAATAATAATAATCATCTCCACTACCCCTTTTCAATTTTCACCCAACGGATCAATAATCAATTGATTTTCAAGATTTCATCCATCCATCTTTACAGAAAGAGAGAAAAAGAGACTCCAAGATTATTTAATCGATTCCATCGATTGATTATCCATGGAGATTTTCTGTTAGTCGCTCTCTTTTGTGTACTTTTCGACTGATTTTCGAAGTTCTTTACTGCAATAGAGGTGAGTTCTTGATGGTCTAGGTTTCATCTGTTTCTTGATCGTTGCGGTACGTTCCTGTTGATCAATTCGATTTTGAAGATTTGTATGTTTATTGTTTTTCATGAATTGCAATCTTTTTTCACAGTACTAGATTGATAGTGGTTGCTCTTTGATGATATCTTCGATGAATCATGAATATTAAATGAAATTCTTACCTTTTGGTTATGTAAGATTGATGGTTCGAATTGAAAGTTGTTTGATGGATTCTGAAAGTGGGTTCTTTTGGAATTTGATTTTTGTCTAGATTGTGCAATGGCTGGATCAACGGAGAATTTTCCAGATGTAATTCGACCTACAAAAGCACAAGGTAAAATAAATGAAGGCTATGAGTTTTTTCGTTTGTTTTATGTAATGTAGATCACCTGTATGATGAAATGTCTGAGTATACACAAATATGATAAACCCTAATTAAATTTGAAGCTTTGTTATGGAAATTCAGGGGCTCCAATTGGTCAAAACAGGAGGGCATTGGGTGATCTTAATCAGAACATCATCAGGGCTCCACCAGCATACCCTTATGCTAACGGTTTCCCAGGGTATTTTGTCTATGAGATTTTGTCATTAATGATCTTTGTCACTTTTCAAGTAACACATGTTGATACTCTTTCCTCTTTGGCTTTTGTAGAAAAAGAACAATCCCATCTAATAAACCACTCGCTCCGGTTCGTCGACCGGTTACAAGGTCAGTAACATACCCTTTTTATGGTTATTCCTTTTGTGTTTGGACACAATGAATCAAATCACTTAGTAGATTCTAATCTGGTTGTTTTGGCAGGGGATTTAGTGCACAGGTCACCACCAAACCGTCACTGCCCATACCCGAGGTATTCACTTTTATCTAATCTTAGTAGTGGCAAAATAGGCAAAGGTTGGGTAAGGGTCAAATTAGCAATTCTGAGCCTATTTGATCTGTGTTTTTAAGATAGTTATTTAATTATTTTTTAATTTGACCCATTTGAGTAATATAGCCGAAACCTGTAAAAGATCATTGACTTCCTTTCTATAGGGAAAGAAGCCAAAAATCCAAACAGTCCCTGATGGGATTTACACTGAAGTATGCAGTAGCATTAATGTTGAAGATGATTTTAATGCACCAATGTTTGTGCAACATACTGAAGCCATGCTGGAGGAGATTGATAAGATGGTACTTCGATTCTCACTTTTACTTCAATCTTTTTCTTCATAGTCTGTATAAGTTAAGTAGTTTAATATGTTGAGATCGTATATTAGGATGAAGATTTGTATGAGGAACACATCTTGGACATTGATAATGGGGATGCGGGTGATCCACTTGCGGTGGTCGAGTATATTGAAGAAATTTACAAGTATTACCGAAAACAGGAGGTAATTTTTTTGTAACTCTTTTTGTTAGGATCATTTATGTGATTTAGTAGTTGTTACTATGATTCTTGTTATTTTACATAATTTAAATCAGATAACTCTTGTCTAAGCATGTTAGTTCAACCCAACATTTATGAAGATACCATAGTGGTGTATGGAAATTAACTTGTTTAGATTTCTAGAAAATTAGCTTCAGTGACAGTTGTTTGAATCCTCGTTTTCCAATTGTCTTAAAAGAGCAACATTTTTTTCTATACAATTGCAGATATTAAGCTGTGTTTCACCTAGTTACATGTCACAACAACATGAAATAACTGATAAGATGAGAGGCATTCTCATGGACTGGCTAATTGAGGTACATCATGCAGTGATTTTTTAACTTCTTTCATACCAATGCAAAAGTTTTATGATGATTTATGATGTCATAATCTAATGACAAACAAACAGGTTCATTACAAGTTTGAACTCATGGAAGAGACCTTATATCTAACAGTCAATCTCATTGACCGATTTTTGGAGCGCCAAACTGTGACAAGGAAGAAGCTTCAACTTGTTGGAGTGACCGCCATGCTTCTAGCGTGCAAATACGAAGAAGTTTCGGTGCCTGTTGTTGATGACTTCATAGTAATTTCTGATAAAGCTTACACAAGAACTGAAGTTCTTGATATGGTAACTAAGAACAAGATATTATTATCTGCTTTCTGTTAGTATATATAACCTCATATCAGTTCTCATTTGATGTTTACAGGAGAAGGAAATGATGAATACCCTTCAATTCAATCTGTCTGTTCCAACTCCCTATGTGTTTACCAAGAGGTTTCTCAAAGCTGCACAATCTTACAAAGAGGTCTGGTCTATCATTTGATTTCACTTCCTATCTGTTCTGTTTTTTCTTGTATGACTGGTTTTGAATAAATAACATCAACTATAACCAATTTTAAACTAAAACATGTTATCTATCTGGGTTATTGACGCATGTTTTTTAGAAAAACGCATGTTTTTTTTTTCATTTTTCAAATAAGACATTGATCGTCGCTCGTTTATTGTTTTTCTTTTCTTTTCTGATATATGTTTTCTCTTTTTTTTTCCCCAAAATATAGTTGGAGTTGCTATCATTCTACTTGATTGATATGTGCTTGGTGGAATACGAAACACTGAGGTTCCCACCTTCACTACTAGCAGCAGCTGCTGTTTTCACTGCTGAATGCACACTCAACGGATCAAGAAAATGGACCAAAACAAGTGAAGTTCATTCAAACTATTCTGAGAATCATCTTATGTAAGATCTTTTCCTATTGTTGGCTGCTTTTTTAGCTACTTTTTGCAAATCTTACTCTGTTTAACTCTTTTTTTATAGATTTTATGAAAACAAGTGTGATCCAAATATAGTCTTTTTCACTTCTAGCTTGTTATGTTTTTACTTCGTTGTATAAAGACAAACGATTTCGAACATATGAACCTAACTGTGAACCATTATGACCTGTAACTCAAGGAACAAGTTTGTACTTTTTTCAGGGAATGCTCAAAGATGATGGTTAGTTTACACCAGAAGTCAGGCACCGGAAGATTTGTTTCCGTATTCAAGAAGTATGGCACATCAAAATATGGATATATTTCACGCACCCAACCTGCTAACTTCATGTTGGATCCAAGGTTTTGGGATTGATTATGCACCATCTACTGGTTTGTGACCGACATTTATGTTAAAAAGAACCTTAGTAATTTCTTAATGTTTTAGCAACATGTAGTTGCTACCTTGTAGGTTTCTTGGGATATCTCTCGACTGCAACTATTTAGATCACCTGGTGGTCTCTGACTGTTCACGATGTTTTAAGTATTGTTTTGATGTGAAATATATGTTTATTCGTGTTCTTTGAGGTAGTTCTCAATCTGTGCTAATCTAAATATCTACAGGTAGGTTGGTCCGATTCATGTTCTTGGTTGCCTGTTGAACACGTGGTTTGATTTATGTTCTTGGTTGACTGTTGAACACTGTACGTGTGTTAATTTGTCATCCGGACAAAAAATGTTGTTTGGTTGTATTTCAATGAAGTTCGATTGTATTTTTCTAATCTTAGTGAAACCTCACATCTTATATGATATGTAAGGCAGGCACAAATTTGTTCTTATAATCAAGAGGACAAAACTTATCCTTGCTATGTGGATTTCATACTTCTTTTGAACCTTTGAATGTAACTAACAAACGAACTTATGTAATTCTCTTGAACATTTTGGTCACTAAAAACCAATGACATTTGCGAAGCCTTTTCTCTAATTGCTTCTCCTTCTTGTGACTCCATTACCAGCTTCACAGATCGCACCACCATGCCTCTAGTAAATGAACCATCTATATTTCTTGGCACCTCATAACCTAGTCCTTTTTCAACTAATAGTTTAGCACAGAGGCCTTGGTCAGCTACCATAGGCATTAGAACCAACGGGTGCCCGAATCCTAAAGATTCAATAATAGAGCCCCAACCAGAATGAAAAAGACACCCTCCAATTGAAGGGTGTGCTAGAATCTCCATTTGGGGTGCCCACCCAAGACAAACCACACCCTTATCCGATACAGAAGCCTCAAAATTTGGAGGCAATAAGTCGGTATCATCTACCCCCTTGGGCTTCCTCAAGACCCATATGAAGTCATGCCCAGAAAGCTCAAGACCATAAGCCAACTCGTGTACTTGTTCAATCGACATCTTGTATTCGCTCCCAAATCCAACAAAAAGCACAGATTTTGGTTTTTTTGTGTCTAACCATTTGAAAGTGTTGGACCAGTTTGAGTCAACAACATTCATTGTTTTCTTTTCTGGTGGAAGTATGCCTATTGGTACAACTGGCCTTTTATATAGCTCCTGGAGAAGATTAATATATTCCCCTTCAAACTCTCTACAACTTCGAATCACTACAAACTCACACGCCTCGACAATTGTACTTATTCTTTGACCACTTGACTTACCAGATTCATCAGGAATGTGCAAGTTCCTAAGCATTGTTGGAGCATAATCAGGCCTGTGAGCCACAAGAGAATGAAACGTGAACCAATCTGGTGCAACCGTGAATGCCTCGGGGGTCTTCCTCCTATGACCCCACCTCAACTCGTCTGGTGGGCCCATGTACGCTAGAGTAGATGCAGTATACACACTGAAAAAACCAGTAGACACCCCATACTGTGCAGCAATTTCAGGAACCCAATATGGACAGAAGTCTATAAGAATCAAATCCGGTGTATCATTCTGAAGAAGCTTTTCAAATGGTGATTGTAAGTTGTCATATGCTTTCTTCAAGTACTGTGTTTCATCTTGTTGGATATCAATGGTGGCCTCACAGTTTTCAGGTAAACCATCTACTTGTGGTAATATGATCCCAACTAACTTGATGTTGTTTGATAGATCACAAGGAATGGAGGGTAATCTCTCAATGTTTCTTGGGGTGGAAACAAATGAGACTTTAATACCATTAGCTGCTAGTTTGAAAGAGAGCTTGAGAAATGGTAGCATGTGACCAAAGGCTAACCATGGGAACACCATAACATGGGTTGCCATGGAAGTGTGACTGTGGCAGATGGTATATTTTTCTTCTGAATGTGGGTTATATTGTAGTGATTGTAAGGCATTTTAGTTTGTCATAGTCTTTACATCAATTATTTATTATACAAGTGAGATTTTATAGATGGTGCATGATCTTTTAGTGTGTTTCCATGGCATTTGTGTGCCTAGATGCTTGGATGTTTATTTGGTCACTTTGGTTCTTGGCTTCCTTCTTTCTCCTTTTATCAATATTGTTAGAACCGAAAGTATAGCAAATTGGTAATTTAAAAATATAATAATGTGAAAATACTCTACGCTTTGGTGTGTTGCTTGAAATACACTTAAAATAATAATGAGGTTTTAATAATGTGTTGCTTGAAATAAGTAGTTAATCAAAAAATGAGGTTTTAAAGAGAAAAAATCAAAATATTGAAATTCGGTCCAACCACCCAGTTTCATTCAACAGATTTACCGAGAGGTAATCGACCAATTCAAATGAAAACGGTTCAATTTTAGTAAAGTTCTTGTTGATTCGCATAGTTAATGTTTTACTAAAGTTCTTGTTGATTGACATAATTGAATAAAATTGATGGAGTAGAAGTACTTTTAAAAAGATAATTACCTGTGCGCTAACCCAAATATATACATATTAATCACCTTTATCTATGTCTAAATGTAAATTTTATTTGAAATCGAGTCGGATCAAATATAATATGTTTTTATTTTTACTTTTTACTTTTATATACATTTGTTTTTTAATATCCTTTAATATATATTTTATAAACTTCTAAATATACTGCTATGATTTTACTCGAATCCGTCTCATATCAATGTTTTTCAGATCCATATTCAAAAGCTATAAAACACAGTATGCAATATTTTATGTTTTGTGCATACACAGAATTCCCGTCACATCACGTGGGGATTCTATTATTTGGTTTTATGATATGAAATACGTATGCCGGATGAGACTACGAGCCATCTTTTACTATCGTGAGTACACAATATTTGATATTGTTAAGTTTAAATTGGATGTATATGATATCTCATTATGGATATTAATTATAACTAGAATTAAAGCCCGCGTGATGCGGGGTGTTTACGAACTTCGTTAGTTGCGTGTCGACAGTAAGATTAATGTGGTTTTGTACATAAATGAAACATACAAAATTATGGCGGCTCAGTTATGGAGATCGAAGCATAGATAAAAGAGTATTATGTCTTGTAAATTGCAGCGCAAATAGAAGTAATATTAAAACGATAAATACGTTAAATAACAAAAAAATAAAAAAAGAATATAAAATAGTAATTCTAAAAATTAAATACAAAAATAAGATTAAAAAAAAGAGAAAATACAGCGTTGCGTTTGTAAATACCAAGATTCAAATACATGACATGGCGGTTAACAAAAGTCGAATGTAACCGGTGGAGTAAGAATAAACTTATGACTTAACTTGAAATAAGTACTTATATCCACTGTGAAAAAGAATTAAAAAAAACCACCGAGCTTTATAATTAGGTATAATATAACTTATAAACATATAAAAATTCATAATATATAAAAATAAAATAATTAGAATGAATAAAAATAAACGGCTCAACTCGACCTACGGAATAAGCTCTAAATGAGTGAAGTTTGAGGTCGAGCTTTCCTCTAAACTCGAGCTTAAACTAACCTGACTCAACTCGACCTGTTTACGCATTGCCCAAAAGAATGTCAGTTTTCCAGCAATACCCCTATATTGTGAAGCAAATTACAAAGCATACCTGAGGGTTTATAGAATTCTTGCATCCTTTGTGTTCATCGACTCCGGCGGCAGAGGCAGAAGCAGCAGACACCTCTTTCGATCCACCACTCAAAGGTCAGTCGCCTCTGCTCTCATTGCTTTTCTTGTTTTTATCACGCCCTAAAGTTGTCATTTTGGTATTCGTTTTGTAATCCGGAATCACTCACTACGATTATTGATTATTGAATTGATCTTTTTTACCACTCTCCAACAAACTGCTCTTTCTTCTTTATATATTCATTCGATCCATGTTTACCTTTATCTTTATCTTGTGGTTGTGATTATAACGATGATCATGACTCATGAAAGTTACCCCCAACCCTTGACGCACATCAGGTGTTTGATGTAATGCCTCAGTGAAAACCCAGGTGAGGATGAGCTTGTAGAAACTCATTTTACTCAAACATGGTCACACACATGATGATCTGATGGGGTGGTGCTGTATCCCCTAAAGGGTTGGAATTTATGTTTGTTAGAACCCAAATTACCAACCTTTTGTCATATTATGATTTAGTGGAACTGGAAGAGAATCAAGACATTATCTTCATTACCCAAGATAAGCTGAATGAAGCATGGCTTCAAAACTTGTTTTGGATTGTCGTAAAAGAACTAGAGAGAAGACATATGAATTATGTCATGGTAACACAACTTAGTAATTTGTGTATTATAGCAAAAGTGAATTATTGATCTTCAATGCAGGATGAATTAAGATCTAGTAATTGATTTCTTTAGGACGAATTCAGTCTGTTTGGTCCTCTAACACTGCTCTGGTATATATATATATATTCTTGACTGAGTTCTGGCCCTGCATGCATCAGTAGATGTGACTCTTTCATTTGTTTACAGTCTGAAAACTCTTTTGGATCTTTTCACTTTACTTATTCAACTGATATATATTCACTTCTTTTTATCTCGATATAAACTCTTTAGCACTAGTTCTTGTATTACTGACGAAGCGTGCTAACAAACATATGCCCCACTCTCTTTTCTTGGTTGGTAAAGAACAGGCACAATGCTAAAATTGAATCTGATGTTTACAGGTACTAGAAGAAAGCTGTAACTAGCTCACGATGGCAACAAGTTCTGCTTCTAAGTTGTTTCACGGTATGGACTTTAAGGTTTGATTGCTTGGAAAATCTAAACATGTTTTCCAGTAGCATTCTTGTAATTGCTGTTCTTTGTTGGACAACTGCTCTAGTTTCCTTCTTTATGTATCTACCTTTGCTGCTGTTTAAAGTTAGAGATATAGAGTGTACAGGTAAGAAAGCTAATATTGGGTTATTTGGAGGCTTCGGCCAAAAGGGGGAACAGCCAGCTCTAATTCCTGTTGACTTTCTTGTTTGCAAAGCCATCAACCCTAATTCCTTGTTATAAACAGATGATAGGGCCTTTGTAATTCCTTGAGAACATATTAATAATAAAACCTGGAGATATAGGGTGTAAATGTCAGAAAACTAACTCATAGCCAACCATCATGTGCACTCAACTCCTCAAATCAGGGCTGTACTAAAGTAAGCTAGTTTGGCATCTCTTTACTTTTTCAGATTTTTCCACCTTGATGTTTTCGATATATCATATTATCTACAGGGAATAGGCTAGGTTCCATTGTTCTCATTGCTGGCATTAAGACTTGAGTCTGTGAATTTATGAAGTTATTATTGAGGGTTATCTCGTTGTTGAGACGTTTATTAGTGGTATAGCGCAAACTGTAATTTAATAATGTGGTAACAGTATGTTGTTTGGTCAAAGAAGCTGTTGAATTTTGGTTTAGGTGGATTAGAGTTGGTGGTTTTATATAAGATAAACAATGCACCCAAGCATATCTAGAAGCACTAAACAATCTTTATAGTGCTGAAAAGTGTTACTTAAGCACTTTGACTACTTGAATAGTTTTGCCAGTGTAAGAATCCTACCAATTGTCTGTACCCATCTCTAATTAAACTTTCTGTCTCTGTAACGATCGTTGGCGCCTATAACTTACCTCCAGCTTTAACATATGCTATTTTCTCTATAGAAGTACTAAAAATCGCATGCATAGTCCCTTTGCGTTCTTGATTGTATAATAAAATTTTCTTTTTCTGATTTCTTGTCCTATTTTATGTGTGAAATAAACCAAACCAGTTGGGCGTTCACTGTTGCGGGGCCTCGGCAGCTCTTCATCAGCAGTGCTAAGATCACCACAGGAGACTGCCTGTAATAGTTTCTTGGCTCAGGTTTGTTCTTTTTATTCTTAATCCAGAATTCTAGATGGTACATTTTCAAGCCATTTATCAATGATTGGATTAATCCAGGTCATCTTTTATCTCTATCAGATAAAATGAGTATATCTGGCTAAAAAGGAAACATGCCAGTGGGTCAAATGGGTTGAGAGCTGCTAAAGTGTGCTTTTAATGCACAAATCTCCTAAATCATCCATTTATCAAAAAATAGGTTGCTATTGATATAATATACTTTTTGTAATTATTTTTAACACGGTAATTATAGTAAATATATACATATATTTTATAAAAAGTGTTTCACAGGCCCAAACCCGTTTAATGTGTTTCTCAACTCACCTCATTTTTCCACCTGTATTTACGTGGGTGAAATTGCTTTGTTTACTTTAATTTGACGTATATTTAATGCATGTACTTGCCAGCAAATAAGGACTTTCATACAAATGAGAACCAACCTCAAAGTGGTAGATAATTCTGGGGCAAAACGAGTAATGTGCATACAAGCTTTGAAGGGGAAGAAAGGAGCCCGGTTAGGGGACACAATAATTGCATCCGTAAAGGAGGCCCAACCCGGAGGGAAAGTGAAAAAAGGACAGGTGGTGTATGGGGTAGTGGTCCGTGCTGCCATGCAGAAGGGCCGCTCTGATGGTAGTGAGGTCAAATTTGATGATAACGCTGTTGTACTGGTTAATAAGCAAGGTGAGCCAATTGGAACTAGAGTCTTTGGCCCGGTCCCACATGAGTTAAGGAAGAAAAAGCATGTCAAGATACTCAGTCTTGCACAACATATTGCATGAGGTATGAATCCTTAAATGGTTTACCGTTTTGTCCTTTTCCTGCTAACTTTTTGGTTATGACAAACACAAACGACTTGAAAACTAGATTAAGAAAGCTACCAGATATTGCTTCTTTTTCTTATTTTCCAGGTGGTTCTGGCATTAAAAAACTTTTATTTTTGTATATGAGTATTTACTGTTTCAAATATGGTTACAAAGCTATAATATTTGAATAAATTTGTTTTTAATAGAACTATTTAGGAGGTTGCATTCAGAATGCACTTTGGGTGATCTTCAATCTCTATCCATTTATGCTGTTTCTTAAACCAATTTGACCCATTAGAAATGGAAACATGACCTAAATCCATTTATAAGTTAATTTGTCAAAATTGCCACCTCTTAATAAGGTTTTAACTCAATCTCTTATTGTCATGTATGACATAAGTTAAAGGGATGACCAACAAATGTTTAATTTGTTATACTTTTGTTCTCAATAATGATTTCTTATATGCATGTCAGCATCAGCTAATTAATGTTGTATCTTTAAATTGGTGAAAATAATGTTCTGTGTGTATGAAGAGAGATGCATTTAAATATCTAATAAGTATTACAACACAAACATCTGTACGAAAATTGAAAAGTAGTTTTGTCATACTTTGATTTGTAAGCTATTAGGAAGCTAAATGTAGTTCCTTATAATCTGTGGTTGTGAACACTACAAAGGAACTAACATAATTACTAGATATTATCGAGATTTAGATTATTATTATTATGTTAATATTGTATCATGCATAATCAATGCATTCGTTGTATAAAAAATATCAAAAAATGAAAGAAAAAAAAAGGCTTGAGGCTCACCCTAAATTGCCCTGATCTGCCTCATCCACCTATCTTGCCACCTCTGATGCTATAATGGCTATGACAAGATGAAAGTGGTTTTTATGAATGATCACTTTGGTGTCAAAGTCATAGTTCCCTCTGGATTTTTTCTTTTTGACAGAAGTTGTTTGCATTTCAGGCCTGAGATGGTAAAAGTGACTAAAATAGCTCAGGGGTTATCGGATGCAGGCAGATTCTGCAAACTTAAGCATTCAACTAAAGATTTTGATCCGACTGCATGCACCCTAACTCTACCATGTATCTGACATTTTTGTTTGGTTTTATAGAATCCCGTGGGTTTCTTGAATACTTTGAATGACTTTTATGTTTGACTTGATCTACCAGTTTCATATAATATTTTCTTTAGGATTACCATTTGATTGACAAAAACGATCTATTTACCCATAAACGAGTGAAAATTGCGTTTACCACAAAATCATTGCATTCTCTGTTTACCAAAAAATCATTACTATACCCTTGATGAACAAAAAACCCAACGGACTGAAATAACCAAGAATGGTATTCTCCATACAAACAGTACTTATTTATTCTGATGATCCTTGATACAAGAGGACTTATTAGATATAGGGTTGTTAAAAAAGCTCGCGGCTTGTTCGAAATTGGCTCGTTTATAAATGAGCCACGCCGGCTCGGCTCGCCTTGTAAACAAGCATCTTTCTAGTTTGGGTCAGTGAGAGCGGTGAGGTGAGATTTAGGTAAAGGTGAAATAGGAGGGGAGGTTGTGGTGTTGAGGTTTAATGGTTGACAGGGTTTAAAGATTCCAGATTGGGACCGGGTCTGCATAGGGTGAGATGACATGGTAGCGGGTGGTGAAACTGTATGGGATGTCATGGGTGCTATCGGGTGAGTAGAAGATGAGTGGGCCGAAGGGTTAATTGGGTTGGGTTGGGTGTTCTGATGGTGGTTAGAGGGTGGGGTTGGTGGGCCCGTATATGTTGGGCCTTCAGAAGTAATGTTTGGGCCTGGAGAGGAAAGGGCAGGTGATGGGCTGTGGCCTGTGAGTAGGAGGTGAATGTGTGGTTGTGTAAATAGAAGGGGTGAAGGGTCAAGAAAGGAGTGATCTGGGGGTGGTTGTGAAGGGTTAGCAAAAGGAAATTTGGCTTCGTCAAAGGTTACATGACGTGAGAAGATAGTTTTGCCGGTAGAGAACTGCAAGCAGCGGTTGTCGAAACCATCAGCGGTTGTAGGAACCATCTACAACTGCAAGCAATAGTAATTGTGATTAGTGATAACTACTCACTAGTAGTAACACCGGTCATCAACAACTACTTGGGCGATCAATAGTTCAGTTCTGTCAACAGAACAATGGTTAACAATAATCAAGTTTCTACTGATGGTTTTCCAACTACTAGAAGTTATTGCTGGTATAACTGAATAACTAACGACACATATAGTCTTTCACTAAAGAGTTGTGACATTTCAATAAAACATTTTTATGATTCTCTAACTATATAGGCAAATCTTACGTATGTAAGTCGTGAGATGCTAAAATTCACAATTAAAAATTCACTAGTCATGAACAAATGCTGGAGGCTTCAGGGTCAAGATAAGATCAAGTAAGGTAATTATGTATCTATGTTGCAATTAAAACTCCCGTAAGCGATGAGATTTCTGTGATCAAACGCTCATCAACCTATATTAACTCAAACTTTAAGTTTAAATTCATATTTCCTCCTACTCTTGTTCATCTAGAACAACTCCTAATAACTCTTGTTAACCATTTAAATTTGTAATTTGTTGGATTAAAACCGTTGATCGCTTAAATAAATGATGCTACCTTTTGATATATCCTTTTGTTCCAAAGCATAGAAGAGACCTTCCAAGCCTTCCATTAAGAAAGAAGAATTCAAGGGTATTTGATTCCTTTGCATTCCACTCAATTGCTCCTAGGCTTGTTAAATTCCACTCGAATCACCATGGGGCCTTGATCACAATCATGGATACCTTTCACTTGATCAAAGAGTTCTTCCTTATCTTCCTCGTGGACGGTTGGAGCAGGGGAACGACAAGGACATTTCCCATTAGAGGATTTTGGGAAGAGGTAGACATCTTAAGGTAAGAGGCAATATGAGATTGTCGACACGAAAAGGGACAACTTGAGTAATTTAGTGATTTGGCCCTTAGTAAAGTCTACAGCAAATTAGCAACTTAACCATGCAGCACCAGGCATAGTCCATTGCTTGATATTAAACATTATACAAACAGAATCTAACAAACATGATCATAGGTTGAACAACATATGTGCACACATGTTATTCAAGTAATTACTTATAACATGTGTAATTTTGTTTACACTTTTTGAATGAAGGAATAAGCCATTTTTATTAATACAAGTTTACAATAACATAGTCTAGTGGTAAAAATACATGTCCCTCGTTCATGAGGTGGTGGGTTTGAGCCTCACTTGAAGTATGTGAAGTAAATTTATTTGAAATAGGGTAAAATATGGCCGTTCAGGAAAAAAAAATGTATACAATAGTAGTCTACTATGCTTGTATATGTTATAATATCACAATAATTAACACAAGATTAGTGTTATAACCTTAAGAACTTTAAAGAGAATTGCAAGAGCAAGAAGAAGAGAAATGTATAACTTATGAAAGTGTATACAAGAGGTGCATTTTCTTCTCTACATTGAGGTGGTATTTATACTACAAAGATCAATCAACTTGGTAGACAAGGTAAACTATTTTGGTAGATAAGTAGCATAGTAAACTTATCTACAAGTTTGACAAAGAGTTCATCCACTTGCAATGGTAATAATTCATAATACTCCCCTTGGATGACACTTTTCAAACTTCAAGAGTTTAAGTACTGCCTCGTTAAAAACCTTGCTAAAGAAAAACCCAGTGGGAAAAAACCTTAGCTAAGGAAAAAAGAGTGCAGCTTATAACTCCCCCTCAAATTTCTTTTGTAGATCATTACATTGCGTGTACGTGCCGCATGCCAATATCATAAACATGTTTTCTGAAAGTTGTTTTAGGAAGTGCCTTTGTGAAAAGATCAGCTGAATTGTTGCTTGATTGAACGTATCTCATTTCAACCTTTTTATCTTTAATAAGATCTTGAGTGTATGAAAAGAATCTTGGTGGTATATGTTTTGTTCTGTCACTTTTGATATACCCTTCTTTCATTTGTGAGACACAAGCTGCATTATCTTCATAGATTGGTGTTGCGTTTTCATCTTTCTCCAATCCACAAGAAGTTGATATAAGTTGTGTCATAGATCTTAACCATACACATTCTCTTGAAGCTTCATGTAGTGCAATGACTTCAGCATAATTTGAGGATGTCGCAACGAGTGTTTGTTTCTGAGAACGCCATGAAATCGCAGTTCCTCCATTCTTAAATACGTATCCAGTTTGAGATTTTGCTTTATGGGGATCAGATAAATAACCTGCATCTGCATAACCAACAACCCTTCTTTTGAATTATTAGGATAAAACAAGCCTAAATCAATAGTACCTCGAAGATATCGAAAAACATGTTTAATCCCGTTCCAGTGCCGTTTAGTAGGAGCTGAACTAAATCTTGCTAACAAATTAACTGCAAAAGAAATGTCAGGTCTCGTACAGTTAGTAAGATACATAAGAGCTCCAATTGCACTGAGATATGGTATCTCTGGACCAAGGACCTCTTCATTATCTTCACAAGGACGGAATGGATCATTATCAACATTGAGTGATCTAACAACCATCGGTGTGCTTAAAGGATTTGCTTTGTCCATATTGAAACGCTTTAAGAGTTTCTCAGTATAAGTTGACTGATGTACAAGTATTCCATTATGCATATGCTCAATCTGCAAACCAAGACAATATTTGGTTTTCCAAGGTCTTTCATTTCAAATTCTTTCTTTAAAAGAGCAATTGCTTCATTTATTTCCTTTTGCGTCCCAATTATATTTAGATCATCAACATACACAGCTATGATCACATATCCTGATGTTGTTTTCTTAATGAAGACGCATGGACAAATAAGATTACTTGTGTATCCTTTACTTGTCAAATAATCACTCAAACGATTATACCACATCCTTCCAGATTGTTTGAGTCCATACAAGGATCTTTGTAATTTGATGGAATACATTTCCTTAGGCTTTGAGCTTAATGCTTCGGGAAATTTAAAACCTTCAGGAATTTTCATATAAATGTCACTATCTAGTGATCCATACAAGTAAGCTGTGACAACATCCATAAGACGCATCTCTAAATTTTTTTGAGACTGCTAAACTGATTAAGTATCTAAAGGTTATTGCATCCATAACAGGGGAGTATGTTTCCTCATAATCAATCCCTGGCCTTTGTGAAAAACCCTGAGCTACAAGTCTGGCTTTATATCTTGTAACTTCATTTTTCTCATTTCGTTTTCGTACAAAAACCCATTTATACCCTACAGGCTTTACGGACATCGGAGTAATAACAATAGGCCCAAAAACCTTTCGTTTGTTAAGTGAATCTAATTCAGCTTGCATAGCTCCTTTCCATTTATCCCAATCATGTCTATTTTTACAGTCACTAACTGACTGTGGTTCAGGATCATCATCTCCACTCATGATGTCACTTGCTACAGAATAAGAAAATATTTCATCAATACTTTCCATTTCATCTTGATTCCGTAAGATATCTGTGTGACCATAGTTAATTGACATTTCTTTGTTATTTTCATCCAAATCCTCCCCATGAGAGGTTTTGGTATGTAGCGTTTCATCAAGATCATTCACTTTATTCTCAACTTCCTTTTCATGAGTTTTTCTTTTTCGAGGATTTTTATCCTTGGAACCGATTGGTCTTCCTCGTTTCAAACGTTTTTGAGATTCATGAGCCATTGTGTTATCTATTTGCTCATTTGGAATCTCAACTCGAGCTGGAGCATTAGCAGCTGGTATATGAGATTTAGTAACTCTGTTTGTATCAGTAAATGAATCAGGTAATTGATTTGCAATTTCTTGCAGGTGTATTATCTTTTGAACTTCTGTCTCACGTTGTTTAGTTACTGGATCAAGATGCAATAAGGAAGGAACATACCATGAGACATCATTTTCTTGTTTTTTCTTTTCTCCCCCTAATGCCGGGAAAACTGACTCGTTAAAGTGACAATCAGCAAAACGTGCTGTAAATACATCTCCAGTTAAAGGTTCAAGATATCTTATGATGGAAGCTGATTCATATCCAACATATATTCCCAACCTTCTTTGAGGACCCATTTTTTGTGCGTTGTGGTGGTGCAATAGGGACATACACAGCACACCCAAAAATTCTAAGGTGGGAAATGTTTGGCTCATTACCAGTAACAAGTTGTAACGGAGAGTATTTAAGATTTGCACTTGGTCTCATACGAATTAGTGATCCAGCATGAAGAATTGCATGACCCCAAATAGACACATGGAGTTTTGTCCTCATTATTAATGGTCTAGCTATTAGTTGTAGACGTTTGATTAACCACTCAACTAAGCCATTTTGTGTGTGTACATGAGCAACAGGGTGTTCAACAATAATTCCCACAGACATGCAATAATCATTAAAAGCATGTGATGTGAATTCACCAGCATTATCAAGTCTCACCCTTTTAATAGTGTAATCAGGGAAATGTGCTCGTAATTTGATAATTTGTGCAAGAAATTTTGCAAATGCTACATTACGAGTTGATAACAAAGAGACATGTGACCATCTACTTGATGCGTCTATCAAAACCATAAAGTATCTAAATGGTCCACATGGTGGGTGAATTGGCCCACATATATCTCCTTGAATTCTTTCAAGAAACAAAGGTGATTCCTTTTCAATTTTCACAGGCGAAGGCCTTGTGATTAATTTCCCAAGAGAACAAGATGTACACAAAGGAATTTTATTCGATTGTGGGATCTTTTGATATTTCAATGGATGCCCATGAGTATTTTCAATAATTCTTTTCATCATTGTAGATCCTGGATGACCTAATCTGTCATGCCATAAGTTAAGTGTTTCAGGATCACAAAATTTCTTTAACTGCCATATATGCCTGAGGCATACTAATATGTGTATAATGTAAACCAGACTGAAGCATTGGCAGTTTTTCTAATATCTGATCTTTGCTTATGATATACAAATATTTTTCATTATCAACAGTCCTTGACTGAGTATCATATCCGTTATGATATATGTTTTGAAACTCAACAGATTTCTTGTTGATTTTGGGGAAAATAAAGCATTTTCTATTATCAGCTTTGTACCATTTGGTAATGCTAAATTAGCTTTTCCACTCCTTCTATCAGGTCTGTAGGGCCTGATATTGTATTAACGATTCCTTTTGTTGGTTTAAGCTCATAAAAATATTTTTTAGATCTAAGTATAGTGTGTGTGGCTCCACTATCCGCTATACATATATCTGCTTCATTTGTTTGATCTTGTGCTCCAGTGATGTTCATTTTAATCTTGAAAGTATAAAGAAAAATAATAAGTGAATAACAGCGAAATTGTTATATTTTAACAAAACTTTATTTAATCGAAAAGAAAACATTACATGAAGAAAAAATACATGATTAAAGATAGAAAACACTAAATTGTTGCATATGACTATTGTGGTAAAGCAACATGTGTTTCAAAGGTCTATGTCAAAGTCTGCAGTGTTCAACTCAACATTGAGATCATTAAAATTATCAATATGGTTCACTTCCTTCTCTTTCTTTTAAGAGAGGCTTGGTATAGTTCACACAAATGTGGAGCTGTGCGACAAGCCTTCGACCAGTGGTTTGTGCTACCACATCTAAAACAGGAAGTGCCATTGTTTTCGGACCTACCAGCTTCATTCCCCTTGTACTGGTTGGAATTATTTTGTGGTGCGTGGTAATTAACTGTTCTTTGATTTCTACCACGACCATATCCACGGCCACGACCACGTCCACGGTTATAAAAGTTACCTCGGTAATTATTATTACCTTTAAAGAATGGTTTCGGTTATTAAGGTAACTTTTATCAAAGGAACCTCGGCCACGACCTCGTCCCCACTTTCTTCCAGAGTTTTTAGTAGCAACATTTATCTCTGGAATTGCTAATGATCCTGTGGGGCGAGCTTGATGATTTTTCATCAAGAGCTCATTGTTTTTTCTGCTACGAGGAGAAATGAATTCAAATCAGAATATCTTTTAAATTTTTTGCAACCTATATTGTTGTTGCAAGTTTATGTTTGATGCATGAAATGTGGAGAAAGTTTTCTCCAACATATCTTCCTCGGTTACAGTTTGTTGCCCACAAAATCTGAGGGTTGAGCATATTCTGAACAAAGCAGATGTGTACTCGTTTACTTTTTAAAATCTTGGAACCTGAGATTGTTCCATTCATCTCTAGCAGTAGGAAGTAGAACTTCCCTTTGATGATCAATCTGCTTTGTAAGTCTTTCCATAAAACATACGGATCCTCACAATTTGAATATTCAAATTGTAACATTTCATCGATATGTTTATGTAAAAAGACATCGGCTTTCGCCTTGTCTTGCTCCGAACAAAAATTCCCTCTTGTATTGTTTCTAAGACACCCATTGATTTAAGATGTCTTCTCACATGGGCCGTCCAAGGCATATAGTTTTCTCCATTAATACTAAGAGCCGGGAATTCAATTTTTGCAATATTCGACATTCTGATTTCTAAACAAGAATTAAGCAAATAGTAAGATGATTATTAGAATCCATATATATCAATAAACATTGCGATACAATAAAAAGTGGTAGAGCTATGAACAAATACAAAAATAAGAAAAGTTTAAATTCTTCGGGTGGTAGTTCAGCAATGGGGATAATAATTAAAATAAGCATTATGGTTGCCAGTATTAGAACCGGGTGTATCATCTTTGAAAGATTTTCTTGGATAAACTTGAGAGATGATCTGTTTATTGTAAACGAAAATAAATTGATAGTGGTCAATTTATAGTTTAAAATTATAACCGTTTGTAACGGTTATGTGATTGTTTACAACGGCTATATAACCGTTCATAACGGCTATATAATCGTCGTCTATGTATATATCAACAATAATTTTTAAATAAGTATAAGATTATGTTATAAAAACATGAATTTAGTTTATAAAAACAAAATAGAATAAGAACGACAAATTAGAATAAGAATAAGACGTTAGTACGAATAAATGTTAGCAAATATAATCAAAATGTTAGTTGACATAAAAGGAAATGTTAGTTGTATAAATAAAGATTAAGTAAAGGTTAGATGCATAAGTAAATGTTAGTTGACATAATATAAAATGTTAGTTGCATAATCAAAAAGTTAGATGCATAAATAAAAGTTAGTTTGTTAGTAGTCCCATGGTTATCAAAATGTCCATAATAAGATCTCCTTTATGCTTATTTTATTTATATTAGTTATCTTCTCAATATAAGATATTATATATTATTACTTAATGAAGGTCTTACCTTGATTAGTAGATGACTTTGTGCTCAATTAGTCTTCTTGATTAGAGTTAAGAGCTCTCGTGCTGATAACGTGTTATAATATCACAATAATTAACACAAGATTAGTGTTATAACCTTAAGAACTTTAAAGAGAATTGCAAGAGCAAGAAGAAGAGAAATGTATAACTTATGAAAGTGTATACAAGAGGTGCATTTTCTTCTCTACATTGAGGTGGTATTTATACTACAAAGATCAATCAACTTGGTAGACAAGGTAAACTATTTTGGTAGATAAGTAGCATAGTAAACTTATCTACAAGTTTGACAAAGAGTTCATCCACTTGCAATGGTAATAATTCATAATAGTATAACATATTTTCAAAACATACAATTCCTCTTGAGTTATCATGTCTTTCTATAACACTATTATATATATAAGCACTTAATGTAATAATGTATTCATAATGTCTATGTTTCTTAATGTCATAATAAAAAGTTTTCAAATTTGCATTTTACAAGAACATCATCCATGATCACAAACAAAGCATGACAGCCTTCAAACACATGCCAAATAACATTATCCATGATGATGATCACAAAGAAACTATTTGCTAGTACCCTTTTCTGGCAGTTCTCCTTTCGGTGCCCATGGAGCTCATAGCCAATGGTGGCTTTTTGTTTTCTTTGCAGCTGCTTCTTAACGAATATTTCTGCGTTGTTGCCACCTGCCTCCTCTCTATCAACGGGGTTGTCATCTTCCTCGCAGTCTCAAATTTCTTGACTTCTCCACTTGATCTCTTGGCTGACTCGATTCTAACTCCGAGATACTGTTTGCATGGAGTCTTTTTCTCAACCCCAGAGTCGCCTCTTTTCCTTTTCAGTCTTTCATTTCTTCTTGCAGAATACTCTTCATAGAACTTGCCCCTTTGAAACAAAGGACTCTCATTTGTAGATTGATTTGCAGTAGTGGATCCCCTAAAAGTATCTTGAACCATCTTTGTTAAAGCACTTAATTCACAAGACATCGCCTGGTATTCAGGGCGCAGTTCAGGTTCTTCTATGACCGAAAATTGTTTGGGCAAACGGGATTTTGTTGAAGTAACTGTAAAATTAAGCAAAACTAGTAACTTTAAGGAAAGAGACAATGGCATCAACCTCAAAAGATCACGTTCAAACAAATTCATAACCTTTGATAAAATTGCAAAAGTTTGGTGCAGATATTTGATTATTTATTTTAGCTATAAATTCTAGATCAATGGCACTTGTATTAAGAAATAATATGTGATAATCAACATGAGACAAATTAGTAATTTTCTAGCTTGAATTTTGATCATTGCAACTTTGATGGGTATGAGGAGTTTAGTAATAGAAACCCATAAATCTCTAGTAAAAATTAATCAACCAATCTCAAAACAAAATCAATAAAAATGAACAATTTAACATCATTGATAGCAAAAGTTTCTTGTATAAAGAAACAAAACCTCACCTAGACATTTCAACAAACACCTGGCATGCCAACATAACCAATTTCAGTTGACCACATATAAAACCTACAAATCTCATCTTTTAACATAAAAGATGAGAAATTGAACAGCTTTTCATGATAAAAGACCCCCTGGGATGTGATTTTAGACATCAAACAAAGGAATTCTTGGGGAAATTCTCTTTAGGGAGAGAGGTGAGGTTGAAAGTACGTACCTGATGGGGTTTGAAGGTTAATGAGAGTTGTTGAGTGAAGGGGGCGTCGGGGACGGAGCCTTATCGGAGATCTGAAGGGCAGCGGTGGTTTCCGATGTGAAGGCATGTTGGAGAGTGAAGAATTGAGGGTTTATTGTGCGTGCAATCATTTCAAATTTTGCGTCATAAAGGGGGAGCGTCTCACCAACGGTTATGTTCTTTTCATCCATCCAACGGTTCTAAATGATGGCCATCTTGCAACATGATAGTCAAAGTCTTTTACTCAAATTATTATACTTTCTATTTTGAATGAAATAATAGTGGGATAGTTATATAAAATACTCTATTACAATCTATTACATAACATTAAATACTAATTATTTTCAATATATGTAACATCTTTAATTATGATATTCTCATTAAATGCAACTTTAATCAAATGTTAATTTTAATAATGTAAACTAATTTTTTAGCCTTTAACTTTTTTAAAAATGTTTTGTTCACAGATTGTTTGAAATTATTTAAAAATATTTTTTGTAATAGTTTGTTATTAATTTTTTAAGAAAGACTTATAAATATATCTAAAACCGTTTTTTGTTAATTGTAAATTTTCGATAAGAAAGACATCTTTAACAGAAACTAAAAAAATTATTTTTAAAACATTTAACGATTAAAACAAAATGTTTATTTAAATGGTGAGTTACTTTTTTTCGTTCAATAAAGCCGATTTTAGTTGTGCGAGTCTATCCAAAGATTTTAATACTATTACGTATAGAGATTTTATTATGTTATGCTTTTGGTGTTAAATAGACATAGGTTTTTAGTATTTAAAAAAACATTTTGACAACATTATATCTATTTAAGCCACTAGGGTCTTGTTTAAAAACATCACGTATATTTTCTTCTAAATTACAATAAAATTGATTTTTATTTTTCTTAGAATGTAAGTCTCTTAATAAGAGAAACTAATCAGATGTTAAGTAACAAACAAGTGACATACAAATATTACAAATTAAAGTTACACAAAGATTCAAACGATAAGCTAATCGAATTTATCTAATTTAAACTAATATTTATCTATTATATATACACACACATTAAAACTATCTAACTTATACAAATTAAATTCATTATAAGAGCCACTTTTGAGGCAATTTTTTTTTGAGAGTCTATGTTAATGTTGGTTGATTTAAAATAATACTTCTTTAATTGATATCATACTTTTAATTTATATACAAAACTAATAATGGTAATAATTAGAAATTGTTTAACCAATTAAGTTTTTTTTAACGACGTTTAATGAAATTGTTTAATGAATTAAGTAAATTGAATTTTTATAACATATGGTTTGATTTTTACATTAAACTAGTATTAAGCCCCCTGCATTGCAGCGGGGGGCGTAAAAACGTGCTAAGTAGCACCAATAGTCGGCACACCATCGCTAGTGACTACCAACATCGAAAAAACTTGAAGAAAAAAAAAGGAATAAGAAACAAAAAAACGAATACCAAATGAAAAGTAGACGTAAAAGTGTCGAACCACACATGCAAAACGTAAAATATATAAAACAATAAGAAAGTCGATCTAGGACCAGCGCATTACGAAGAAGCCGTTAAACGGGAAAAAAATTATAAAAATGTTGACAACAAACGCACGTTGCGGCGTGTTAACTTGCCAAATTTAGACCGAAATGAAAGAAAAAATTTATAAAATATGAAAGTATAGGGAATCAAAGTTAAAAGTAAACAATATTAGGGGTAAATCGTAAAAGATGTAAAAATATTGGTTTAAATGAAAAGGTTAAAAATTAAGAAAAAAGAAAGAAAAAAAGGTAGGTGCAACCCACTATAACACATGGTACAACTCACAATGCATACATAAGTTGATAATTAGTATTATATATAATTAGTAGTTTAAGGTAGGATTTTCACGAAAAAACATATGCACCACATCAAAAAGCATCTTTAAAATATTAAATGCTAATTAATTTTTATGTTACACTCATGTCTGATTGGTATGATTGTTGTCAAAACCTAATTAATATAGTAGAGTAGGGTGTGATTGGAAAATAGAGTAGGGTGCAATTAGAAAAATTCATATAAAATATTAATAAATTTCAAGATTATTTTAATCAGGTTATTCATAGATTTTTCTGTCGTTTCAGAACTTTTCTAATTAGGTCATTTATAAAATTATAAAAAATTTTAAAAAAATTAAAATGTTTAAAAAATTCACAATATTTATAAAAAAATAATCATTAAAAAAATTATGAATTATTTAAATAAAGTTAAAATATATAAGTGATCTAATTGTAACACTCCTAAAACTTTAGTCACCTAATTGTAACAAATAAAAATATTAATGACCTAACTGAAACAAATAGAAAAATAAATGACTTAATTAGAACAATTTTAAGCCTTGCTTACTATTATGTGAAGTTTTTAGAGTAAATTAAAGTGGTCCCTCAGGTATACCTAAGTTTCATCTTTCGTTCTTAGCTTTCAAAATATATTGATTTGGTCCAGCTATTTGGAGAAAGGAAGAATAACATATTCTCCCTACAAAGTTCATCAATTATATATATACATAACTCAAAATTTTAATTACATATATCCTCTTATAAAATATAGTTAATAACATATATACCTAATTTAAAAGTTTAATTATATATATCCCCTTATAAAACTTAGTTAATTACACATATACCTAAACTAAAAGTTTAATAGTAAATTACTATTTTGGTCCCATGTGATTTGACAAAAATTACGGTTTTAGTCCAATAGTTTGTTTTTTATGTTAACAGTCCAATAGTTTCAGGGGTTCTTTCAATTGCAGTCCATGCTACTAACGCCGTTAAAATTTTCTGTTAAATTAATATTAAATAACAAATTTACCCTTATAATTAATTAATAAAATGAATTAATTACATAAAAGGGTCCTTGTGCTTAGGCTTGTTTCACTTTCGGTGCCAGGTTTAAAAAATTACAAGGTCGGTCCACATGTTTGTCAAAACGTAACATAAAAGGCCCCTTACGTGGATGACCGTTATCTTTTTCTGTTAAAGTCCTAGTAAAATGCCCAAAATATCCCTTACTATAAAAAAATCATTATTTATTAAATATGGGACCCACAACTTCATCTTCAACCTTAAAACACTAACTAAACCACCACCACGATCATCCTACCAGACCCCCACCGCCAACACCCCACCGTTGCCTACCACTGTAGCCCACTAACTCAGCCCAACTCTCTCTCTCTCTCTCTCTCTCTCTCTCTCTCTCTATATCACCACCACAATACCCTCTCCTTCCTTCATCCTCATTTTCAATCCACCACTACAGCCCATCACCTTAACCCACCACCATTATTTCTTACTCATCAGAACACCATAAAGAATCACGTGGTAGATTTGTGGTAACAAAAACATCACCCTCACCAACATTGGATTCGAGGTGGCGACCCGTGGTGTTGGAGATGGTGGTTGCAAACCAGTAGTGGTGGGGATGGGGGTGGTGTTTTGATTTTTGTTGGGGTTGTAACCGGAGTTTTCTCCGGAGGTGTTATGGTTGTTCTTTGGAGTTATTTTGAGGAAGAAGAAGAAGAAGAATTATGGGGTGGGGTGGGGTGGAGTGTGGTCGGGGTGGAGGTGGAGGTGGGTAAGGGTTGGGGTGCGAGTTTTATAAATGTTTATACTTTCACAAAGGGTATTTTAGTCATTTTTAAAAAATTAACGGAAAAAGATAACGACCATCTACGTCAGGGACCTTTTGTGTTACGTTTTACAACCTTTGAATTGACCTTGTAATTTTTCAAACCTGAAGACCGAAAGTGAAAAACAGAGCTAAACACAAGAACCTTTCATGTAATTAACTCTAATAAAATATATAGAATCCTCCCTTACCTCTAAAACCCATCCCTTTCTATCTCTTTCCCTCTGCAACCAATTTCACCACTACTATCTTCCTCCCCCTTCTCCTCTTCCACCACCACAACTATCGTGTTTTACCACTTCAACCAAAATCCATTTCTCAACACCTCCACTAGGATCTATCTCTCAACACCCCCACCACTATTTAAGAGGACGAGCGGCGATGGTGGGTGAGACACCGAAGAGGTGTGGTGGCAACAAAATGAAAAATCCGGCCACACCACCACCACTTGAAATTTGCTAGCAACTCTCTCTCTCTCGGGATTCTAGCATTGCCGTCACCTCCGATGACCACCATCACCACCACCACCACTGATGAAAGGGTAAAATGAAACCCTAATTTAGCCTTCTCCTTATTCCGGTAAAAGAACCACCACCTCCTACGACCAAAACTTCCACCGCCACACCATCATCATCTCTGACCCTCTAATCTGTTTCTAAAATTGGATTTTTAATTATTAGATATATACGAGTATATCTAGTTTAAGGGTGGAATGAGTGGTGGAGGCGGTGGTTTAGGTATGGAATGGTGGAGGCCGGATGGTGGCTGGAGGTGGTTTGGGGGTGCCCAGGTGGAGGTAGTGGCTGGTGGTTCTTGATTTTAAGATAAGTGTGAGACTAGAGAGAGAAAGAGATAGAGAGAGGAGGGAAGGAGAGAGGGGTAGAAAGATGGGATGTGGTGATTAATATTATTATTTTTTATTACTTAATTACAATGGCAAATTTTGTCAGTTAATATTAACTTAACAGGAAATTTTAACGGTGTAAGTGGCATGGATTGCAATTGAATGAAACCCTGAAACTATTGGACTGTCAACGTAAAAAAACAAACTATTAGACTAAAACCATAATTTTCGTCAAACCACACGAACCAAAATAGTAATTTACTCAAAGTTTAATTACATATATTCGTATTATTAAACATAAATATTACATATTTACTCATTTTATTATTTTTATTCTTCATTAATTTTATTAATAACAAACTACATAATTAATATTTTACTCTTATTTTAATGAAACTATTACAATTATGTTTTCTCTTTTTTACTAGCTTTCGAGTTTGGATTATTTATTAATATTTCTATACTAATGTTTTTATGTTCTTTTTGTTTTTTTTACCTTTTGATACTAATTTTTCTAGTTTCTGTACAAGACACTTTTAGTCTCGTTATGTAACATGATCTGAACGTATAATTTTTCTTATTTTGCATCGTGAGTAGTTCTCCTATCTCAAATCCCGCTTTTGTACACGTTTGGTTCAAAAACTTTTAAACCTTGCTTTTGCACATGTTTGTCGGTTTTTGAATAAAACGGATGCAAAAGCAAGATCTAAGACTGGGAATTACTTGTAACACAAATACAAGAAAAAATAAGTGTTCCGATTATGCTGCATGACGAGAGTGAAAGTGTCTCATACGCAAACCAAACAACGTTAATATGGAAAGGTAAACATAACATAGAGCAAGTAAGAAACATTAATATCAAAACATAAACAAATAATTAAAAATCAAAAAGTATGTAAAAGACGGATAAATAGAATAGTATAACGTTCCCCCTGGACTCTCTTAACGTCGTTCAACACCTGCGGCACAAAACCATTTTTATATTTTTAGTAAATATAAGAGTAAAGTAGTAATTATATATGTTATTTTTAATAAAATATATTAAAATGGATACATATGTAATAATTATGTTAATGAAGGGGATATAAGTAATTTAAAATTTTAGTTTGGGTATATATGTAAATGAGTAAGTTTTAAAAGAAAATATATGTAACTAGGTTATACTACCGTGTATTACACAAGGGTGTATAAGATTCCATAATGTGTAGAGGATAAAACAATTTAAATATACATAAAAAAATGAATCATAAGCTCCAATTAAGTCAAATTCATATCCAACTAACTAATATTTTGAACGACAAATGTACGACCCCGTTAGTTTAAATATATATTACAATTATAAACATTAACCATTTTTTTTAATAATTAAAAAACTTATAACTACAAATTATTTTTAAAATATATCTGTTCTTTTTTTTAATCTTCAAAATTTAACTAATATATAAAATTATAATTTAAAGTGCCACATGAACGATAATTTTTTAGTAAAAAATAGCCACTTTGAAAAAGATGGAATAGAGTCAATGATCAGTTTTAAAAAACTTTGAGTCAACTGGTAAAAGTGTAACTTTGCTTGATCAAATGTTTATATAAATAATTTTTCTTTAGTTTAATAAATCATACAAATTTTGGATGGGAAAACTTTTGTGAGATAAAATGTGATGATAACAAGTGTCATATATTATAATTATTTATTAGTAGTAAGATGAGATTAATGGAACCATACGATCTTTTGGTTTATTATGATCTCTCAGCGAAATATGATTCATATTCTTTTGTTTAATTCCTCTTGTTGGATACTATAGTTTGATTCTTGTTACGTGTTATTATAATTTCTTTCATATAAACAACAAGCTATAGTCCCTTGTATTAACCGCATGTATTACACAGATTAAATAAGAAAAATACTAAATATTTAATAACGAAAAGCTAGAAACTATAAGACGTTAAATAAAAGTAATTTGATTAGCTGATAAAACATTTTTACTATTTTTAAAACTTTCGTATTAAAAAATTATTGCTTTGAACAAAGCTCGTTTTTTATCAATATCTCACTAAACTTCGGGTTTGTTTTGTAAAACAATATTTTTATATAAAACTTTAACTTTTTAAAAATATTTCATAATTTAAAAATCTTGTTTATTAAAAACTTTGCTTTGTAATTATTCTGGTTGTTTTAATAAGACTGTTTTTAGAAAGTTTCACCTTTATATATATATATATATATATATATATATATATATATATATATATATATATATATATATATATATATATATATATATATATTAAAAAGGTTCGATTTAAAATATTTGTTTCAAAAAAGTTTAGTGTTTTAGAAAATTTCATATGATATAATTTTTATTATTAGTTCTATTATAATAAAAAAGAAGTGAGTTTTAATTTATTTAATAAAATATGTTTTTAAAAAGATAGCTTGATTTAAAAAATATAGATAAGAGAGAGAAATATAACATTTAATAAAATTGATTTTTAATAAGAGAGAATAATTAATTTGAATGTTTAAATTACTATAATATTATTTTGGAGGGAAAACGATGTGAGAATATCTAAAAGAATAACAAGTGGCTAAAAGAGAGATCAAGAGAATAATAAGTGGTATAAATTTTTTTATTAGATAATATAGATTGATTAAGTTTGTAAGTGGGAATATGTAATTCTTCATTGGAGAACACATTTAATTCTTGGCTTGGAGACCATTAAATAACTCAAATGGACCCACAACAAACCTAAGCAACCCTTTTGACCAATCTCTTTCAGCAGTGACATGGAGGTGGATGAATAAAGTTGGTACAGTCCTATTCACTTCCATGAACGTCATTCACGAAACCAACTAACCATATCTATCAAAAACTAACAAAGGGTTAAGTGGGTTTGAGCCTGAATCCGTGAACCCCATGCACGAAACTAATATGATAGGCCATATAACACAACCAATAATAGCCCAATGATCAAGGACGCCACCTGGGCTGATTCTGTGAAGTCCCATTCATAGAACACCCATAAAACAAAACTATAGCAAAAAATACACTAAAAACCATTACCAATTGAAAAAGTACACCAAAACAATTCAAAAGAGAGGGGGAGAGATGTAAACGCTCATATCACCACGAAGCTCCCCTTATGGACTTGAATACCAACATTCGAAAAGTGTTCGATGAAACGTCACAGAGAGACCAGAGATGGGAAATGATCACAATAATAGTAAGATATCAAAAGCTCTGTTCAAAGTTAGCGTAAATAATACATCTTAATAGTATTCTATCACTATAAAATAGATTTGGCATGCTTAAAACTCCATTTTTGAAAATTAGAGTTCATGTAATCGTTATTTTATCTTTCTGTTTGTGAGCTTTTCATCTGATTGTTCTGATCCAAGGGGAGAATCATCTTTCGACATCAAAATTAATCATAGTAGGAAGTCAAAGAAAAATACAAAGGACGAATTGAACTTTGTCCGAAACAACCATTTGGACCCAACAATATCTCGATCCTTAGGATGTGGAACAAAGGTCAAAGTATTGTTTTTGCGTAAGGCATCGAGCTCCCAAAGCATGGAATCAACCCACTTCGGGTCTTTAGCAACAGATCTGTAGTTTTTGGGAGTTATGGTGGTGAATAACGCACGATGGAGTGTGTTATTGTTGGTGTGAGATATGTCGACAAGGTGACGAGGCTTAATGTAACATCCACCATTTTCCAAGTTAAAACCTAAACCCGAACCCATTTTGAACTTCCATTATTAAATTATTTTAATAATTTTAATGAATCAAATACGTTAAATGTGTAATTTAACCAATATTGACAATTGTTTTATTCAATTTCCATATATTAAATCATTTAAACAACTTATAATAATTTTTATAATTTATAAAATAAATTATAAAAGGTTATAATATTTATAAGATTTTAAATATTCAATTAAAATAAATAATCAAATTACAAGTTATTATGAGATTTATAAAGTCTACAAATATTTAATAAAAAAGAAGTTGTTAAATTAAAATTAGATTTTTAATAAATTTAGAGTTTAAATTATAATTATTCTTTTATTTATTTAAATTATTTAATTTTATATTAATTTCAAATTCCAATCATAACCCCCTTTTGAAAGACTTGTAACTCACCATTAACACCATTCATAACCCCCTCCTAACCTCAACTATAAAAGCAAGCTTTAGGCCACTGCTCATTCTTCAAAAATCTCACTCTCATATCTTTTTTTCATCCATTGGTTATGATTAATTTCAAGAATTTTATTTTACAAGTAATTTCAAGAAGTTTCTAATACTAAAGTAACCTTATAATTGCTTTTGTATTATATATATCTATATTGTTCTAATCATCCTAACATTCAATTGTTCTCATGTTCTTATTTTTTATTCTTTCTTCTACTAAATCTCATTTAATTTTAATAATTTTTATTTGATCATTAACATTTTAAATTTCACTGACCTTATAACAATCACTAACATTCCTAAATCAAACTAAGAACACGCTAACGTAAACAAAGAATCTCGTTTGCATATGGACGGCTATACCACCGCATTCGGTTATTCCACAAGATTATTTCTCTACATGATGACTATGTTAAAGTCTTGGAATATTTTTTTATAACTCCAATGAAGTCTAATATATCATATATCGACATAATAAATTTATTCTAACATGTTTCATGCTTTAGCAATTTTAAAAGTGCACATAAGTGCCTTACTACATATTTGGCAGAATATAGTCTGACTTCAACTAACCATAACTTGATCATAACACACTAAATTCGAGTAAAATCAGACTCCAATACTAAGTTTATTGAATTACCTTTTTAACTATAGTTTATACGTCTTCAAACTCAATTGGACGACTCAATAATAGCCTTCACAAGATAAATGCGCATTTCAGCACCTTCTGTCTTGTGCTGCTGTTTTTTACCTATTTACGGATTTTTTTATAAAAATGTTTCTGAACAAAAGTTGTCCGGGAGACTCCGACCTAGTCAACTGTAAATTTTTATAATTTATGAATCCGTTTGCTATTTTTAAAACCTGTTCAAACACCTACCAAACATTCTGTCTAGAATCTAAAATTGGTATAATAATCCTTTTCCAATCTACCTTTCGCTTTTTGACATTTTCTAAACGTCATAACTTCTTGTAATGAATTCCGACCTCAAGTTATTGTTTCTTTTTTTTATCGTTTAGGACATCACATTTGACTCTTGAACATCTAAGCTTTCTTATGTACTCTACAACCATCATTATACAATATGAGTTCTCCATGCCCCTTTTTACTTTATTTCACACCTTTTGGGGTGAAACATGTTAACCTTATAAACTTACACTTGTAAATATCTTGATACTTGTAAATGCATATTCAATTCATCTTTACTTTTTGTCATGGTTATTGGTATTATTGTGAGTGTTATATAAGATACATTATATGTTGACAATCATTAACTATTGCTAGCCTGACGACGTCATAGATCTATGGACATAACAAGCCTATTTGGTGCTAAAGCCGATGTATTGCCGGCTCCTGATGACGTATGCTTGTTCATCATGGGAACCAAGTACACTTAGCTAATTGTTATAAACTTGTAAACTTATTCTTGGTCAAGGTTTGATTGTAGCTATATGTATTCTATAAACTTGCATAATTCATAACCATTGACATGAATTGCTACTTGTAAATCTTTATATATATATATATATATATATATATATATATATATATATATATATATATATATATATATATATATATATGTTTAACCCATGGAAACTCACCAACTTTCATAGTTGACCCCTTTATTTTTAACATGTTTAAGGACTGCTACTTGAGGAACTCTTCTTGCTCATATAAGACTTGGACTTAGTTTAATTGAAAATCTTATGTTGTTGTTTATATCTTTGTTGTATTCCAATGACTTAATTGTCAAGTATTATTCGATGAGAAATGACATTTAATATTATTTAAACATATATAATTTCATGAGCTATGAACAATCGTTTCACATTCGTCCGCCCCGATGATTCCGCCGTCGGTCGGGGTGTGACACTTAAAGATGCCATATTTGGCACGGGTAGTCATTGGGTGCGAGTTTTAGGGAACAAAGTTGGTAAAAGTGTCATTTGATGAGGGTTCGGTGGTGGAGGTAGCAGGTGGGGCGGTTGTGGTTGGTGTGTGATTTATGGGGGCAAGGGGAGTTGAGGTTGAGGAAATCGTGGGTTCTCGGAGGGGGGTGGTGGGTAAGGTGTATGTAACGGAGGTGGTAGAAGTAGGAGGGGGAGGTTGAGTAGGAACGATTGGGGTAGGAGGAGCAGGGCTGTCAACGCAAAGGGGACAGGAGGCAGGGGTGGTGGTGGAGGTGGATTTAGGACTAGGGTTCGATGCGAAAGGTTGAGTGGAAACAGGAATGGGATCAGAAAATGTGTTGAAATCATTTGTGGGTGGAGTATGAGGCTAATTAGTGGCAAGAGATGGAAAGGAATTTTCATCAAACTTGGCATGTCGAGTGATGTAAACACGAGAAGAGACGAGGTCGAGACATCGATAGCCCTTATAAGTGGGACTATATTCAATAAAGATGCACTGTATACTTTTAGGAGCAAGCTTGTGGTCCGAGTAGCCATGAAGTTATGGAAAAACTCTACACCCAAAGGTCTGGAATGAGTTATATTACGGAGCTTGATGGTAAAGAATTTCATATGGTGATTTTTCATCGAGAAACATGGAGGGGTGGCGATTTATGATGTAGGCCTCTAATGCAAAAGCATCAACATAAAAGGCAGCGGGGAGATGCATATTAAACAACATTGATAAACCGATCTCAACAATGTGCTGATGTTTCCGTTCAACCCGCCCATTTTGTTGTGGGGCGTATGGGCAATAGAGACGATGGAAAGTTCCATTTTCCTCAAATAAAGCCCGGACTTTAGAGTTGACAAACTCGGTTCCACCGTCACTTTGAAAGTGTTTTTATTTTGCAGGCAAATTGAGCTTGAACTAATTGCATAAATTCTCTTAAAACACTAGAAAAAATCAGAATTTGATCATAACGGGTAAAACCAAGTGAATCGAGAGTGACCATCAATAAAGATGATATAGTAACGGTAGTCATCACTTGAGTTAATGGGGGATGGTCCCCAAAGATCACAATGCACAAGATCTAAAGGTTGTAAAGACCTTTATTATTATTATTAAATGGGAGTCTATGACTCTTTGCAAATTGACAAGCAGTGCATATGGTTGGTTTAGGTAATAAAGCAGAAACTTGTAATAGACCAAGTTTTTGTAACTAAACAATAACAACAAAATGCACGTGACCCCAATGGGAGTGCCAAGTCTCAAAAGAAGCTTTAGGATAAGTAGAAGCATGCAAAACTTGATGATCAGGTTGGAGAATGTAGAGACCACTCTCACTCTTTCCTTAGGCAATGGTCCATTTGGTCTGTCGATCTTGTATTGAAAAATGAGGGTAGGATAAGACAACATCCATAAAATTATCTTTGGTTAACTTATTGAATAATAAAAGTGGTTTGGTAAGATGAGGGACCACAAGAATATCTTTAAGATGAAGATTACCAGGATCTAAGAGTCACCTTTATGTGTTATGGGAAGGGTGGCACCATTACCAAAGGTGACAGATTCATTACCTGAAATAGGAGACGGGTCGGACATAGATTCGGAGTTGGGAGTCATGTGATCGGTAGCACTAGAATCCACGTACGAGTCAGGCGCAGTAGATGAGACATGACACTGAGACAAAAATGCAAAAGCAAGAGAGTCTGCCGAAGGAGGGGTGACGACCTGTGAAGCAAAGGAGGCCAAGTTTGGGCAAGTGATATCATAATGTCCATCTTGTATGCAAAGTTAGTAGTGTGGTGGGTGTTGACCGCGAGCCCGACCGCCACCACGGGAATTACTTGCACCAGCCCCCCGAAGTGGGCGAGAACCCCAACATGAGATGGGAAGTAGGGTAGTTTGGCAGAGAAAGGCATAGGAGGTGTGGTGGATTCGTGGATAGTGCGGGAAAATAATTCATGATTTTCGGTGCGGGTTAGAAGATCGGTAAATGAGGGGAGAGGACTGGTGTTGCGGATACTAGTGGAGAACGTTTTGAAGGCGGAGCTAAGTCCACAAAGGAGCCAATAGACATGGTCTATTTCATCAACCGCATGGTTGATGGCTGCGAGTTGGTCGCATAAAGTTTTGAAGGAGCTACCGATTTTTGGCCTTTTTGTAACAGATGAAGTTGGTCTCGAAGGTGATGAACACGGTCAATGGAGGTGTTGCCAAACATGTTCTCGAGGGCAACCCATATTTGGCGAGCGATGGGCAACCCGATAATGGTGGTTACAAGTTCCTCAGTTAACGAAGCATGAAGAAGAATGATAGTTTGTTGATCTTTCATGACCCAAGAGACATGATCAGGATTGGGAATGGATTGATCACAGGAGACAATAGTGGTAGGTGGAATAGATGAAGAACCATCAATATGTGGAAGAATATTTTGATAGGTGAGGATGTGGAGCATTTAATTTTTCCATAACAAATCATTAGAGGATGAGAGTTTGATAGTGATTAGGTGCATAAGGGTGTTGGGATGAAGAAGCCATGAGAGTATGGAAGATGGAGAGGAAATACAATAAGGGAGGGGAGAAGAAGAGGGCAGGGGAAAGAAAGAGGAAGCGATGGGGTGGGGAAGACCTTTAGGCTTCGAATACCATATAATTAATCACTCAATAATATCCGGCATTAGTGGTGGACAACACATAGATGAAGAAGTTACATGGAGGTCATATAAAAATTGAGTAATTACAAATATAAACGCTAACTATACAAAGTTATATAGATGTTGGGTTGACACTAAGCTTTAATATTAGAAAATTTGATTAAGGTGCACACTTTTTATAATTTAAATATGAGTTTTATAATGTATATAGTCCCACCATTGCACTATCGTAGTATATACTCAATGTAACACTCGGCCCCTCACACCAACAATATTGTCCGCTTTGCCCACGGGGAGCTCACGGATTTGCTTTTGGTTGCCCGGGTGAAAACTTCCAGGGAGGTCACCCATCCCTGGATTGCTCCCACCTGAGCATGCTTAACTGTGGAGTTCTCCTCTCATCCACAGCCAATTCGCCCAAAACACGTTGTTGATATTAGAGGCCAGACATTACTTATGAACCAGGAATCTCTCCTATGCACGACCGATGTGAGATTTATGTAGGGTGTCACAATCACCTCCCCCCTTTGTACTCATCGTCCTCGATGAGCCCGAGAAGTCACCATCCTCGGTGAGGTATGTTCCACATCCCAAACGGCACAGGAGTGGCTATGATACCATTACTGTAACACCCCAACCCGATTAGGGTTGACGTGTCACTATCATAGTAATCATAACATAAGACATAATTCCATAATTGAAACGTTAGGATTACATTATCAAAACATCGTTTGAGAGCCCTAGGGTAAAGTATTCGTTACATATTATTTAATCAGCCAAATCTAGATAACTAGCATATGCTACAAAAATTGCTATTTTTCTCTGTTCAAAAGTCCTAGAGCTTAATTTATCTCTCTTCACACCCCGCCCGGAGTAATCTGTGAACATGTTGAAACAAATATTTATGGAATGAGCCGAATGCCCAGTACGGATAAAGGCACAAGTAATAATAATAATAATTGCAATAGCAACAAGATATAACATAAAATGATACGACGTGAAGTAAGGCAAGTCAATAAAATAAATCGTATCATATGGATGTACCCATTGAGCCGAATAACTTATATCGGAACAGACATGCACATAGAGCTGCAGACCCTATGTACCGAACGTGAAATGGAGTGTGGGCATACACAACAACCATCCACCATAATCATATGCATATATCCTAGGACCAGTGCATACGCCTCCTCAACATAATGTGGCCAATGTACCTCTCAAGTACTGAAGGAGACGCCGTGATCTCTGCTCACCGTCACGGTTGGTGCCATGTCATCGATGCCACAATGACATGCTTGTGGTCACCCCCACAAGTAGGGACATGCTCGGGTAACAGAATACAACAATTTAAAGTAATGTTGCAAATGATATATCTCAAATATGTTTTCTCGAATCATCATACGAATACGTAATCATATTATAACATAGGAACATGTGATAATGAGTTCAATTCAATAAATCTTAATCACATGTAAAGTAATACTGAATCCAAGGTAGCATGACAAAAATAATAATGAATAATAGATGTGCAACCAATTGAAACGGATAGGAATGTCAAAGACGTTCAGGAATTTCAATGGATAGTGAAAGTCAAAAGGTTTCCTTAATCAAATCGAATATCATAACAATAAAGGGTGGGGTAAGAATTACATACCTTAACTACGTCTCACAATGATGTCAGACTCGTTTCTTTTGGGGGGAGGCTGTGACAACCTACAAGTAATTAATATATTTGATGAAATTTTAAATTTTAACTTTAAAAGTAGTAAATATCATATATACATTAATACGACGACGTAATTTCTTAGATTGAACAATGTCGTTTGTTGTAATGTAATTTCATATTAAACAATAGTTATTATTCCCAACCAGTTTGAAGAGTTAGATGTTGGATTAAGAAAATCATGAACCCCTTTTTGTTTTATTTTTATTTTATTTTTTTATACTCTTTTAACGTTTTAACTTGCACTTACTATCTATGCGTATATGATAGGTTTATGTAGTTTCATTTAATTTTTAAAGATTACAACTTATGATAATAAAGAGATGTATTTATAGTATTCTCTAAATGATGTATATTTATATTATGTACACATATTAAGATGAACTAACATATAGGTTTCTGTATATATATTCGCATACACAAAAAAATATATATGTTTATACTAAGCATCGACTTAATTTAATATAAATATATATACATAAACATACAATCTTGTTTCAAAGTATTTCATTGATTTAAACAATAAAATAATAAAGAATAGAAAGTGGAATAGTTACGTGAATTGTTTTTTTTATCTTATTATGCAAAAGTATTTTATTATTATTATAATTTGTTATGATTATGAGTTTCAGATATATTTGACCATGGATAACATTATCATCTTCCTCATTTATAGTTTCAGACAAAATCCACAAATAATTTGCATGACTTAGATTTATTAGTTATCAAAGATTAACTATGTATAAACGTATACAACACACTTGAATCGGTATAAAGAGTTCGTTTGGTGGGTTACCTGAACCGCAGGCTGTAGATCTGAAACTAATGGGTCGCCAGAGAACGCAAGCAGCAACGGGGAGAAGGTGGCGGCGCTCCTGTGGTCGGAGGAGGTGGCAACAGTTTGAGACGAGCGAAAGTGGGTAATGATTTTTGTTACTTATTAATCTGTTTATTTTCTTTATTATTATTATTACATGAAATTTGTTGTTTAAAGATTTATAATTATACACATTCACGTTATGCATCTATACATATATATTTTAGTTGACTGGTTGATATTATTTTTAATATTATTATTGTTGTGATATTTATTTATGTTTTTCTTATATAAATATAATAAATATATTTATTAACAAGCTAGTTATTTCACTCAAAGTCAATAATGGACCTATATACAATGATTTGTTGTCACATAGCAACATATAATCATTTTATATGCTATATAGTACCATGCACTCTGATCATTGAGTGACACGATTCACCATATATTTTTAAAGAGTAACGTTACGATTAAAATCTTAAGTGCAATATGTTAATCTGATTTTGGACGATTGAACATTAACTTTATGGTAATATATGGGGTATATGGTCATTTTGAGTGGCTAGTTACATATTTATAGGTTTGTATTCAAAATTTTTATTAATTATGTCTTGTATGTTAAACATATATGAATATGAGTATTAAGATCATAATAGGGAATAAAATACAGATTCAATAACTCACTAACTTCAAAGAGAATCGATCTTTACGTGAATTATACATCTTAAAAAACTGTTCCCATGAATAGTAACTTTCATAGCCTCATATATGCCTTCGTTGCGTTATATCTTGTTGCTTCAATTTAAATAACAAAGGTTAGCTTGCCTTGGTGGTATGAGTTTCCTCTAGCTTCCCATTGATTGTCTTTTATAAAAAAATTCACCTTTAAAAAAATATTTAATCCTTACACTCCTTTCTTTTGTTGGCTTTATGACTTCTCTATTTCTCCCATGTTTGCCACCGGATGGTTCCCAACTTTACATATGAACACCTTCTTTCAATCAAATAGGATATACATTCTCCCCTCGCCACAAGACGTACACACCTTCTTCTATGTGTTTCTCGTGGATAAACACTTCTTTCTTTCCCTAATATGATCTGAAGATGATCAATATTTTATTAGTGATAACATGTAAAGATGATAACTATATTGATTACTGAAAAGTTACCATTGAAGAACAATTCTCAGTGAAAGGTCAAAGAGTGAATGTAAGGTAGTTATTTTACAGAAGAGAAAAACAAAACCTGAAAAATAATGTAAATTAATAAATCATAAAATATAAAAATAAAAATAATGAAAGTAAAAAACGTAAAAAAAATGTAAATTTATACCACCAACATTGTCTAACAAGGCCCAAAACAATAGAGGTCGTAACGGCTATTGCAAGCCCTATAAAAATATAAATTGAGTGATTTGACATTTTACCGATCAATACAACTAGTATTGTTCAATACGACCCGTGTTATAACAAAACCATGTTGTTTTTTAATTTTAGAGTTTTTATTTTTCTACTTTTTTAATTTTCAAAAAGACTTTTTTAAAGAAAAAAATATTGGGTGTGAAAAACGAACGTTAGCCGTTACCTCTGTCAAAGATATGATAAATCTTGCTATATAGAGAACGCGAGGTCATCTCTTGTGTCATTTTTTACCGTTAGAAGATGAAATCATCGGTCTCGTTTCTTCTACACGCCGGAGTATCTACAGAGAGAATACCACCGGCGGAGATTGCTTCTTGCAGATATATGAAGGTACGTTTACTCTGATTCAATGTGTTGGTTTGAGTTTACAAATTGTTTAACGATTGAATACCTACTTACATTACATTCGGGGTTACTTTCATGTCATTGATTTGAGAAAACCACCGGCGATTTATGGAGTTTACTGATCAGTTTTTAATTCAATTGGTGAGAAATCATCGGTCTCGTTTCTTCTGCATGTCGGAGTTCCTACAGAGAGAAGACGACCGTCGGACATTGCTTATTGCAGATTTATGGAGCTTCCAAAGGTACTTTTACGCTGATTCACTGTGTTAGTTTGAGTTTATGATCATATCCCCCTATTTGATGTTCGTAATTTGATTTTCGAATTTTTTTTTGCGATTGATCGCCTAATTTCATTACATTAGAGTTACTTTTATGTCATTGATTTGAGAAGACGACTGGCGATTTGTGGAGTTTTTAGATACAATCGGCGGATATCCTTTGAATTGCTGAAGGTACGGTTTAGGGTTTACTAGGTTTCAAATTCCATGCGTATGTGATTATTCTTGTGTATTTATTTTACCATTAAAAGATGAAATCATCGGTCTCGTTTCTCCTGCATGCCGGAGTTTCGGAGCGAGAAGACGACCGGCGAATATTGCTTCCATTAGCCGGAGTTGACAAAGGTATTATCGTTTCCCTCTGTTCTCTTAATTTAATGTGGAGAATACCTACTTCTTTACATTAGTGTTTATTAGGTCTAATTTCTAGTTTCAAAAGGTACGTTTACACTGATTCACTGTGTTTGTTTGAGTTTATGATCATATCCCCTAATTTGATGTTCGAAAATTTGATTTTTACAAATTGTTTGTACTTTGATTACACTAGAGTTACTTTTTATGTCATTGATTTGAGAAGATGAAATCATCGGTCTCGTTTCTTCTGCATGCCTGAGTTTTCAGAGAGAGAAGACGACTGCGGATATTGCTTCTAACATGCCGGATTTATGGAGTTGACAAAGGTATTGTTTACCCTGACTTTCTAATTCTGTGTTGGTCTGAGATCATGAGCGTTCTCTTAACTTAATGCAAATAGAATACCTACTTTCATTACTTTTAATGTAATTGATTTGAGAAGACGACCGGCGATTTAGGGAGTTCACAGAGACAACCAGTGGATATTATTTGAATTGCCAAAGGTACCTTTTCGGCTTTGCTGAGTTTCTAAATTCATGATTATTCTTTGAATTTCTTATTGATTTATGTACCTTAGGTCTGATTTCTTAGGTTCGGCAATCAAATCTGTTGTTTGTGATTTATCCTTCCTGTTTTCATGTTGACCTTGATTTTCACTAGAAATTCTCTGTGATTGTACTGCTTGAAATTAGAGTCGGGAGTTGCTTCATGAATTTGTTGATTGAGGTTAAGAAAGATTAAAAACTCTGTAATCGTTGTATTGAGGTCATCATTGAAGCTCTTATGCTTGTTAAATATTGAGGTTCTGTCTTGTAAGCATTGTGCCCGGTGGTCAAATTGGTTCAGTCTTGTAAGCATAATATTTTACAGCTAAAAAATTAAATCACCGGTCTTGTTTCTTCTATATGCCGGAGTTTCCAGAGAGTGAAGGCGACCTGTGGATATTGCTTCTACATGCCGGATTAATGGAGTTGACTAAGGTATTGTTTACTCTAAATAATAATTCATTAATTTGGTTTATGTTAGGAGGCTATTTGTTTTGTCAAACACATCGTTCCACTAGTCCGTAGGTGAATTCTTTTTAGGTTTTGCTTGCAAAGCTATTTGTTGGGGGCATTTTTTATGTTAGATTTATCGTTTTCTTGGGTGCTTGAAATCATGATTTAATTGTTATCCGTCTAGTTCTTGGTTTTGGATTCAAGGCTCTTTTAGTATCATCTACTCTAAATAATAATTCATTAATTTGGTTTATGTGAGGAGGCTATTTGTTTTGTCAAACACATCGGTTCCACTAGTCTGTAGGTGAATTCTTTTTAGGTTTTGTTTGCAAAGCTATTTGTTGGGGAATTTGGTTTATATGAGGAGGCTATTTGTTTTGTCAAACACATCGGTTCCACTAGTCTGTAGGTGAATTCTATTTAGGTTTTGTTTGCAAAGTTATTTGTTGGGGGCATGGATTATGGTGTGTAGGTTAGAGTTTCTAGATTCTTGTAATCAGTTTCAGTTGGCAAGCTATCAATTGTGGTTACAACTACCGGCTATATTTTTCATAGCATGATCATCAGCATATGCTGTTGGAAGAGCTCAGGAAAGGTTGATTTTGCTTGATGTTCAGTTGCTCTTTATATCTCATTATGTTCAATTTGTTTTTGACATCATAATCTATATAAATTCTTGTGTGTTTCTAGGGTTCTGTTGGATGCTGAGAACTGGCGGGGCATCTTTCAGCATTTCCTAGCAATTTGATGGGTATATCTATCCTGTTTTACTTGTTACTTCAGCTACTATCTTTTATGTGCCTGTAAAGGCACACACATTCAATTTCATTATCTTTTGGGAAAAGGGCTGCAGTTCTCTATATTTGTTCAATTATTTCATGGTGTGTGGATGATCATTTATGATGTTAGTTTTTGACATCATATAATGTAGATAATTTTTTGCTTGTTTGTCAAATGCTGCTATTCACATCCTTTTGATTGAGCCGTATGAGGTTTGACCATGCTCCCTTAAGTCTGTTGCTGATGGTTTTCATTTCTGTTTTGCAATTGTATGAACATGACTGCTACTCTGTTTCTTTTTATAAATTCTTTGTTTACTTGCTGTCAGAGTTCCTGTTTGTTTCTTGCTTGCTGTCAGGCTCCTAATCATCAGGTTATGGGTAACACTTGCTGTTTCTTGCTTACTTCTAGAACCGGATAGAATAATGGATGGTGAAGATAAAGTTTTGTAGTTGATGGATCCGGTCTTCAATCGGTTTGATGGATCCAGTCTTCAGTGATCTCCTTGCTGTTTTTCATCCCCTTATGTACCGTCTTTCTTTTTCCTTGATATCATTCATGCTTCTATAATGTGGTCATTTGCTTTACGGTCAAATTGCGTGTTCTTGTTGTTGCACATATGAGGTTCGAAATTGTTGTTTCTTTAATAGGTTCTGAAGGGTAATTGATTTTTAATTTCTTGTACTTAGATTGTTGCAGTCATGGGTCAGGCATTTTTTTGGGTTTTCTATAGGTTCTAAAATTGCATGAGTGGGCTGTCCTTGTTGGTCCATCTCAGGCTCATCCATTGATTAGATTGATGACTATCTAAATCACGACCCCCTGACATACTTTTTTCCCATACAAGCTAGGTGGCCTAAGTGATATACTTGCATCTAAGGCTCTCCCGTTGAGTAGTTGTTGTGGTTTCTCTTTTGGGTTTGTGATTTTGTTTCACGGACAATATGAATTATGGGTCTTTAACATTGTATATCACTTATAGATGCTTTATGAGCTCTGTTACATTACTTTTGAGTTCTCCCAACAATAGATGTGACCATCCGAGGAAGGTTGTTGATTTGGTGATAGGTTGTAGGTTGTGATCCTTCCTGCCAGCCATCTGTGGTTATAAATTTAACAATCTGGGCTTAATTTCTTGGATGTGTAGCACATTGCCCTGTGCCTTGGTACTTCTCTATATTACTGGGTTTTAACCTGTACCTTATTTTTTTGAGGTTGATTTTTTCCTTACAGGTTTCATGAATGGATGATTGGATCTTTATGGTATAATGTTCTAGATCTTCTGTCTTTATTCATGTTTGATTTCATGGTTTTTGTGTACCTTGAAGTATTCTGTTTATATAAAATCCCGACTGGTTTACAGGTTCTTTTCTGTTAACCGAAGACATATATTCTATATTATTTAATGTATTTGTATACATCTGTCTATGATTGTATATTTCCTTTATTGTCCTTAGATTTAGGCTTAATTGTTGCTTCCATGGTATCAGAGCACTGCTCTATACCCAGCCGCCACTGACGCAGTCTTCGGACCGCTGGTCGCTGCCGCCGCTGACCCTGTCTTCGGACCGCTGGTCGCTACTCCCTCACCTCTCTGACCGACCCTGTCTTCGGATCGCTGGTCACTACTACCTCACCTCCGATCCTACTCTAACCTGCAAACATGGTTGACAGAAATGATACCCCCCTCCCACCACCAGGAACTGCTAACCCCGTGCCTCAACCCAAACCCACTGCTGCGCTTTTACATCCAGTTTATACCGTCACCTATATCCAAAAGAAAGTGCGTATCCTGGATGGCACAAAGGTATCCTATTCTTCTCGGGTGACATTATTTCATCTCCACGCCAGGGGATACAAAATTCTCCATCACATTGATGGAACCGAGCCCCCAGCAACTGATGACCCGAACTACGACACGTGCAACAAGATCAATGCCATTGTTCTACGGTGGATATATGGAACCCTCTCCGATGAGCTTCTTGTTCGCGTTTTTGTACCCGAATCTACAGCTCTGGAAGCATGGAATCACATCAAAAACCTATTCTTGAACAACAAAGGATCCCGAGCAGCCACTCTCGAGCACTCCTTTACCAACCTCAAGTTAACTTCTGTGCCTTCACTCAAAGCCTACTGCCACAAATTGAAGGAAATTGCAGACCAATTATCCGTTGTCGACAGCCCTGTCAGTGAAAGCCGCCTGGTTCTGCAACTGGTTCGTGGTCTGCCCCGAGAATTTGATAACACTGGCACCTACCTTAACCAATCCATGCCAAAGTGGGAGACGGCATGTAATATGCTTCAACTTGAAGCACAACGCCAGGCTGCCCGGGATCCTGACCCTGGCGTCGCTGCTGCGGTTCAACCATCTCAGCCTCAGGCCCACGTTACCACCCCACGGTTCAACCCTCAAAACCGTAACGCTCGTGGGGGAGGAAAAAGCACAAACCGTCGCCCTACCAGAAATCAACAGGGCCGCTCCTCACCTTCTTGGGCTTCTTCCTCAAGCCCAACTCCACAGCAAAGTCCTCGACAGGCCCAACAGCCCACATGGGCCTCACCTACTGCCCAATCACCACAACAGATGTGGGCTCCTTGGTGGGCCACACCACCCCCCTGCCCATTTCCCAATCAAACTGGATGGCTGCTCCCTAGTGGGCCGGCCCTCAAAACCCGCCCAATCAGCCATCTGCCGGGGGAAATCGATCGGCAAGGTCATCCAGCCCTTGCCATCAGCCTCAAGCTAATCTGGCCGAGGTGAACCCCCTTGAACCGACCGAGTTAGGCGCTGCGTTCCAGGCAATGACACTCGACCCGGGAGATACTCAGTGGCACATGGACACCAGTGCCACTCACCACCTCTTTGCAGATTCAGGTATATGTTCCACCTCTCATATTCCATTAAGCACATATTTGTTGGAAATGGTCACAAAGTGCCAATTCATGGGTCTGGAAACATCACCTTACCTAATAACCTTTGCCTCAACAATATCCTTTACACCCCTGACATTATCAAGAATCTTATCTCTGTAAAAAAAAGTTCACTACTCATAATTTTGTCTGTGGAATTTGACCCCTTTGGTTTCTCTGTGAAAGATTTCAGGAATGGGATGATTATGACCCGACAAAATAGTGATGGGCCCCTTTACACTCTCATAGCTCCTGCCACTGTTCCAAACAACTTTGCTTCCAGTTTTGTTGCCTTGACAGCCTCTGATTTTTGGCATGATCAACTAGGCCACCCGGGTCTTCCCATTATGGATTTTTTATCTTCTAGAAGTTTAATTTCTTGTAATAAGACTAGTCGGTCTCATGTTTGCAATTCGTGTCAGTTGGCTAAAAATAAACGTTTACCATTTCAATTGTCTACATCTTGCACTTTCATGCCCTTTGATATACTTCATTGTGATTGTGGACATCTCCCATAATCAATCAAGCCGATTACAAATATTATATGATCTTACTTGACAATTTCACCAACTACACATGGGTCTTTCCATTAAAATTCAAAACGGAAGCTTTTGTCAAATTCCAGAATTTTACAATTACATTCACACTCAATTTAATCGCAAGATCAGAAATTTTCAATGTGACAATGATGGTGAATTTGACAATAATCAATTTAAACAATTTGGCACCTCTCACGGCCTTCCGTTCCGTTTTTCTTGTCCACACACCTCCCAACAAAACGGGAAAGCAAAACGTATGATCCGCCGGATCAACGAAATTATGCTTTCACTTCTTGTTCATGCCTCTCTCCCACCAACATTTTGGGTCGAAGCCCTTCACACCTCCTCCTACCTTCACAACATTCTACACACTCTCACTCCACGTTCCACCCGCTGCATATTCCTTGGGTACCCTGCCAATTACCGAGGGTATCGATGCCTAGACCTCACTACCGGCAAAGTTATCTTTTCCCGTCATGTCGTCTTTGATGAATCCGTTTTCCCATATTCTCAGGCATCAAACACTCACGACTATTCCTTCTTTGACTCTGACCCCTCACCCACGGTTTTCACCGACTCCTACACCTTCCCCACACCTCCACCCTCACCCCCTCCACCACAACCAACACCATCCATTGCCCCCAACCGCACCATCTGAAACCCTGACCCCATTCTCACCTACCAACGTCGCCCTAAACCACCTACCCACCCTCCATCCACCATCGCACCTCCTACTGCCTCGGAACCAGTCTAGGCTGCTCCACAACCGCCACCCCCTCCCACCCCATGACCACACGGTCAAAATCCGGCATCTCTAAAGCCAGAGGTCCTCTAGCCTTCCACACATCAGCCCCACATATCTCCCCTATCCCAAAAACCCACCTTCTAGCCTTATCCGACCCTAATTGGCACAGTGCTATGACCGACGAATACAGGGCATTAATGGAAAATAACACGTGGGAGCTGGTTCCTAGACCGAAGGATACTCACGTGATTCGGTGTATGTGGCTTTTCCGCCACAAGTATCATGCTAATGGAACTTTACAACGCTATAAGGCTCGTCTCGTTGTCAACGGCAAATCATAACAGATTGGCATTGACTGCTTTGAGACATTCAGTCCCGTCGTCAAGCCGACCACTATTCGACCCGTTCTTAGTCTTGTCACCTCCAGGAACTGGCCCATACATCAATTGGATGTTAAAAATGCATTTTTACACGGCCACCTGGATGAGACGGTCTATGTGTTTCAACCACCGGGGTTTGTAGATAAAAGGTTCCCTTCTTATGTATGTCTTCTTAAGAAGTCACTCTACGGCCTTAAATAGGCACCTCGTGCGTGGTACCAACGGTTTGCCACTTTTATTTTACAGTGTGGTTTTCGTACCACAGTTAGTGACTCATCCCTCTTTGTCTACACAAAGGGAAACCACATGGCCTACTTGTTGTTGTATGTTGATGATATTATCCTCACAGCCTCGGATGACAAGTTATTACAGGACATTATCTCTACTTTGTCTTCCGAATTTGCAATGACAAATCTTGGACATCTACACCACTTTCTTGGCATCCAAGTGACCGGATGGTCTATTTCTATCTCAACAGACATATGCGACTGATCTTTTATCCCGAGCTCACATGGAAAACTGCAAACCATGCTCCACTCCCACCGACACTAACTCCAAACTTAGTGCCACGGTCGGGACTCCTTTATCTGATGTTCATGCACGCCCCCCGAGAACCTCATTTTCAATTCCTGAACCGTATTCTTCAGTATATTAAGGGCACTCTGGATCAAGGACTCCTCATTACACCCTCCAAATCCTTGAAGCTTACTGCATATTCTGATGCAGACCAGGGAGGGTGTCCCGACTCTAGGCGATCCACCTCCGGATATTGTGTTTTTTAGGCGATAATCTTGTATCATGGTCCTCCAAACGTCAGGCCACCATCTCCTGATCCAGTGCAGAGGCTGAATATCGAAGTGTCGCCAACATAGCAGCCGAGACTAGTTGGCTACAGAACCTTCTTCTTGAACTACATGTTCCTATCCGTGATGCCACAATTATATTCTGTGACAACGTATCTGTTGTGTATCTCTCGGAAAACCCAATTCAGCATCAACGGACCAAGCACATCGAGATAGACATCCACTTTGTTCGTGACAAAGTTCGCATCGGTACCCTTCGTGTTCTTCATGTTCCCGCGGACTTTCAATATGCTGATATCTTCACCAAAGGCCTCTCAAGACAACTATTTCAACGCTTCAAATCCAGTCTTTGCCTCCGTTCATCTACCGCTGCGACTGAGGGGGCGTGTTAACCGAAGACATATATTCTATATTATTTAATGTATTTGTATACCGCTGTCTATGATTGTATATTTCCTTTATTGTCCCTTAGATTTAGGCTTAATTGTTGCTTCCTTGGTGTATATATGTCCTACTTCGGTTATGAATAGAGATCATCAAAGGTTTACCCCTTTTCATTTTCGTGCATTGGACCAATGGTTCCTTCTATACATGGGAATATCGTTTTGCAAGCCATCTGTTCACATCACAGGTACGAGAAATATGATTACACATTGTTATTTAAGGAGTTCATGGTAACAGGTTACACATTGTCTTGTTGTATCTTCTCTTTAGGTAATAAATTAGAATGGCAGATTGATACGTTTTTTGGGTAAAAAATGTGAAAAATTATGTTTAGGCATCCTCCTTTGAGCCGCTCATGACAACGAGTTGCAGGTTTCCCGTCATGTATGTTCTGCCCCCATGGTAATTATATTTCATTTGCAAGATTATTTGTTATGCAAGATTAATCATTTAATCATCTTGTTAATAATAATTCAATAACCTGATTTCTATTTTGAGGTCATTTGTTTTTGTCAATACACGTTATGGGTTAGTGGTCTGTAAGCGGGAGAATTCATGGCGAGAATTGAATTTGGTAATCAATTGATATAATTGTTGTATGTTATATTGAGGAATACAAGAGGATATATATAGAATAAATATTTACACTCTAGACCCTCTATAATATACTAATATTAATATTGACTAATCGCGAGGTATAGGAACTCTTTCTCTATAACTTCCCTTCTTTATTATTATAATAACCCAGTTTCATTTGCAAAGCTATTTGTTGGGGGCTGAGCTTTTGGATTATGGTTTTGTAGGTATGAGATTTAGACAATACTTTTTTTTCCGTTTTTAGATTTTGATCTTCTGACTTTGTATTAATGTTTTGTTTTTTCTACTTTTATATGATTTATTAATGTATATTATTTTTGGGTTATTTGTTTCTTTTATAAATATCTATTTACAAGTTTAACAAATAAATGGGTTATTCATTCCTAGTCACTATAAACTCAGTTGCTGCTACAACAATCATTGTGACCAAAACATGCAAACTTAAATGATATATCTTGCATCACTTTTGACCGTTGGAAGGTGAATTCGTCGGTCTCGTTTCTTCTACATGCCAGAGTTTCTATAGAGTGAAGACAACTGTTAGCATTGTTTGTTGCATATTTATGGAGCTTCCAAAGGTACGTTTACTCTGATTCAATGTGTTGGTTTGAGGTTATAATCATATCCTCCTTTTTATGTCATTGATTTGAGAAGAGACCGGCGATTTATGGAGTTTCCGGAGACAAAGTTACGGCGTAGGTTTACTGAATTTCTGATTCAATGCGTATGAGACTATTTCTTGAATTTCTAATTCAATGCATATGAGACTATTCCTTAAATTTTTGTTTCAATGTGTAATATTTTCCTGTTAAAGGTGAATTCTGGAGTTTCCACAAAGAGAAGACGACCGGAAGATATTGCTTCTACATGCCGGATATGTAGAGTAGACAAAGGTATTGTTTACTTTGACTTTCTAATTCGATGTGTTGGAAGAACTTATGAAAGGTGGATCATACGTCCGCTTACCTTAGTTTGATATTTGTATATATATAGGTTGGAGTAGGCTTTACTTGATGATGGGTTGGTCTTGTATATCTCATGTTCAATTTGTTTTTTGACATCATAATCTATATAATTATTGTGTGTTTGTAGGGTTCTGTTGGATGTTTGGAGCTGGCTGGGCATCTTTCAGCATTTCCTGCCAACTGGATGGTTATATCTATCTTTTATCTTATTGCTTCAGTTAATGTCTTTTATGTGCCTTCAAAGGCACACAAATCCGATTCCTTTATCTTTAGGAAAAAGGGCCGCAGTTCTATATATTTGTTCAATTTTTTCATGGTGTGCTGTGTGCATATGATCATTTCTGATGTTAGTTATAATCAAACTATAGAAGGTAGATTCTATTCTATTAAATAATAGGGAGATTACAACCAAATATATGAAGATATAATTTACATCTAGCTACCCTGAATTATTAGGAATATTACCAAAGATAAACCAACATAGTCTAACATTCCCCCGCAAGTTCAGGGCGATTAGCAATGTGCAACTTGGACCGAAGAGACTCAAACTTCTGAGAGGACAATGGCTTTGTAAAGATATCAGCTATCTGGTCTTCTGTGGAGATGAACTTAACATTAAGGGTTCCTTGAGTGACTTGTTCACGAACAAAATGATAGTCAACTTCCACATGCTTGGTTCGAGCTCGAAAAACAGGATTAGCAGTGAGGTAAGTGGCTCCAAGATTGTCACACCAGAGTGTTGGTGGGTCACTTTCCAATCCAAGTTCTTGAAGTAGAGACTTTACCCCGATTAATTCCGCAACTGTGTCTGCGATGGCTTTGTATTCAGATTCAGTTGAAGAACGAGAAACAGTTCGTTGTTTGCGGGCAGCCCAAGAAATGAGATTGGTACCTAGATAGATGGCAAATCCCCCCGTGGATCGACGATCGATTGGGCAACCAGCCCAATCAGAGTCTGAAAAGGCCTAAAGATTAGTCGACCAGTGAGAATCTGTAAAGGCTTGAAGATGATAACCTGTGTTGTGACGAATCCAAAGACCCATGTTTATTGAACCTTTCAAGTAGCGCAGAATTCTTTTGACAGCAGCCCAGTGATTTTCTGTAGGAGCATGCATGAATTGACAGACCTTGTTCACAGCGAAGGCAATATCAGGGCGCGAAAGAGTAGCATATTGAAGAGCTCCCACGATCTGTCTGTACCGAGAAGGGTCATCAAGTGAGGGACTATCGTCCGGTAGCAAGACCGAGGAGGTGCTCATTGGGGTAGGAACGGGTTTGCAATCTGACAGACTGGCTCGACGCATGATATCATGAATATATGTTCGCTGTGAAAGATGCAGGTCGTGTCCTTTGTGAATGACTTCAACACCCAGAAAATGATGTAGTTGACCCATATCTTTAAGAGGAAACAATAAGTTGAGTTGTTCAATGATCTTTGCGACTGTGGTAGAGTTATTACCAGTGATGATAATATCATCGACATAGACAAGTAGATAAACAAGCGATCCAGCTGAGTGATGAATGAATAGTGACTGATCCGTTTTGGAACCACCAAAACCAAGATGCTGAAGGGCTGTAGAAAGCTTGTTAAACCAAGCACGAGGTGCTTGTTTTAAACCATAGATTGACTTGTTCAGTAAGCACACATGTTGTGGTCGTGTTGGGTCGACAAAGCCCGGAGGTTGACGCATGTAAATAGTCTCCTCAAGATTACCATGTAGAAAAGTTGTGTCAATATTAAGCTGACGAAGGGGCCACTTGTTCGTGACAGCTAGAGATAACACAGTGCGTATGGTGGTAGGCTTGATAACCGGACTGAAGGTCTCATGATAATCCACACCATGCTGCTGATGAAAACCCTTTGCAACAAGCCGAGCTTTGTACCTGGTATTTTGACCTTGTCCATCTGATTTTAACCTGTAAACCCATTTGCAATCAACAATGTTAGCATTAGGCACCGGTGGCACAAGTGTCCACGTACCATTTCTATGAAGTGCATCCAACTCATTTAACATAGCTTGGCGCCATTCAAAATACTTATTAGCAACGGTAAAACTGGTTGGTTCAGTGGGAGGAAGAGAGGAGGAAGTGGCGGTATAGGCGGCTGGACTGTATTGGTCAGTTTGTTTGGGGTTGGGACGAAGATCGGGAGGGCGGGTGCGATGGGTTGGTGGGGATGGGTGATTGGTTGAGGGTTCGGACGGTGATGTTTGTTGCGGAGTGGGTTGAGTATGTGGTTGAGGTGGGGATGGTGGTAGTGTTGTTTGTGAAGTTGGAGATGAGGGTGGATGGGACAGTTCTGGAGGGAAGCCGGGTAGTGGGTTAGGAAAAACAGAGATGTATGGAGAGGTTGGTAGTGAATTAGATTTGGGATCAGGTGATGGTTTGTAAGGAAATATATGTTCATTAAAACGAACATGACGAGCAATGTAGATGCGGTTAGTGGAGGGATCAAGACATCGATAACCGTGATGAGATAAAATGTAGCCGAGGAAGACACATGGGGTGGAACGAAACTCAATTTTATGACGGTTGTACGGGCGAAGATATGGAAAGCATTGAGAGCCAAATACCCGTAGAAAGGAATAGTCGGGTTTGCGTTTGAATATGTGTTCAAACGGAGACTTATTGGATGAGACACGAGATGGAAGCCGATTAATAAGATACACGGCTGTTTCAAAAGCAAAGTTCCAGAAACGTTGAGGAAGACTGGATTGAGCCAAAAGAGACAACCCAGTTTCTACAACGTGGCGATGACGTCGTTCAACAAAACCATTTTGTTCACTTGTGTGCGGACATGAACGTCGATGAATGATGCCAAGGTTACGACAAAGATTGGAGAGAGGTCGAAATTCGCCGCCCCAATCAGATTGTATGCTTTTAAGTTTGGTGCTGAATAGACGTTCAACCATGGTGATAAAGTTGGTTAAAGTGTTAAGAACATCAGATTTTTGTGTTAGATGATAAATCCACATGTAACGAGTGCAATGATCAACACATAACAAAAAATAACGATGTCCATCAAATGATGGTGATGGTGAAGGACCCCAAACATCACAATATACAAGATCTAAATATTATTACTACGAAATTTTGAATCAGATAAAGATAATTTTGCAGATTTTCCCAATTGACAAGAAGAACATAAGTTATTTGATAATTTGTCTGAAACAGGTAAAGAACAAGAAGAAATAATTGAACGAAAAACTTGATGATGAGGATGTCCCAAGCGTTGATGCCAAATGTTCGAAGAAGCTTTGACAGTGGTGAAAGCAACCTTGGGTAGAGACTTGAGTTGTGGAAGACGGATGGAATATAGACCTTGCTCACTGGGGCCCATAAGGAGGGTATTGTGTGTAGACTCGTCCTTCACAACAAAATAAGAGGAGTGAAATTCAAAATAGACATTATTATCAAGACAAAATTTGTGAACGGATAAAAGATTTTGTTTTAATTGAGGAACGTGAAGGACGTCAGATAAGTTGAAGGTTTTGTTGGGTGAGTAGATATTTGATGAACCAATATTAAAAATGGGAATACTTTTACCATTACCAACAAGCAAGGAATCGTTACCATAGTATGCCTCGGAGTTGTCTAGACTTGATAGATCTGGAGTGGCATGATGTGTTGCACCAGTGTCAGGTGTCCAAGTATGGCCGGATGAAGGGCCAACATCCGAGTGGGCTGCAAATTGGCTTGAGGAGCTGATCTGGATGCAGTTTGCTGATTTGGGCACTGTGAGGGTAGGTGACCAATTCCACAACGATTGCAGTGACCATAAACTGTGTTTTGACTGGAGGCCCATGAAAACTGACGTGCACTAGTGTTATTCCGAGAAGCCCCACGAGAGTTGCCACGTGAGTAGCCACGGTTATTCCGACCACCTCGATTGTTGTTGTAAGACCGAGAACTATAATTAGCCTGCGGTTTTGGTAAAATACCGGAATTTAGTTGCTGCCCAAGTTGAGATGCTATGAGTTGAAGGCTGTTAAGTTGTTGTTGCAGCTGATCAAGGTTCAGTTGATGTGATGTTGCTGTTGCGGCTGAAAGGGGCTGTTGGGCAGCAAGAAAGGCCTTCGGGTTGGTGTTTAGAGTGGTGGTAATTAGGTAGTCATGGTCACTAAGTATAGCATGGAGTTCGTTAAAGGTTACCGGAGGAGAGCGAGTAAGCAGGTTGCTTTTGAGACCAGTATACTCCTCTCGTAATCCTGCAATAGTGAACATAACAAGGTCTTTGTCTTTTACCGGTTCTCCAATGTTTGCCAAAGCAGTTGCGTATCCTTGTGCCCTTGAGAGATAATCTGCTGGTTTTTCATCACCAGTTTGAGTGATGCGAAGAAGTTGATTTTTAAGCGTGAATTCATGAGCAGTCGTGTTTGGTGCATATGCCCGCTCTAGCGAGAGCCAGACTTCACGAGACGTTTTACCTTGAACATGCTGGTAGGATTCTTCAGACACTGTAGATGTAAGGAGGGATCGGATGTGAGCATCGTTTGAGACCCACGGGATGTAACTAGGGTTATCAGTAGTTTCGGTTCCATTGGTCACTGTTTTTGTTGGGCAGGGGATGGTTCCATTAACATATCCGAAGAGATTGTGTGATGTGAGAAACGATTCAAGCATCGATCTCCAATGGCCATAGTTTGTAGGTTTGAGATTGAATGAGAATTTATGAGAGTTGTGAGAGGTTTTCTCAGTGTTGGTGAAGGCTGCGATGGCTGCCATGGTTGGCCTGGTTGTCGGCAAAGGCAGATGGTGGCAGGATTAAGGTGGCGGCAGAATTAGGGTTAAGAGCCTGATTTGGCTCTGATACCAAATCAAACTATAGAAGGTAGATTCAATTCTATTGAATAATAGGGAGATTACAACCAAATATATAAAGATATAATTTACATCTAGCTACCCTGAATTATTAGGAATATTACTAAAGATAAACCAACATAGTCTAACAGTTATTGTGTGTGGAAATTATGCTAGTTGGCTGTTGGATGGATCACAATGTAATAGAGATGATATTTGGTAATTCTCTGAATGAATATTATTTAACAGCCTTCTGCTCTATTTATAATACAAGAGAATAATCCTATTTCTGTATGATTGCTATACAAAATCTATCCCAAAAATAACTATGTCTAGGGCCGGCTGGCCACATTGATTTTACACGCTAATATACCCCCGCAGTCGAAGCAGGAGGTTGTCGGATGTTGAGACTGGATCGGAAATCATCAAAGAGAATGCGCGGTAGTCCTTTGGTGAATATATTAGCAATTTGATATCTAGACGGAACATGAAGGACTCGAATCTGGCCGCGTTTCACTTTCTCCCGAACAAAGTGAATGTCCATCTCAATGTGCTTTGTGCGTTGATGATGGACTGGGTTACCGGAGAGATAAATTGCACTAACGTTGTCACAGTAGACAATAGAGGCATGCGTTGGCGAGTGATGAAGTTCCAATAATAAGTTACGAAGCCAACATATTTCAGATACAACGTTAGCGACTCCCCGGTATTCGGCTTCGGCACTCGAACGAGATAAGGTGGACTGTCGCTTTGAGGACCAAGAAAGTAAATTGTCCCCTAAGTATACACAGTATCCAGATGTGGAACGACGTGTGTCGGGGCAACCACCCCAGTCAGCGTCTGTATAAGCAATCATGGACTTCGTACCCGATTTTGTAATAGTAAGTCTGAAATCAAGTGTACCCCGAATGTATCGTAAGATTCGCTTTAAAGCATGAAAGTGAGAAGTACGGGGGCTATGCATATGTATGCAAATCTGCTGGACGGCGTAAGAAATATCGGGACGAGTGAATGTGAGATACTGTAGGGCACCTGCTAGTTGGCGGTAACTTGTTGCATTATCTACCGGGTGCCAATCATTGGCACCCAATTTTGCGTTGGTATCAACGGGTGTGGCGACAGGATTGCACGAGGACATTCCGGCTCGCTCAAGTAACTCGGTAGCATATTTCTGTTGAGATAGAAATAGAGATCGATCCGTACGTGTAACAGAAATACCAAGAAAGTAGCTAAGAGGGCCTAAATCCTTCATTGCAAACTCATTGGAAAGCAGATCCATGAGATGGTTATGTAGAGCCATAGTAGAGGTAGTGAGAATGATGTCGTCGACGTAGAGTAGAAGATAAGCCACATCACTACCCTTTCTGTAGATGAACAAAGAATGGTCACATTGACTGTGAGAGAAGCCAATTGATGTAACATAGTCAGCAAATCGTTGGTACCAAGCCCTTGGGGCTTGTTTTAAGCCATAAAGAGAACGATTGAGGAGACAAACGTGATCAGGAAATCGTGAATTTCGAAACCCCGGTGGCTGATGCATGTACACTGTTTCATCTAAATGACCATGTAGGAAGGCATTCTTGACGTCGAGTTGGTGTATTGACCATGAATGTGAGAGTGCAATACTGAGAACCGTACGTATGGTTGAAGGCTTTACCACAGGGCTGAAGGTTTCGCCACAATCCACACCAACCTGTTGGGACCTGCCATCACAAACTAAACGAGCCTTGTATCGCTCAAGTGAACCGTTAGCATTAGTTTTATGCCGAAAAATCCACATACAACGAATGATATTCATGGTCGGGTCTCGGGGAACTAATTTCCACGTCCTATTATCAATAAGGGCCTCAAATTCGTCTACCATGGCCTTTTTCCAATGAGGGCATCGTAAGGCATCAGGTAATGTTTTTGGTATTGGGGAGATTTCAGGGTTGGTGGAGAGTCCAAAGTAATTTTTGGACGCCATGGCACCCGACATGGTACGGGTTGTCATGGTGCGGGCGGGAGGTTTTGGGGGGATGAGTGACGATGTAGGGTTAGGGTCTGAAACTGAAGGAGTAGAATGAGAAGTGGGCTGAATTGGGGGCTGTCCAGTGGGCTGTTCAGCAGGCGGGAAAATGGGCTGTCCAGTGGGCTGTTCAGCAGGCGGGAAAAGGGGGTGTTCAGCAGGCTGAAAAGTGGGCTGGTTGGGACTTATTTGAGGGTTGTGATTAGGCTGAGTTGTGAGCTGAAGTGGAGGTTCAGTAGATGTGGCAGTGTTAGGAGGCTTGGCTGTTTTGGGGCGGCGTTGGTATGTTTTGCCAAAGTAAGAGGGTGAAGTAGGATGAGGGGAAGTATTAGGTTGAGAAGGGGGGTGAGAATGGGATATGTGTGAAATCATAGGATGGTTTGGGGTTAGATTTGTTGGAGAATGGGAAAGTGGTTTCGTCAAAGATGACATGGCGAGATAAGATTATTTTATGGGTGGACAAGTCGTAGCATTTGTACCCCCGGTGATTGGATGGGTATCCAAGGAATACACATGGGCTGGAACGGGATTGTAATTTGTTTATGGAGATAGATGGGGTTAGAGGATAGCAAAGACAACCGAATACCCGAAGATGAGAGTAATCAGGTTGTCGATGGTATAGAAGGGTGGTGGGAGTTAGGTTTTTGAGAAGTTTGCTAGGTAGAATATTTAGAAGGTATGTAGAAGTGGCTAGGGCATGATGCCACAAATGTGGAGGTACGAAAGAATGAGCGAGAAGTGTGCGGATTATATTATTTATAGAACGGATTTTTCTTTCGGATTTTCCATTTTGAAGGGAAGTATGAGGACAAGAGAAACGAAATTGGATACCGTTATTGTTAAAAAAATTGTGAAAAGAAGTATTGTTGTATTCTTTTCCATTGTCACATTGAAAGGTTTTTATATGGACATTGAATTGAGTTTTGATGAGTGTATGAAAGTTTTTAAATATTTCAAACACTTGAGATTTTTGGGTCATTGGATATGTCCATAGAAAATTAGATTTGTCATCTAAGAACAATACATAATAACGGTGTCCGTTTGAACTTGTGATGGGTGAGGTCCAAACATCACTATGAATTAAATCAAATGGCAATAAAGTATGAGTAGTAGAATCATGAAAAGGCAATTTAATATGTTTTCCCAAAATACATGAAGAACAAATACTAGAACGTTTAGGTCTATCATAATTGAGAACAGAATGTAAAGAATTCAAAATAGAAGATCCTGGGTGTCCTAAACGGGAATGCCAAAGATCTTGAGTGAGTGCAGCAAAGGCGGAAGGAGTGGTGACAGAAGTGGCTGATGAGAAGGTTAGCGGGTACAAATCTCCGGTGCTGTTACATCGAATGATAGGTGTCCGCGTCTTGAAATCCTTCACGTCAAAACCAAAAGCATCAAATTCAATAGAGATATTGTTATCTTTTGTTAATTGACGAACAGATAAGAGATTTTTGATAAGATTTGGGGCATGGAGAACATTTGAAAGTGTTAAGGGGGGAAAAGGTGGGGAAAGGTTTTGTGTACCGATGCCAACAATTGGAATTTTAGAACCATTGCCAACGATAATATTCGAGGACAAACCATTATTGAAATAGGATGAGAAATTACCTCCCGAGTTTGTCATGTGAGATGTAGCTCCACTATCCACGTACCAATGTTGATCCGGTGGGTTCAAGGTCATGGCTTGAAAGGCTTGATCAATGTCGGTTGGCACGTAGCCAGTAGAATAGGCTGCATGGGCCTGATGTGGTCTGGAACCAAGAATGCCCGGGCCTGGTGTAGGGGAGGGTGATTGCCATGGGCGGTGTGGACCAGTAGTGGGGTAAGGACATGGAGGAGTGGTCCAAGATGATGGAGGGTAGGGGGATGTCCACTGGTTTTGCCACTGTTGCATGTTCCATGGTTGTGGTCTGGGAGAAAAAGACCAACTTGGGGCTGTTTGGTACTGGGTTCTGCCCCTGCCTCGTCCACGACCGCGGCCACGACCACGGTTAGGCTGGTTGTTGTTCCGGTGAGGCTGAGATCGAGCAGTACGGTCTTGATTTGTATGTGATAGAGGCTGTTGTTTAGTTAGTGAATCAGCAGTAGAGACATTTAGGGCTGTTTCGCTAGAAGGAGATGGGGTCTGGTTTGCTTTTCTTGTTTCTTCCAGTATAAGTTTCGATCTTGCTTCATAAAAATCTGGAAGAGGATCAGATTGTTGTATCATCGTTGCTGCACCATCATAGATGTCGTTTAGACCACTGATTAATTGGAGAACAAGTCTATGATTTGTCACAGGTGAACCAACATTAGCGAGTTGGTCAGAGATCATCTTCAAGGACTGACAATAGGCTGAAACATTTGGAAAATTGTCATTTTTGAGAGTAGAAAACTTATTTTGAAGATAAATAGCCCGAGAATTCCGGTTATCCTGGAATATATTCTCAAGGGCTTTCCAAGCAGAAGCAGCAGTAGAATCTGGTGTGAGTATGGTATGAAGTAGGTCATTCGAGATTGTGCCATAGATCCATTGTAGGACAATGGCATCAACTCGATTCCAAGTTTCCAGATTAGAGGTAGAAGTAGAAGGTTTGTCTTTATCGGTGGTTGCAGCAGGTTTAAAGGTAGTAGAAGTGAGATGATCAGAGCGCTCGAATGCTCTGCAGTGAATTTTGAATAGCTCGGCCCAAGATACGTACTGCCCGCTCTCCATCTCCAAAGTGAAGGGGATGAAGTTGCGAATGTTGGTAACTGTAATGGCAGGGTGAAGTTTATCCGTCATGGTGATGTTGGAGTTTGAAGAGAGGCTGAAAATCGGTGAGTAGGGATGAAGGGGAGTAAGAGAGGTGACGGCAGTAAGAGGGCAGAAGGGTTTAGGTTATCAGATGGTCTCTGATACCATAATAGAGATGATATTTGGTAATTCTCTGAATGAATATTATTTAACAGCCTTCTGCTCTATTTATAATACAAGAGAATAATCCTATTTCTGTATGATTGCTATACAAAATCTATCCCAAAAATAACTATGTCTAGGGCCGGCTGGCCACATTGATTTTACACGCTAATACAATGAATCAATGATGATGGTCTTTGATGCTGTGTAGAGTTCTGATTCATCTGGTGACCATCCTATCCACTTTCATTTACCTCTAGCAACTTATGTGGCTAAATAAAGAGGGTTTACTGTTTACATGTTTAATGTAGAAGACGACCTACTTTTGGTTAATTATCTTTGCAAGTGGCAAGTGCTGTGTTGGAATTTGATGGCTTTGCCAATGCTCATGATTGGTATGCGTGTTTGTAAAATGTTGCTATTCACATCCTTTTGATTGAGCCATGTGAGGTTTGGCTCCCTTAGGGTTTATGCTTGTCTGTTTCTGATGTTTTTCATTTGCAATTGGATGAACATGACTACCAGTCCTTATAGTTTCTTTGTTTATTTGTTGTCAGAGTTCCTGTTTATTTCTTGCTTGCTATCAGACTCCTAATTATCAGGAACACCAAGTGATCTCCTCGGTTGATGGATCCAGTCTTCAGTGACTCCTTGTTGTTTTCATCCGTGTATGTACCGCCTCCTTTTTCCTTGATATCATGCATGCTTCTATAAGTTTATATGATCATTAAATTGTGTGTTCTTGTTGTTGCTTTACGGTCAAGTTTATGAGGTTGGGTTAGTGTTGTTTCACTAATAGGTTCTAAAGGGTAATTAGTTTTCAATTTCTTGTACTTGGATTGTTGCAGTCATGGGTCATGTTATGCTTCTTCTTTAGGGTTTTCTATAGGTTCTAAAATCTGCATGAGTGGGTGGTTCTTGTTCGTCCATTTCAGGCTTATCTGCTGTGCATTATATTGATAACTATCTAAATCATGACCCATGTGACACAAACTTTTTTCCCATACAAGCTGAGTGGCCTAAGTGATATACTTGCAACTAAGTCACAAGGAGGATTTGAGATATTGTTAAACACTATAAAGGGGGTCGTCACTTTGCTTGCACTCTCCCATTGAGTAGTCTTCTACTAACTTTGGACTTTTTGTGGTTTCCCTTTGGGCTTGTGATTTAGTTTCACAGACAATATGATTTGTGTTCAGTTTTAGGTCTGTAAATTTGTATATCAGTTATAGATGCTCTATGAGCTCTGTCACATTGCTTTTGAGTTCTCCCAACAGCAGATGTGACCATCTAAGGAAGGTTGTTGATCTGGTGATAGGTTGTAGTGTGAGATCCTTCCTGCCAACCATTTGGGGTTTTAAAATTTATAGTCTGGGCTTAATTTTACTGATTGGATGAGGATAATGGATGATTGGATCTTTGTTGTATAAAATTTTGTATCTTCTGTTTTATCTTTGTTTATGTTTGTTTTTGTTAAATCTTGTGTACCTTGACATACTCTGTTTATATAATATTCCAATCAGTTTTCAGGTTCTTTTCATGCATTGGACTAATGGTTTCTTCTATAAATATCGTTTTGTAAGCCGGCTGTATTCTGTAGATCAGGTTGCTTGTTCTGGTTCACATCACAGGTAAGAGAAATTATGATTACACATTGTTATATGAGGAGCTCTTGATAACTGGTTACAGGTTCTCTTGTCGTATCTTCTTCTTTAGGTAATAACTAGCATGGCTGATTGATATGTTTTTGCATAATAAGTGTGGAAAATTCTGTTTAGGCATCTTTATACGAGCTGCTCATGATATTGAGTTTCAGGTTTTCCATCCTGTATGTTCTGTCCCCCATGGTAATTAAGTTTCATTTACAAGGTTATTTGTTATGCTAGATCAATCATCTTGTTAGGTGCGCAAGTTGTGATTTGATTCGTGGGGGTTCTTGGTTTAGGATTCCGGGCTTTTCTGTACCTTCTACCCTAATAATAATTCAATAACCTGATTTTTTATTTAGAGGCTATTTGTTTTATCAATACATGTTAGTTTACTGGTCTTAGGCGGGCAAATTCATGGCTAGGTATTGGAACTCTTTTTCTGTAACTTCATTTTTGATATTGACCCAGTTTTGCTTGCAAAGCTATTTGTTGGGGGCAGGGCTATTGGATTATGGTTTTGTAGTTGCAGAATTAAGGATCGGATAGCATCATGCAAGGAATTCACGATATAGTTTCTAGATTCTGGTAATTAGTTTCAGTTGACAAGATATCCAATGTAGCAAAGCGATACAACCATTGGCTATCTTTTCTATAACATAACCATCAAGGCTTTAAGTGATAATCAGTTATTCTTCTGTATCCTATTCAATCACAATCAAGAGTATTAGATAATTTCTTGTGTGTTTCTAGGGTGCTGTTGGAAGCTGAGAGTCATCTAGTCGTCTTTGTCATTGTCTAGCAATTGGATGGTTATATCTATCTTATTTTATCTTCTTGCTTCAGCTACCGTCTTAATATTGCCTTGGAAGACTGAGAAATTCAATTGTTCTGTTTGTTGGTAAATTGTTTGCAGTTCTCTATATTTGTTCAAGTTTTTCATGGTGTGTCGGTGATCATTTATGATGTGAGACTGCGAGTTATTGTGGGTGGAAGTTTGTTCCAATTGGCTATTGGATGGATCCCAATGATGCCTTTCACCATTAATTTTTTTTATGGTACGGCTTTCATCATTTTAATTAGGTTGCTGATATTTTCTATCTTATTTAATATTCTTTGACATTTTGTTGTTAACAGGGGAAGAGTTATCTTGTTTTCTTTATTTATAGGCAATGAAAAGCATTTTTTGCATTGGTGATGGTCTTTTATGCTTTCTAAGGGTTCTGATTCATCAGGCGCCCATCCTAACCACTGTATGTTGTTGCTTTCATTACCCTCTTAAAACTTATGTGGCTCAATAGAGAGCTTTGTATAATTCTGAGGACCTTGGAACTGAAAGGCGTTACATGCTTAATGGAAGAGTAATCCACTTTGATTATTTATCTTTGCAAGTAATTGGCATTTGAAGTTGATGTCTTTGTCATTATAATGCTCATATCTGGTACATATTTGTAGGATGCTATTTCACATTCTTCTAATCAAGTCATGGGTGGTATGGCTATTCTCCCTTTGGGCTTGCACTTGCTTGTAATTGATGGTTTTCGTCACTATCTCACAGGTAGATGGATATCACTGCCAGTTTCTATGATTTCTTTCTGTTTGCTGTCAGAATTCCTGTTAATGTTCCTCCTCCAGTGTGGTAAAACTTGATATTTATTTCTTGCTTCTAGAACTGGATAGATTAATTTGATGAAGAATATGCTTGGTGGTAGATGGATCTGGTCCTCAGTTGCCTGCTGTTGCCTGCTGTTGCTGATCCTCTTATGTACTATTTCTTTTTTACCTTGATATCATGCATGCTTCCAAATGTTTATATGAGGTTAATTAGTTGTTTTACTTGTAGGGTTCTGAAGGGCAATTGGTTTTTCGTTTATTCTACACGGGTTGTTGCGGTCATATGTTAAGGTTATGCTTCTCTTTATTGTTTTTTCTCATTAAAATTTATGAGTGGGTTGCACATGTTTGTCCATCTCAGTATTATTTATTGTGCATTGGTTTGGTAACTATTCTAGGTTATTATTAGTGAATAGTTTAGGGTTAATTATCTAATATTGTTCTCTATATAAAAGACCCTCTATTGTAATCCTAAACACACAATTACTCGATTACAATTACAAGGTTAATTTGGTATCAGAAAGGCTCGATCATCGCCGGAACTCTAATCAAGGTCGTCAGTCGTCGCCGCCCTGTCCAACCATCCTCCTTTTTTCTTTTCTTTTTTTTAACCAACAAGGTTCAGATCTAGCCTCTAGCCTCTCATCTTCACAACATCACGACAACCCTCTCACACCACCATAGCACCACCACCGCTAATTCTATTACAACCCTCTCACACCACCATAGTCTCTATCCTTTCACACAACCACAACTGCCGCTAAACCCTAACCCTAGTCGTCACTAAACCAGTAGTCACTAAACCCTAACCTTAGCCGTCACTAAACCCTACACCTAGCTGCTGCTAAACCCTAATCCTACCCGCCGCACACCACATACAATCGTCATTGCTATTCTCTTCAATCTCAACTCGTCATCACATACAACGTGATGCTTCACCTTCATTGCCACTGCTATACAACAGCGGTTCGGCCATATAACGGCGGCGGAAATTCGTGCAAAAGTTTAAGGTGTGGCTGTTCATAGGAGCAGAACAACTGAAGTTTTAGTTTCACATCGTATACAACGCGATAACAGGAGAAGAACAACCGGTGTCTCACACCATATTTGGCGACTACGGCCGACAAACATGTCTGTCAGATTAATCACGGGAGACAAAAACCCTTACTTCTGAATGGGCATTATGTATGTCGGATGAGAGGTGATGGTGTAATCAAGTGGTGGTCTTGAACCTTAATGTCCTAGATTAGATATTGAACAAGACCGTTAATTTACTTTACTAATTTTCTGATAGGGTTGAGTTATGTGTGTGAAACATGGAATTAAAACAAGAAGATTTAAGAGGAATTAACTGATCAAATCATATAGATGATGATAAGAACTAACAAAAGAAAATAAGAGAATACAACCCATGGATTATACCCTCTCTCCATGCAACATTGCAGGAGCCAATATCTTTCCACAATATCTAAAACTGCCTAACAAACCTATTCCCCAATACAACTTTCTAGCCACTTTTCCCTTTAATCCTTCTAGAATAAACTAATAGCTCTTTTGATTCATTCCGAGGTGATATCGTATCACTGCTTCCCCCATCGAGAACAGTCTTGTCCTCAAGACTGAGACCAGGAAATTATTCTGGGATCCAAGTTGTCTTCCCAAGTAGCATCATCAATAGTCTGATCCTGCCATCCAGCCATTGAGCGGCCTCCGTTTGTCCGTCTTGGACGGTACGTGTACCCAAAATAGCAATAGTAGAAAGGGGAATAGAGTTTCCGATATCCATTTCAGACGGTAGGACAAATTCGGTAGGTGAGGGTTGCCTTTTTCAAAAGGGACACATGGAAAACCGGGTGGATCTTAGTAGTAGCAAGAAGCTGCAATTTATAAGCGACTGGACATAATTTCGCGACAATCTCGAAGGAGCCAAAGAACTTGGCAGATAATTTCCGGTGAATACGGCGATCCATTAATAATCGTCGATAAGGTTTTAATTTCACATATTCACCAACTAAAAAGTGCACCTCCCGTCGTTTCTTGTCAGCCAAAATTTTCATAGAACTCTTGGCAGTAGATAAATAGACTTTAAGTTGTTTTAACGCCTTGTCATGGTCCTCTAGTTCGAGAGCCACTGATTCCACACGAACTTCCCCTGGAATGAATTGAAAGACCGAAGGAGGGCGACGATCATAAACTGCTTCAAACGGAGTAGTACCAGTCGAAGCCTGAAAGGTGGAATCTAGGTAGCACCGAAACGGGTACTGGAGGTGGGTACGGGGACGGTACGGGTACGGGGAACGGCAAATATAAAAAAATTCTAGATATGGGTACGGCTAAAGTACAACAAAAAAAATATAAAAAAATAATAATATATCAACCAATTTCCAAAATAGACATCAAAGTATTAAACAATATCCAAAAACAAATTCCTTAGGTAATTAAATATCAATAATCAAATCATTTTCATATCCCGGTTCATCCAATGTGAGATCAGCAACCTCCAAAAACCCTACATCTTCCATTGAGTCAAAAGCATCTCCACCCACGTCCCACATCTTTACAGCATCATTCGGATTCCTTGACAAAAGTCGAAGATTATTGTGGATGTAAACCAAGTCTTGAGCACTGTAAGGCCCCGTTTCCGGGACGCCTACAGTTGGTCGTTCATCGCACATAAAACATATTATTACATTTGTCTCATGAAAACATTGCAGCGGAAACATTCAAAAACGACATCTCATTTCATTATAAACACTTTTGCCCAATAATACATCATTATCAGATTACAAAATACATGTTTGCATTATAACACAAAAGCTTTATAAATAGATGCCATCCCAAAAGAGCTGAGTAGCCTTGCCGTGCCATCCTCAGCAATCATTACCTGCCAATTGAAAAACATATAAAAAGTCAGCGTTGCTGAGTGAGTTCTAGTTTTATTATAAAACATACTTTACTTTCATATAAAACCATTCGTTACTTTAACATGATCACACATCATACGTACACATAAATAATGCCATTATTATCTTCTTCATTCATTCATTCGTTTGTTCCATTTAACTTTACTTACGCATCAGACATCATCCATACCAATACCATATGCTATACCCCAATTAGTCTCAGCTATCGGGCCGAAGTCAATAAATGAACAGCTAAACGTATGCCACGGTACCAGGGGTAACCGATCAGTCTTAGCCACTAGGCCGAAGTCAATAAATGAAAAACTAAACGTATGCCACAGTACTAAGGATAACTGATCAGTCATAGCCACTGGGCCAAAGTCAATAAATGAACAGCTAAACGTATGCCACAGTACTAAGGGTAAGCGGTAGAGGTTCTACATTAATGGTCAATCACAAAGAAGGACCCGTTATCCGATGCATGCAAGACGTGTCATTTCTTTCCACTGTACGTTACATAATACTTCATTTCATTCATCATAATACGTAAAGCCATAGGAAAGATAATCATACATCATATAAAGGAACATATCATACACATTCATCATCATCATAAAGGGCAACATCATACATACATAACATGCATAAACATGCAACATCATCCTCATCATCATGCCCTACATGCTCTCTAAGGCCATATCAGTCACCTTACATGCTTTTACGAGAAACTTTACGTCAAAACTTACACCTGCACTTTCCCCCCCGAAAGCCAGAAGTCTAACTACACTTTCCTTCGGGTGCAACAGCTCTATTCGTGCGAATGGACACCTTTCAGTCGCATGGCCTTCATGTGACTGAACATCATGCGATTGGACTCATGCGGATGAACATCTATGCGAATGAACATCCAGTCGTGCGTATGGACCTTATGCGGATGGGACTAATGCGAATGAACTCATGCGACTAAGCACTTATGCGACTGAACCCTCAGTCGTGCGATCCCCATGCGACTGGACTCCCAGTCGTGCGACTGAAGCCTTAGTCGTGCGATTGAACCCTCAATCGTGCGAATGAATCCCAATCGTGCGAATGACCTTCAATCGCCCCTCATTCGGCCGTATGGCCTCCATTCGGTCGCCTAGCCCTAGCTGATGCAGAATGGAGTTCATCCCGAACCCAATCTGCCATTTTCTGCCTCCAAGCTCATCCAAACCCATTCTAAGCCTAGATTAACCCTCCTGGGCCTTAGGAATGCATACCATAACACCATACAAGCACACACAAGCCCGGAATCATACTCTAAACGCATCACACACATCACACCCAAATGGGTCAAACACACACACATACAAAAACGGGTTTTCAATGCTTTCCAGCCCCAAAATCGGTTGAAAACAAGTAAAAGTGGGGTCCTAGAACTCACACAATCGAGCACAACGTCAAGGGCTTCGATTTGGCTTGCCACACGACGAGTTTGGACACCCGAATCACCCGAAACACCCCTTTTTCCCTTTTTCTCCTCTTTTCTCCCTTCTCTTCTCTTGTGAGCTGAAAATTTGTGGTGTGTGGGGAGAGTGGGCTGCCCTCTCCCTACTAATATCACCACATTTCCCTACTTTTCTTTGTTGGCGAGTTTGGTCCCTCGACTTTGGACTTTATTTTCTTTTCTTTCTTCGCCGGCTTCAAAATAGTAAATATCCGGGTGTTACAAGTCCACCCCCCTTAAGACGAAACCTGTTATTCTTCAAACAAACGTGGATAATGTTGTCTCATTTCTTCCTCCGTCTCCCACGTTGACTCGGATCCCTTCCTGTGCTTCCACTGTACACGCACAAGAGGAACCACTTTATTCCTTAGCCTTTTCTCCTTTCGGTCGATGATTGCCACTGGTTGCTCCACGTAATTGAGCCGTTCGTCCACCTCGATATCCTCCAGTGGAACAATCATATCTTCATCAGCTAAGCACTTCCTTAGATGAGATACATGGAATGTTGGGTGAATTCCACTTAACTCATCTGGTAATTCCAGTCTATAGGCCACCTCTCCTACCCGAGCAATGATTCGGAAAGGGCTTATATACCTGGGCTCAGCTTGCCCCGCTTTCGGAAGCGAATGATACCCTTCCAAGGTGAGACCTTCAACATAACCCGGTCACCCACCTGGAACTCAATCGGCCTGCGTCGTTTATCAGCATACGACTTCTGTCTATCTTTGGCTGCCTTCATGAAGGCTTTGATCTTCTCAAGCTTTTCAGTCGTACCTTCGATTACCTCGACGCTTCCCAATTCCTTCTGACCAATATCACCCCAACAAACGGGTGTTCTGCATCTTCTACCGTATAGCATCTCATATGGAGGCATACCAATGCTGGCATGATAACTGTTGTTGTATGAGAACTCGGCTAATGGTAGGTGGTCATCCCAACTTCCACCAAAATCAATCACACATGCCCGAAGCATGTCTTCCAGTGTCTGAATGGTCCTTTCTGACTGACCATCAGTCTGGGATGATAAGTCGTGCTGATATGTAACCTCGTCCCCATAGCGTCGTGGAATTTCTTCCAAAATTTAGACGTAAACCGAGTGTCGCGATCCGACACAATAGACACCGGCACACCATGACGAGTTACAATTTCCTTGACGAACAGATCAGCCAACCTCTCAGATGAATATGTCTCGCGGATCGGTAGGAAGTGAGCACTCTTCGTCAAACGATCAACTATCACCCATATGGCATCGTACCCTTTCGGGGTACGCGGCAGCTTCGTAATGAAATCCATGGTGATGTGCTCCCACTTCCATTCCGGTATATCCAAAGGTTGTATCTTCCCATACGCCTTTTGGTGCTCGGCCTTCACCTGTAAGCAAGTAAGGCACTTACTCACATACTCCACCACATCGCGCTTCATACCCGGCCACCAATAATCTTTCTTCATATCATGGTACATTTTCGTGGCACCGGGATGAATGGATACCGAGGCTTGTGAGCTTCATCCATTATCTTCACCCGTAGATCCCCAAAACGAGGAATCCACACACGATCGAACCGGGTTCTAACACCAAGTGTGTTTTCACCCAATTCCCCAACCAGACCTCTCATTCTTTCAGAGTTAAGATGATCTTCTTTCAATGGCTCATCTTGAAACTCTTTGACTTGCTTCATTACGTTAGAGGTCATGATCAGTTGATACGCCTTCACTCGAATCGGCTCGGGCCTCTCCTTCCGGCTAAGGACATCAGCCACCACATTGGCCTTGCTCGGATGGTAGTGGATTTCACAGTCATAATCCTTTATCAGTTCCAACCACCGTCGCTGCCTCATGTTCAGATCCTTCTGCTCAAAGAAGTACTTCAGACTCTTGTGGTCAGTGAATATGGTGCACTTCGTCCCGTAAAGGTAATGCCTCCAAATCTTTAATGCAAAGACCACAGCTGCTAGCTCCAAGTCATGAGTAGGATAATTGACCTCATGAACCTTCAACCTGTCGGGATGCATAGGCTATAACCTTTCCTCTTTACATTAACACGTACCCCAACCCCGAGTAGGAAGCATCAGAATAAACCACCAGATCTTCACTTCCATCGGGTAATGACAGAACAGGAGCTTGAGTCAATCTCGTCTTCAGTTCTTCAAACGCCTTCTCTTGAGCTTGACCCCATACGAACTTCACATCTTTTCGGGTCAACTTAGCCAGTGGAGAAGCAATCTTAGAGAAGTCTTGGATGAATCTTCTATAGTAGCCCGCCAAACCCAAGAAGCTACGAATCTCGGATGGCGTCTTTGGTGACTTCCATTGCATAACCGCCTCCACTTTCGCCGGGTCCACCATAATCCCATCAGGATTCACCACGTGATCCAAGAACTGAACTTCGCGCAACCAGAACGCGCACTTGGAGAATTTTGCATACAACTTCTCCCTTCTCAACGTCTCTAAAACCTCCCGAATGTGACCGGCGTGCTCTGCTTCGCTCCTCGAGTAAATCGGGATATCATCAATAAACACGATCACTGATTTATCCAACATCGGCCGACACACTCGATTCATCAAATCCATAAAAGCTGCTGGCGCATTGGTCAAACCAAAAGACATGACGAGGAACTCGTAGTGACCGTAGCGCGTACGGAAAGCTGTTTTAGGAATATCTTGCTCCTTCACCTTCAACTGATGATAACCAGATCGAATATCTATTCTCGAAAACCAAATGGCACCCTGAAGCTGATCGAACAAATCATCTATCCTCGGTAAGGGGTATCGGTTCTTCACTGTCAACTTGTTCAGCTCGCGGTAGTCGATGCACATTCTCATACTACCGTCTTTCTTCTTTACAAACAGGACCGGAGCACCCCAATGAGAGATACTTGGTCTAATGAACCCCTTATCAAGCAACTCTTGCAACTGCTCCATCAACTCTTTCATCTCGGTCGGAGCCAACCGATACGGTGCTTTGGCTACAGGTTGGGCACCCGGTATCAGATCAATCTGAAACTCGATCTCTCTGTCAGGTGGCACTCCTGATAAGTCTTCTGGGAACACATCTGGAAAGTCACACACAACCGGTACGTCGGCTAGTTGTGGTGTTGGCGTATCCACATCCTTTACATAGGCCAAGTAGGCACTACATCCACGCCTCATACACTTTCCCGCCACTGCCATCGAGATCACCTTCGGAATCGTAGTAACCTGATCACCATAAACTGTCACTGAACTACCGTCAGGCGCCGACAACCGAATCATCTTCTTGCGACACACAATGTTCGCCTCGTAGTCCGCTAACCAATCCATCCCAAGAACCAAATCAAAACCACCTAAGGCCATCACGAACGGTCTAACAGGAAACTTACGACCCTCAAGTTCCACATCACAATTCTCTATCATCTCAGAAATCCTGGTAGACTTACCTATGGCAGTTTCTACATCAAAGGGCGCATCAACACGTCTACTACTAACAGGCAGCTTAGCACAGAAAGTAGCAGAAATAAAACTCTTACTAGCACCAGAATCAAATAACACAGAAGCTAAAGTTTGGTTCACTAGAAACGTACCGGACACAACGTCAGGGTCCGTCCTAGCCTCCTCCTGTGTCATGGTGAATGCCCTGGCGCTCGCCCTCGGTCCATCACCTCCCGTCCTTTTCGCCCCTGAACTCTCAGCCCTCGGCTTCTTACAATCCCTGCTCATATGACTAGTTTCCCCACAGTTAAAACATTTGCCCGACAGGCAATCCTTCACCATATGCCCTGTCTTCTCACACTTGAAGCACACATTCAAACCCAGCCTACATTCTCCCGCATGCTCCCTTCCACACTTACCACACCTCCTTGATCCCGCTCCCGGTGTGGCCACGCGGCGGTCATCCACCCGTGCCTTTTTGTTACCCGTCGAGGCATCACCCCGACCAAACCTCTTCCCGTTCCAGTGTCGATCACCACCACCCTTTCTATTCGCTTCAACCACCACCACTTCCCTCTCATTATAAAGTCTTCCGGCCAAATCGACCGCCGACCTAAACGTACTTGGCCAGGCGGTGATCATATGCCGGCGAACATCCACCGGTAATCCCTGAATGTACCTCTTGATCTTCCGAGAAAGAGGCGTCACCTGATCCGGCACCAACCGTGCCATCTCGTTGAACTTCGTGGTGTATTGCTGGTGTGTCATGGTTCCCGCCTCCAGCTGCAGGAACTCCCTCTCAATCTTATCCATCTCCCTGTGAGGACAGAACTCCTCGATCACCATCTTTTTCAGTTCGGGCCACCTCATTCTCCCGATTGCCCGATTACCCTCCACTTGGACAATGTTGTCCCACCAGCATAGTGCCGAGTCCACAAATGAATGAGTGGCAAACTTTACTTTCTGATCCCCCCGGCACTCGCTGATGTCGAGAACAGCCTCCATTTCTCTCACCCATCGGTGAGCAGCGGCAGCATTGCCATTACCGTCAAAAGTAGGGGGCTTGCATCTCATAAACACCCCGTAGTTACAGCCTCGTACCACTTCTCGCACAGGCTCCTCTTCCTCTTCCTCCTCATTATCGGAGAAAATCGTTTCAGGCTCCGGTTGCTCCCCCGAGGCCCTATTTCTCTCCTTCCTTTCTCCCTCCTTCATAGCTTTGATGACTTCGGTCACCACAGACGGTAAGATTGTCTGCATGACCTGATGTACTTCCTCAACAACAGCCTCCTTTACCGAGGCCCTCAAGTTTGCACTCTCATCCCCAGCTTCTGGATGAGGAGTCTCAGGTTCTGCAGGAACCTCTTTCTCAGCTCTAGGCCTTCCTCTTTTAGGGCGTGGTTCTCCATCAGGGCCACCACGGCCTCCACCCCTAGAAGCTCTAGAAGATCTACCACCGGCCATTCTCTATCACACTGAAAGATTCAAACACCAACACGGTCATTCAAGGAAACAACTCAGTTTATGTCAAGTATAGTAAGTCCCTAATTACAGTGGCCAGTTGTGATTAGCCACTTACTGTACTCTTCATACCCCAAGTATTACCTGTCCTGACTACATCAGTATTCAAACCTACATACAACACATAACCACATACCATGCGCACATAAACCGGTTAACTTTAAGAAAATACCTGATGACACGCAGCTACTCAGTTTGGCATCCCATTCCCCTTTCGTCCCATTTTCAGTTTAAGTTAAGGTTTATTTTGAAAATTTACCCATTTCACTTAAACTTTGGCTATGATACCAACTTGTAAGGCCCCGTTTTCGGGACACCTACAGTTGGTCGTTCATCTCACATAAAACATATAATTACATTTGTCTCATGAAAACATTGCAGCGGAAACATTCGAAAACGACATCTCATTTCATTATAAACACTTTTGCCCAATAATACATCATTATCAGATTACAAAATACATGTTTGCATTATAACACAAAAGCTTTATAAATGGATGTCATCCCAAAAGAGCTGAGTAGCATTGCCGTGCCATCCTCAGCAATCATTACCTGCCAACTGGAAAACATATAAAAAGTCAGCGTTGCTGAGTGAGTTCTAGTTTTATTATAAAACATACTTCACTTTCATATAAAACCATTCGTTACTTTAACATGATCACACATCATACGTACGCATAGATAATGCCATTATTATCTTCTTCATTCATTCATTCGTTTGTTCCATTTAACTTTACTTGCGCATCAGACATCATCCATACCAATACCATATGCTATACCCTAATTAGGCTCAGCTACCGGGCCGAAGTCAATAAATGAACAGCTAAACATATGCCACGGTACTAGGGGTAACCGATCAGTCATAGCCACTGGGCCGAAGTCAATAAATGAACAGCTAAACGTATGCCACAGTACTAAGGGTAAGCGGTAGAGGTTCTACATTAATGGTCAATCACAAAGAAGGACCCGTTATGCGATGCATGCAAGACGTGTCATTTCTTTCCACTTTACGTTACATAATACTTCATTTCATTCATCATAATACGTAAAGCCATAGGAGAGATAATCATACATCATATAAAGGAACATATCATACACATTCATCATCATCATAAAGGGCAACATCATACATACATAACATGCATAAACATGCAACATCATCCTCATCATCATGCCCTACATGCTCTCTAAGGCCATATCAGTCACCTTACATGCTTTTACGATAAAATTTACGTCAAAACTTACACCTGCACTTTCCCCCCCGAAAGCCAGAAGTCTAACTACACTTTCCTTCGGGTGCAACAGCTCTATTCGTGCGAATGGACACCTTTCAGTCGCATGGCCTTCATGTGACTGAACATCATGCGATTGGACTCATGCGGATGAACATCTATGCGAATGAACATCCAGTCGTGCGTATGGACCTTATGCGGATGGGACTAATGCGAATGAACTCATGCGACTAAGCACTTATGCGACTGAACCCTCAGTCGTGCGATCCCCATGCGACTGGACTCCCAGTCGTGCGACTGAAGCCTTAGTCGTGCGATTGAACCCTCAATCGTGCGAATGAATCCCAATCGTGCGAATGACCTTCAATCGCCCCTCATTCGGCCGTATGGCCTCCATTCGGTCGCCTAGCCCTAGCTGATGCAGAATGGAGTTCATCCCGAACCCAATCTGCCATTTTCTGCCTCCAAGCTCATCCAAACCCATTCTAAGCCTAGATTAACCCTCCTGGGCCTTAGGAATGCATACCATAACACCATACAAGCACACACAAGCCCGGAATCATACTCTAAACGCATCACACACATCACACCCAAATGGGTCAAACACACACACATACAAAAACGGGTTTTCAATGCTTTCCAGCCCCAAAATCGGTTGAAAACAAGTAAAAGTGGGGTCCTAGAACTCACACAATCGAGCACAACGTCAAGGGCTTCGATTTGGCTTGCCACACGACGAGTTTGGACACCCGAATCACCCGAAACACCCCTTTTTCTCTTTTTCTCCTCTTTTCTCCCTTCTCTTCTCTTGTGAGCTGAAAATTTGTGGTGTGTGGGGAGAGTGGGCTGCCCTCTCCCTACTAATATCACCACATTTCCCAACTTTTCTTCGTTGGCGAGTTTGGTCCCTCGACTTTGGACTTTATTTTCTTTTCTTTCTTCGCCGGCTTCAAAATAGTAAATATCCGGGTGTTACAAGCACGAATTGTAGTCAACCTGTTCCTCCTAAGCGAGTGAATAAATGCATAAGTACTACAATTACGCTCGACACATGAAGAAGAATTAGGTTGCCCAAGTAATCTAAAAGCCAAAGTCTGAAGGAAAGGAGTTTGAGCACCAAAGTTAGCCCACCAATTTTTGGGTTCCATACTCGCCATCTGTGAAATATCATGCACAACATCATAAAAGATACTTAAATCTGATGCCGAACATTTTTCTTTCTTGTAGATCTCAATCTTCACTTTCTCAATCATCAAATCCCACATCTCATAGACCAAGTGTAAACATGGCTTGTCGGTGTCACAAACTCTAATCATCTCATATATAGGTCTAGTGAAACTAAGAATATATGATACTTTTTCCCACCATTCATCATCCAAAATTTTTTCTTTAACAAAGCTTGCTTTCACAGTGTCATCTTCTCTATAAGAAGACCATTCTTCGCTTATGACCATAGCTTGAAGACCCCTTTTGATTAGTTTCAGTCTTTTAAGCATCACAATGATGGAGGCAAAGCGAGTATCCGCAACCGAAAGAAGTCTAAGAGGAGTGAACTTGTTGAAAATTGAGAGTCTCATGTTATGATTCATGATGAAATTTTTTATTGCAAGCGCATCTCCGTGAACTTCTTTTATCCATTTGCACTCTTCATATGTTGTTTCATTTGTTTCCACATTCCTTGGTGAACAAATGTTCTTCAAAGCAAGATTGAGTGTATGAACAACACATGGTGTCCAATAGATGTGAGGAAACTGACTCTCTATAATTTCTCCAGCCGCCTTACAATTTGCTGCATTGTCAGTAATGATTTGCACAATTTTTTGATGACCAATTTCACTAATGACTTCTTTCATCAAATCAGCAATAAAAAATCGATCTTTAACTTCCCCAAAACAATTAACTGCTTTCAAAAACAAAGGACCATTACCTGAAGTAGCCATGAAGTTAATTAGAGGCTTTCTTGTAGGATCACTCCAACCATCACTCACAATAGTCACACCTTTTTCTTTCCATGTAGACCTAAGTGGTTCCAATAGCCTATGAACATTATCTTTTTCTTTTTGTAGTAAGGTTGTTCTAAGCTTATTGTAACTGGGAGGGACATAACCATCAAATTTGTTGTTAGCAGCAAACTGAAAAGCCCTTACATAGTGAGGATTTCTTGCAAGATTAAAAGGTAAACCTCCAGTATAAAACATCCTAGCTATTTCTTGATCCAGTTGGTCTCTAATTTCAACACCAAAAACTCTTTCAATCAGGTTTGAAATACCTTTTCTTTTCTTAAATCCAACACCTGATTCACATGGCAACCCGACTTCTTTGGCTTTTGACTCGGCTTTCTTCTCTTCATGCGCATCTTCTAATCGTTTCATCTCAAGTTTGTCACCTGTTGTTGCTTTCTTGCAAATAGTAATCCCAATACCTATATAAAATACAAATCATAATTTATAAATATACAATACAAACCAATGAATCATAAAATATGATTGTATGATACAATCAACGTAGAATACGAAACTTTTTATACCAAGCAAATGTGCTCTAACCCTAGAATATGACCCTTGTCTGATTTCACTGCAAAAGTTACACTTAAATTTCCATGTTCCTCCGTTACCTTGCTTTTCTATTTTAGTCACATACTCCACAATGGTGGTCCTTCTAATGATGTTGATGATCTTTGTGTTTCTTGAGAAGCCATAATCGATTGACGCCTTATTATTCTGTTTATGACACCCAAACAATAAGAATAAACAATCAAATTCACCTCCAAAATAAAAATCAAACTATAATATATTATTAATATATATTATAATATTATACAATCTATGAATGACACTCTTGTTGCAACTTGTATCCAAATATTTAATTCACATTTACTCATCTAGTTAAAAACTTAAAATCAATGGCAATATAGTAAATATTCATAAAACTCACTGATAATTGATAAAGATGAATTGATAAAAATCACACTTTCCAATGTTCAATACTTCCACACTTTCCAAAGTTCACCGTCACCACTTTAATATTGAATATTCAATGTTCAGTTCACCACTTCACCTCCAAAGCAAACAGTCAAACACCTTTAAGCAAAAGTCGATGGACGATCAGTTTACCACTTCTCTGTTCACCTCCAAAGCACAGTTCGTGAGATCGATGATTATGCTGCACAGATCGTGAGATCGATGATTCTGCTACACAGATCGTTCGAACTTCGAAGTGAAAGTCGGTGATGTTCGATGTTGTGCTCACCTCTCGCGCAGATCGTTCGAACTTCGAAGAAGATGATTAGGCGGAGGCGACTGGCGGTTTAAGGAAATCAAAAAGGTTTTATACGGAAACCCTAAAAATAAGTCGAAACTTTTTGGAAACTTGCTTGAAACGTTTCCTTAAATCACACCCGATACCGGTACGCAATCGAAGCGTTTCGGACGCGTTTCCGATTCGTGAAAGTACCCGAAACGGGTACCCCACTGTTTGGGCCGTTTCGGTGCTTCGGAGGGTGGAATTATACCAAAATTCCGCCCAAGGTAACAAAATAGCTCATGATTTTGGCTAATCCATGATGAAACAACGCAAATAAGCTTCCAAACAGCGATTTATGACTTCAGTTTGACCATCGGATTTGGGGTGATAAGCGGAACTGAAGTGAAGCTTGGTACCCATAGATTTAAAGATTTCCTGCCAAAATTACTCATAAAAGAGGATCGTGATAACTACCTATCGATTTTGGAATGCCATGATGACGGATGACTTCCTTAAGAAAGGTGTCAGCCATTGATTTGGCGGTATAAGGGTGTTTCAACAACATAAAATGGACATATTTGGACAAACGGTCCACCACCACCAAGATTACACTGAATCCTTTGGACAGAGGAAGGCTCGTAATAAAATCCATAGACAAGTCCTCCCAAATGGCTGCCGGAAGCGATAATGGTTGTAACAGTCCGTCAGGAGACATTGCGCTAGCCTCGCATCGTTGGCACCCCTCACATTCACAGATAAACTGTTTAATGGTGGAAGTAATGTCCCCCTATAGCGGTCAGGTGGAAATCATTGTAAAAGGGCCGGAATGAACTTCGAATGACGAGAAATGACCAAACGATCGCGATAAAACAAAATCCCATTTTTCACTTTATAATCCGAAAATTTGTTGGGAGACAAAACACACTTTTGTAGTAAAGTTTGAATAGTAGGATCCGATTTAGCCTCTTCCGCCAGCAGTGTGCCCTAAGCCCAAACAGGAGAAGATATTGCTTGCAAAAGTGCACCCGAATCAGCCCCTTGTGACAAAGCATCAATGTATATCAAAATCATAGCCCAAAAGTTTAACAACCCAAATTTGTTGATCTGAGGAAGAAACCCGTTGTTGAAGTAAAAAATTTTGAACTTTATTTATCCGTGCAAACAATAAACTTTGTACCCAATAAATACGGCCTCCAATGCAGCACCACCAAACCAATAGCCATTAATTCACGTTCATAGGCAGACTTAGCCATATACGATCACTTAGAGCCTTACTGAAGTAAGCAATAGGCCTGGAACCTTACATCAAAACAACACCAATACCACAACGCGAAGCATCACATGCAACGACGAAAGGTTTGGCAAAATCGGGTTAAACTAGGACGGAAGCGGTAATTAAGGCCCGCTTTAGGTGATCAAAGGCCTGTTGGGCGACTGGAGACCAAAGGAAGGCGTCTTTTCTTGTCAAATCAATCAAGGGTCAAGCAATACTCCCGTAATTCTCTCCAAATTTTCTGTAATAGCCCGTTAAACCCAAAAACCCCATAATTCCCGTAAGGATTTCGGAACAAGCCAATCCAGAACAACACTAACTTTCTTAGATCCATAGAAACTCCATTATTGTAAATAATATGCCCTAAATAATCAATCGATTGTACGCCAAAACTCCATTTTTGTTGATTGGCCCAATATTTGAAAATCCTCTTCCAAATCTTGTAAGTGAGTTTCCCAAGAAGGGTTGTAAACGAGAATGCCATTGAAAGAAATAACAACCTTGTGGCATAGTAAGGGATGTAAGATATCGTTCATATTAGCTTGAAAGGTGGCGGGTGCATTCACTAGACCAAACGGCATAACAAGATACTCGTAATGACCATCATGAGTACGGAAGGCTGTTTTATCAATGCTATTCTGCCTCATCCGAATCTGATTATAACCCGATTTAAGATCCAATTTATAAAAAAAACGAGACCCATGTAATTCATCAATCATCTCATCAACCATCGGAATGTGGTACTTATCCGGAATTGTCGCATTGTTAAGTGCCAGGTAATCCACGCACATACACCAAGAGTTATTTTTTTTGCGAACTAAAATGACCGGACTGGAAAAGGTGCTTTTACAAGGACGAATCATTCCCATAGCCAATAATTCATGAACTTGCTTTTCAATTTCTGTTTTTTGAACATGGGGATAACGGTATGGGCGAACACAAATTAGAGCTGATGAAGATAGCCGGATATTGCGATCATGCGAACGAATGGGAGGTAGAGATGATGGCAGGCTAAAAACCATTGCATAGCGAGACAAAAAGCATGTCTAGAGAAGTTTGCTGGGTTGGCGAAAAGGCCAGCGGTGAAGGTAAACGGAACCCCAGCAGGAACAGAATGTTTGAAGCAGGGTACATCTTCTTCCAAAGCTAACCATGGGTGTAAGGCAGCATGACCCGAATGTTTTGAGTGGCATCCTTGTAATTGGACAGAAACAACCTGATGCATAAACCGCATCCATGAATCTTGCCAGTTATGCACCACCTCTTTGTTAGGATCCCAAATAGCACGAACACACAATGGAGAACAATAAACAATAACTGAGATACGAGAGATTTATAGAGGTTCAGATGTGGTGTGCAAACCTACGTCCTCTTAGGGCAACTAGGGTTTTCTTTTTATTGAGTGATGAAGATTACAAGTACAATGAGATGTATATATAGATTACAATTAAGGTTAATCCCTTTAGTTAATAATCTAACTAAACTAGGCCTATTTAGAGCTTGGCCCGACTGAGCCCAACTGCTCCAAATTAATTCACCTGAAGCCTACACCCAATAATTCTCCTACTTGGAGGCTTTGAAACACGTTTAGCTGCACTCCACTTGTACTTTTGTAAAATCTTTCTCAACATTATTCCTGAAGGCTAGCCAAAGATGTGCAAAGCTTCAGCTTATCTAGCATCACATATTTGGTAAACATATCGGCTGGATTCTTCGCACCTGAGATGTTTCTCAAATTGATTTCTCCGTCACTGATCAATCATCTGACAAAATGATACCTCATCCCAATGTGCTTTGTTTTACCATGATAGACTGGATTTTTGGCAAGTTTCACTGCACTCTCATTGTCATAATACAATGAGTAATCAGACTGTTGTTTACCCAATTCTTCAAGAAAAGTCTTTAACCATACTAACTCTTTACTAGCTTTAGCAACAACCATGTATTCAGCCTCTGTTGTCGATAAAGTTACACTATTCTAAAGTCTGGACATGCAGCTAACTATTGTTCCTCCTACTGTAAAGACATACCCTGTAGTGCTTTTGAATGTCCCTTTACAACAACCTAAATCAACATCAGTGTACCCTCTGAGAATTGCATCTTTCCCCTTGAAACATAACCCCATTTTTTATGTACCCTTTAAGTATCTGAGTTCCACTTAACTGCTTCCCAGTGTTCTTTCCCTGGATCTGACATAAACCGACTAACTACCCAACTGCGTGAGCAATATCTGGTCGAGTGCAGACCATGGCATGCATGAGACTGGCAATTGCAAATGCGTAGGAATTTTAGCCATCTCTGTAATTTCTTCTTCGGATTTAGGAGACCGATCTTTGGTAAGCTTGAAGTGACCTGGTATTTTCATTATTCATCTTGAATCTTTCCAACACTTTCCTTATGTATTTTTCTTGGGATAGTGTTAAAGATCCATCCTTTTTATTTCTAATAATGCTAATCCCAAGTATCTGTTTGGCTGGACCCAAGTCTTTCATCTCAAATTCTTTGGACATTTCTTTCTTCAACTTGCTGATCTCTTTCAAATTTGATCCTTCAATTAACATATGATCTACTTAGCATAGTAGAATGATATAAGAGCAGCAACAATGATCCATTTGACATTTCTTGTACCCCGACCTTTCCATGAAGTTATCAAACTGCATATATTTTTCTTGTACACCGATCTTTGGTGAGCTTGAAGTGACCTGGTATTTTCATTATTCATCTTGAATCTTTCCAACACTTTCCCTATGTATTGTTCTTGGGATAGTGTTAAAGATCCATCCTTTTTATTTCTAATAATGCTAATCCCAAGTATCTGTTTGGACCCAAGTCTTTCATCTCAAATTCTTTGGACATTTCTTTCTTCAACTTGCTGATCTCTTTCAAATTTGATCCTTCAATTAACATATCATCTACTTAGCATAGTAGAATGATATAAGAGCTGTTAAACTTCTTTAGATAGCAACAATGATCCATTTGACATTTCTTGTACCCCGACCTTTCCATGAAGTTATCAAACTGCATATACCAATGCCTAGGTGCCTGTTTTAGACCATATAAGCTCTTTTCCAGTTTGTAGACCCAATTTTCTTTTTTGACAACCTGAAACCCTTCAAGTTGTGTCATATAAATTTCTTCGTCAAGGTCACCGTGTAGAAATGATGTCTTAACATCTAATTGATCTAGATGTAAGCTCTCTACAGCTACTAGACTCAGAACCAATCTGATGGTTGTCATTTTCACAACTGGCGAGAATATCTCATCATAATCAACCCCTAGTTTTGCTGAAAACCCTTGACTACTAAACGAGCTTTGTATCGTTTAGACCCATCATGTTCTTCCTTGATCCTGAAGACCCATTTATTATGTAGAGCTATTTTATCTGGCGGAAGCTTGGTTAGTATCCATGTTTTATTTTTAATCAAAGAACTCATCTCATCTCTCATAGCATGCTCCCACTTAAGCGAATCTTTCATCTTAACAGCTTCAGAATAACTTCCTGGTTCACCATTTTTAGTTAAGAGAAGATAGTTGACCGAAGGACTATACCTCTCTGGTTGTTTGGAGACTCCAGTGGACCTCCTAACCTAATTTTAAGACTGGTCGGGATCCTGCGAGGATTGTTCATCATCAGACTCTGAACTCCCACTGTCAGAAGCTTCCACTGCTTCTTCATCTTCACCCATATCGTCATCTTCAAACTCAGGAATTACAGTTTCTATATTTGATTTAGTGACTAGCTGTGTTGTTTGTTTATTTGCATCGGTTTCAAATCCAACCTGCTCTTTCTAAACTTGTGAGTTTGTTATAATTCTGTCTTTATACAACTCAGCCTCATTGAATGTAACATGCTTGCTTTTGACTACCTTTCTGCTTTCAACCTAAAGCCTGTAGCCCATAGTATCCGACCCATATCCAATAACGGTGTTCTTAGCTTTAGCATCAAGTTTGTCACCGTTTTTCACTAGATCATAGGCACTACACCCAAAGACTTTCAAATGCCCATATTTAACTGCTTCCCCTCTCCATTCTTCTTCTAGTATCTTGAATCCCAACGGCACTGACAATCTCTGATTGATTAAATAAGCAGCAGTGTTGACTACATCAGCCTATAACATCTTTGGAAGCCCGCAATTAAGTCTCATACTTCTGGCTTTTCATTTAACGTTTTGTTCATTCTTTCCGCCACTCTATTTTGTTGTGGAGTGCGTGGGACTATCTTTATCATCTGAACACCGTGTTCAACACAATAATCAAGAAACTCAGCGGTGATGTATTCTCCTCTGTTGTCCGACTTCAAGCATTTTATCTTCAAATCAGTTTCCAATTCAACAGCAGTTTTCCATTTCTTAAAAGTATAAAAGACATCAGATTTATTTTTAAGAAAATAAACCCATACCTTGCGTATTGAATCGTCTATGAAGGTGACATATTAATGAGCTCCTACCAGAGATGAAACCGAGGTTGGTCCAAATACATCAGTGTGAACAATCTCCAAATTCTGAGCTTTTGATGCCTTTCCCGTCTTCACAAAAGATACTGTCTTCTTTTTCCCAAAGACACAGGTTCACATAATTCAAATTCAACCTTTTTGAGTTCTAGAAGCTTACCTTTTGCAACGAGCATCTTCATTTCTTTTTCACTCTAGTGACCGAGTCGTTGGTGCCATAGACTGGATTGACTCGGTCCGCTAGTCATTGAGTTTACCCCATCCACTGGAACTTCAGCCATGTAAAGAGTATCCTCTTTTTACCTCTGGCGATTACAGGATTCCCCTTTACTACCCTTTCATTGTCCCCCACCAAATAAACCCATACCTTGCATATTGAATCGTCTATGAAGGTGACATATTAATGAGCTCCTACCAGAGATGAAACCGAGGTTGATCCGAATACATCAGTGTGAACAATCTCCAAATTCTGAGCTTTTGGTGCCTTTCCCGTCTTCACAAAAGATACTGTCTTCTTTTTCCCAAAGACACAGGTTCACATAATTCAAATTGAACCCTTTTGAGTTCTAGAAGCTTACCTTTAGCAACGAGCATCTTCATTTTCTTTTTCACTCAAGTGACCGAGTCGTTGGTGCCACATACTGGATTGACTCGGTCCGCAAGTCATTGAGTTTACCCCATCCACTGGAACTTCAGCCATGTAAAGAGTATCATCTTTTTACCTCTGGCGATTACAGGATTCCCCTTTACTACCCTTTCATTGTCCCCAATAGAGATTAGCTTCTTTTTCAGGCTAGGGATGACCCGAACATCCTTTAAGGTCCACGAGGTACCCAATGAAGTTTTCAACTCAATATCTCCAAATAAGGTGACATCAAGAGCATAGTCACATGGTTCGCGGTACGCTCCAGTACGGGTACGTGGAACGGGATCGCAATTCGCTAGGTCCCTAAAATTCGGTACGAAGGGGGGTAGGCTCATTTTGGATCGTTCCGGTACGATGTACCATTTAATGTGGTACGATGTACAAGTTAATAGATGTTATTTTTCTACGTTAGTTTTCACAAGTAACTTCAAGCCTTATATTAAAATTTATGCCCAATTAATATTATTTAAGTCCATTACCCTACTTAATAAACTTAAAAAGTCCATTTAAGAAAACAAATATGGGCTCACAACTGTACATTCTCAAAGATTAGGTTTTATTCTCAAGCCCTAATTTGTTGCAGCCGCTACCAAATACGTCATTCCTCACTCTTGTTGTCTGTTCTAGAGAACATTTGTTCGCATGTATTAAAGGTCCTGATCGGAAGCTTATAGGTATGAAGCGTGAAGATCAAAGGCTTTCGATTCTCAATTGAGTGTAGGTTGATTTTAGAACCAAACTAAAAGTGAAAAAGAATGCTTCATCTTAATCTTTGTTTTTCATCTCTGGTCCAGAAACCACCACCCTAAGCTTCATCAATCTCTATTCTTCATCTCTTTCATTTCTAGAACGTTAATTTCATAGTCGGAATCGCGAACCGGAGCGTTCCCGGAATGCGTTCATACCGCGTTTTGGTACGAGCGATCCAGATCGAAAATCATGGCATAACTAGCAAACCATGTGACTATGATCAAGAGTATGGTTCTTTGCTCGACGAACTTTACCAAAGTTGACTGTTCGTAGATTCTTCATCAACTTCGTGCTAGAGGTAGCATGAAAAGCTGCACCATAATCCATAATCCATGACTCAGTTGACTTTTCCACGCAACTCATAAGAGTATCAAAATCAGAATCATCAGCAGCTACATTGACTTCCTTCTTCTCTTTGAGGTGGATGAGTTTGGGCATTGATTTCCGAAATGCCCAATTTCTTTACAGTTCTAACACTGGATGTCTTTCCTAGGCTTTGACTGACCCCTCTTTCTGGATTTTGATCTTCCTCTACTAGTACCCCTTTATTTCTTTTTTCCTCTCACTTCAGCGCTTAGTAAAGCACTGGATGATTTTCCTGAAGCTCTTCTTCTAATATCCTCCCCTAAAATCAAATCCCGGACTACATCGGTAGTAAGCTTAGTGGTTCCAAATGAACTACTAACTGCAGTGGCAATTTCTTTCTAGTAAAAAAGATAAAAGCAACAATGCCTGAAACTTATCATCGAATTTTATATCAACTGACACTAATCGAGATATGACAGTGTTGAAGTTGCTCATATGAGTGTTAACAGATCCTCCTTCTTTCAGTCTCATGTTCACTAGTTCTCTAATCAAAAAGACTTTATTTGCAGTAGACGATTTCTCATACATGTTTGACAGATCATCCATAATGCCTTTAGCTGTCTTCTCCTTCAGAATATTAAAAACAACAGTCTTTGACAATGAGAGTCTAATGACAGAAACAACCTTTCTGTCAATAACAACCCAATCAACATCTGAAGTCTTATCCGGTTTTTGTCCAAACAAAATGGCTTCCAACCAACATATCCTCGATTTGCATCTTCGACCATCCGAAATCATGACCATCAAATTTCTCTATTCTTGTTTTCTCGTCCTCAGCCATTATTCCAAACCACAGATGCTCAACAGTCAAGTTAGAACTAAGAATACTGACAAACACAACAGTCGTCGGCTGCCTGAACTTGAGTGTTGTTCTATTGACCACAATTCTATGAGAACAGTTCTAAAAAACTGAAAGTAAATGAGTTTGATAATGCACCAGAGTTTTAAACGCAACATACTATCAAACAACCCAGACGACGGAAGAAAAGCCTAATTCGACGGAAGCAAAGAGGTGGCAGAGAAACTTGGTTTGACCGGTAACCAAAAAACGGCGCAGAAACCCTATTTGTTTGGTAAGAAATCTTCAAAAAAAATTTTAACAGTATTCAAGAGCCTGGTGCTCTGATACCAATTGTTAGGATCACGGATAGCACAAACACACAATAGAGAACAATAAACAATAATAGAGACGTTTGGTCGCGGAAAACAACGTTCGGTTACCACCACACACTGCGCGTATCGAAGACAAGAGCATCCAAATAGAAGACAAGAATGTGTAAGGACCGATAGTAATCAGAATAGCTAAACAACGTTCGGTCACCACCACACAATGCCCATCACCCAATTTTATATTAATTACCGCAAAAGAAATAGTAGTCAAACCCAAGGTAGACACCAATCGACGATAAATGAAATTGTGAGAACTGCCACTATCCACAAGCCGTAGAGTACCTTCGAGCTTCATAGTTGTAGCAACCTGAAAATTAGCTAAGAAACCAGTGAACTCCAGAGCATTGAAAGTACCGATAGTGAATTCCGAATAAGAAACTTCATCCAAAGATGGGGATAGATTAGAATTCAACACAAATTGGTCGCCTGAGGGAAGGTCATCTTCATCATCGTCCAACGAGAGCACTCTGAATTTACCCTCCGGACACATATGGGCAGGCCTAATTGTTGGCTGCAACGGAAACAGAGGCCTTTTTTCCGACGGTCCTCCCACTCAGAACGAGAAAGAGATCGAATCTCTTGATCCCTTGGAAACCCCGAACCCTCGTCTGACATAGGAGAGAGCATGCGAGGTGTTGGAAGGGAAGGTGCGGCGGTGTCCACACGGAAATTTGAAACCCTATCCCCCAATTTAGACAAGGGAGACCCTTTGGGCTCAGAACGGCCCAATGGAGAATGCCCATCTCCCAACCCAGAAGTTTGAGACCCAAACGGATGAAGATATAAGAAACGCGATAGAGACGACGCACCGGAATTAGGACGTAACATTGAATCCACATCTTTAGCCAAATACATGGCATCCAAACGGATTGGGGCCGGTGCAATCGAACCCATTGTTTCACGTCGGCCTTCAACCTAGCCACAAAATAGCGCAACGCTTGTGATTCCGGCAAACAAGATACCAAAGACAATAGATATTTGAAATCGTTGATATAATCATAGATAGAATCCGATTGTTGAATAGTTGCCAATTGTTCATAGGGATTTTGGATCTCCAACCCACTAAAACGTTGCAATAGTTCAGGCTGAAAATCAACCAAGTAAGGGAGGGACGAACCTGAGTAATGATCGTAAACCAATGTTGAGCAACACCGATCATACTCAATTGAGCGAGCTGCAATCGAACTGCATCCGAAGTATTATTGATGCTGAAGAACAAGTTGGCTTTCTAAATCCAGCATTGAGGACCAAAACCGGAAAACTGGTAATTTCACCTTTTTCATCACCAACAGGAGATCGCTAGAACAAGGAGAAGATTTAGAATCATAGGAAAAGTCCCAGATAAACCCAAACCAGACGATTCACCACACGATTACTTCTCTTAGACTTCATCCAAGCCAAAACCGCCTTGCGGAATTCACCCGATTCGGCCCTATTCGCTATTAGAGTAAGAAAGTAAGATTTAATTTTAGTAACAACAGATTGAAGTTGTTGAATATGTTGTTCATGAATATCCAAACGAGAAGATTGATTGACCATGATCGCAGCAGGTCGCAAGCAGGTCTAACCAATGATAGGGTTTGAGTTATGTGTGTGAAAAATGGAATTAAAACAAGAAAATTTAAGAGGAATTAACCGATGAAATCATATAGATGATAAGAACTAACAAAAGAAAAGAAGAGAATACAACGCAGAGATTATACCCTCTCTCCATGCAACATTTTGGAGCCAATATCTTTAGACAATATCTAAAACTACCTAACAAACTTTATTCTCCCTTCCTTATACTACCTCCGTTCCCCAATACAACTTTCTTCCACTTTTCCTTTTAGTCCTTCTAGAATAAACTAATAGCTCTTTTGATTCATTCCGAGGCGATATCGTATCATTTTCCTTTTTTTATAGTTTTAGTTTTTTTTTGTTTTTAGATTTCAAGCTAAATCTCTCTCGAGCTTATCTTGCGGGGGAATATTAGACTAGGTTGTTATTAGTAAATAGTTTAGGGTTAATTATGTAATATTATCCTCTATATAAAGGACCCTCTATTGTAACCCTAAACTCACTATTACTCAATTACAATTAAAAGGTTTAATTGTAACTATCTAAACCAGGACCTTCACCACATTCTTCTTTTCCCATACAAGCTGGGTGGCCCTGTTGAGGCCCCTTAGGATCGATTAGGATCAGTTATAGATGAACATTGTATTGATTTGAGTATGCATATGTATATATGCATGGACTCATGATGAACAGAGGGTGGGGAAACTTGACGATACACACACAATAAAACTGAATTTCCACACTTGATAATCGTACATGATTAGTTTATTTATACCCTTTGGTTTTGGCGGTTAAACAACCGCTTATCTAACTGACAATTTTGTTTACAAACATACAGTTTGACTTTCTTAATAACACAGTTTGACTTTTCTAATTGACTTCTAATTAGACTAAATTAACTAAGATTTTTTGATTAATTCTAATTCCAACAGGCTCAAGTGATATACTTGTAACTTCGGTAGAAGAGGAGTTGAGATCTTGTCAGACACAATATGGGAATCATCTCTTTGTTGTGCTCGTCCATTGGGTGGTCTTTCTACTTGCTTCCAATATTTTGTAGTTTCCCTTGCGGGTTCCTGATTTCGTTGACATGTGAGGTTGTTTGTTTATGGTTTACATTGGCAAGCACTTCTTTAACCGAATCATGTTCATTGTCGTTGATGGTCCATATGAATATTCTTTTCTTTAACATGTTCTGTAGGCTTTCTTATGCTTTGCTAAGGGAAGATTAAACAACGTTGCTTTGTTTGTAGGATATGTGTAGAGCTTACATTGGGGTTCGTGCTAGTATTTGTGCTTATCCCTTGGTTTTAATAGATCTTAATGACCCCTTGTTTCTTTTCTCTTATATGATTTTCCAACTTCTTTAGTAATCGAATGCATGTTACATTAGGGGTTACTTTAGCTGTGTAATGTCATTGATTTGAGATACATGTTTTTTATATTTATTGAATATCTGTTTACATTTCATTTTCTGACTAATTTCAAGATTTGTTGGATAATTGCAACTGATTACTAAGTTATACATTCTTATATTATATTTTAGGCAAAGATGGAGGTCAAAAGCATCCTATATTTTCCATGTGTGGTGTTCGGTTCAGTTATTTTTAATATTATGACTTAGATTAATCGTTGTCTTCATTTTCTGCATTAATAATTACAGAAATACACATTCTCATTAACATATATCTAATGAATGCTGGTGTAAGAAAGGCTTCAGTCCTTGCATTACCATATCTATGTGACATGGATGACAGTCAGTGTGCCGTCTCTTCGCTTCAGTCCTTACTGAAAGATTTTATTAAAGGATGTTGCATACTACTGATGATGTTGAGGTCTCCGTTGCAGTATGTGTCATTAGCAGCCTTGTAGAACAAATAGTGAGGTTCATATCTACCCACATATCCTTTTTCTAGCGAAAATTGCATAAATGGTCCATGTGGTTTAATCAAATTACATATTTACTCCCTAAACTTTAAAAATTGCAAAGGTAGTCCAAACTTTTATGTAAGCATTGCATGTTTGGTCCCTGACACTAAATTCATTCATTTTTTATGCATTTCATAAAATTTTGATTAACTTTTAAACTTAATTATAGGGACCAAAAGTGTAACACTCACATAAAAGTTGGCACTAACTCTGCTCTTTTGTAAATTTTGGGGACCAAATTTGTAAGGACTATGCAAAAAATTTGGACTAACTTTGTAATTTTCAAAGTTTGGGGACCAATTATGCAATTTGGTCTAACCACAGGGACTATTTATGCAATTTTCTCTTTTTTATTTTTCAAACTAGTTTAATGTGAATAGTTATTCTATTCTGTGGTTCATTGCAAAGCCAACAGCTGGTTCCACCTAAAATCAGGCAGAAAGATTAAGATTAATTGTATGATTTACTGATTGGATCCACCTGAAATCAGGCGTGCCATTGGGGCACTTATGTATGATCATGTGATTGCTTAGAAGTTTAAGAGCTCACAGTCTCTATTCATCAGGTCTACCCAGGGCAGCAGTTTTTATTTATTATATATTCTTATTATTATTATCATTATTTTTTATGTTTTTAAGATGTTTATTTATAGCTTCACATTAGTAACATTGATTCTTGCAGGGAGGAAGGAGATACATCGTAGATTCATCTCCTTAGGATGCTGCAAATACTAACAGAGTTATCAACTCATCAAATACCGAGTCTCTATGTCGTTGATGACATTTTAGAGTTTATGGATGTTATGAAAGTAAGTCCTATATCACACATTTGCTATTTGTCTCCCGCCTTTGGTATTTCTTAGGGACTGCTGGGTTGGAGAGAGTCGAATAAACATGGTAATGTAATGAACATGTGATCGTTATGTTTGGTTGCCTGATACAAAATGTAAACATGCAACATTCAAGTTTTTTATTTGGTCTGCTATAATATGCATTTGAATTAAATTAAAGTGGTAAAACAAATGGCAAAATGATTAGTTTATGAGATACTATCACTATATTTTTTTGTAATTCTGAATTAGAATGATAAAAGTTTTCATTATTCAGCATTAATACGTATAGAGATACACATCCTCATTGGTTTTATAATCCATTGCAGCATGATTGTGGAGTCCAGAGTTCAATTTGAACATTATCTATTTACTCGGTCACAAATTTGTTCAGGTAATTAATCCTTGGCCTAATCTTCCTATATAGATGTATTTATTTTTTGCATATTTGCTACTTGCCTATTGTCCTTTTTGATGCTTCTTTAGTTGCTAATTTATGAATTGAGATAATCTTTTGATATCTAATTAGGTTATGGAAAATTGACATTATACATGAAATGAAATGAAGTTGAGGAGCTTACATTAAAAAGAGGGAGAGATAATGGTTGGTGAAATATGTGAACACAAGGATTTGTGTTGCAATCAAGAAAGGAAACAAAGGACAACTTTGGGTAAACCATACTCCGTTCACCCCTTCGTTCTTATTCACATCCCTTGATTGAAGACAACATCAACAAAGCAATTGAGGGATATTATTACTCTTTAGGCTTGATGTAACCCTAAAGCCTAAGACTAATAAAACCTTAGGCCAAAAAGTAGAAATCCTAAAGGCTAAAACCCATCCTAAGGCCCTTTAAAGATCCTAAAGCCAAAAACCAAAAGCCTAAATCTTAGAGCGTAAACCTAAAGCCAAAATCATAAAACACATCATCGATCAACCAGTTCCCACCATGCATTGCTTAACGCCTAATGCTTAATTAGCTAAAGCTTAGGAGCTATAGAGCCGAGGGCTGACAGGGTTTAGAAAGCAATTGAGGGATATTATTACTCTTTAGGCTCGATGTAACCCTAAAGCCTAAGACTAATAAAACCTTAGGCCAATAAGTAGAAATCCTAAGGGCTACAACCCATCCTAAGGCCTACAAAAGATCCTAAAGACAAAAACCAAAAGCCTAAATCTTAGAGTGTAAACCTAAAGCCAAAATCATAAAACACATCATCGATCAACCAATTCCTACCGTGCATTACCTCAACGCCTAATGCTTAAATGGCTAAAGCTTAGGTCCAATAGAGTCGAGGGCCGATAGAGTTTATCTGATACGAACAAGAAGATCTGTAATTGATTTCAACAAGTAAGAAAGCAGTCGGCCTTATTCAAGAGGGCTAATCTCTAAGAACAAAGTTCTAATAACAAAGTAAATACATCGACAAAAAACAAAACAAATGCTAAACAACTTATTTCTAGACTTAGAACAATAGTACAACTACCCCTGCTAACTAAAACTACCCTAAAGAATTAGTGGGATTGTGGGGTGGATGGGTCAAACCCGCTAAACAGCTTCATTGCTCCATTTTCCTTGACCGGGTCAACGCGCTTAGAAATCCCCCATGACCAGCCATCGGAGTAGAGAGTGCTTCAAATAGAATGATATCATTCAGTGTCGCCACATCCAGGATAACAATCCTCCTTTTATGCAATGACAATTGACCCACCATAGAATACCCCGGGTAAGAAATTGGATCGTGACATAGATGTTCGAGTATGTTACGGGTCCAAGGATCTTGTGTGAGACCAACTTCGATGGTGTTGATATCTAAATTTTCTGGTAACATCAAGCTGAAAAACTGAGGATGGCGAGACAGGGCATCCGCCCCTCGATTCTCCTTTTCATGGGGATGAATAATCATGAACTCATAGGACATCAACTTCAGTAAGAGGCGCTGTTGTTTAATGGTGGTGATACTCTATTCCAACATGTTCTTCAGAGTAAAATGATCGGTTTGAATAAAGTAGTGTCACCCAAGAGATAATGGGCTCCACTTCTGAACCGCTAACACAAGAGCAATTAGCTCGTGATCATATGTTGTTTTAAGACGATTTGATGCTGAAAAACCTTTGTTGAAATAGGCTACAATATGTGATTCTTGAGTCTAAATAGCCCCAACCCCGTCAGATGAGGCATCACACTCGATAGTAAAAGGCTTCGAAAAATCCGGCAGTCGGAGAACCGAGGCAGTCAGCGGGGCTTGTTTAAGTGCAAGAAAGGTAGCCAATGATTCATTCGACCAAACAAACCCATCTTTGTGGGTAAGTGCTGCTAAAGGTCGTGCGATGAAGCCATGATTTTTAACAAACCTTCGGTAGCATCCGGTGAGGCCTAAGAAACCCTAGACTTCATGAACATTAGAAGGGATGAGCCATGAGTAAACCACCATCACTGATGTGTGAAAAATATATATATTAATTTATTATAAAAACAATTTTCACAAATTAGTTTTAAAATTCGGAAATTCCTAACTAAACTTCACACAAACGGCAAGTGTACCGGTCGTGATATAATAAAGTTTAGGTAAGTCCGGATATCGAATCCGTGGACACTTTTAGCGGCTTTCGTTACTAAACCTTTATCGACTTCTAACCTAATTAATTTAATTATTTTATGTAATTAATATTAATAAACAAAATGAACAATTTAAGTAAAATTAATTAATCTAAACACGACGGAAGAAATAAACAAATAGGAATTCAACTTTGAAACTTGAATACGATCAAATATATGAAATAACTACCTAGGTAGGAATCCAACTAACATGTAATGACATAAAGGTAATGACTCGTATGGCTATCTCTAAAAATACGGATCTAGGGTTAACTAGGTATGTTGCTACTCCCCAAGAAAACCAAAGACACGTGTAAAGCACTAGATAGGTTTATTAAAATGTCTAATGGAAGATCACCCCTAGGTTTTCTACCACAATGTCTTTAAAATTATATTTTTCTAACCCTAAGACAAAGGACAACTTGATTAAATCCAATTAAATACCCTAAAACACTAACACCACGAATGAAAGGCAAAACACGCTCTCGCGAAATCTAAACCTAACAAGCAACGGGTAGGAGGTTTTAAGCATTATCTATCACCCCTAGGTTTTAGATAAGGTAGCATATTGAAAATACTATCAAATCACAACCAATGCTTCTAAGATTATCTCTAATCAAAGTTTAAAATTAAAAACACAAAGTAATTAATTTTAACGTGCAACCCTAATTTAGATGTCACGCAATCAATCTAGATAAAACATACACGAGCATGGCAATAACATTTAAGTATAAAACAATACACAGGTTCATATTTAATTGAGACAATAATCAAGTTCTAAGATTAATAAACAAATATACGAAATCAAAACCAAATATTTAGTCAAAACATATTAATTTTCAACCCAACCTAGATAGTACTAAAAAGTTAGCTACTCATAACGATCAAATACATTACGAACAATGATAAAGTTGCAAACTTTAGTAACATAAACGAGAGAATCAATGAAACAAAGAAAAATAATCGAATGCGAGACAAAACCGAATGATTATTAATATTTGAATGTTTCAATCCTTGCTCTCCGATCTTGCTCTTTGCTTAACGATTGCTCTCTGATCGTGCTCCAAACTCTAAAGTTGTGTCTCTGCCGTCGCTTCCCTTTCTTTTTCTTTCTGCCGTCGCTTCCCTTTCTTTTTTTTTCTGCCGTCGCTTCCCTTTCTTTTTTTTTTTCTGCCGTCGCTGCTTCCGTAGGTTTATATTAGGTATTCCTTTTTTTTCCTTCCGTTCCCCCTGCCAACATTATGGGCTGCATTATATTTTTTTTTCTTTTTTGGGCCATTAACTTGTGCCTTAATTAATAAATAATTGTGTGTATGCTTTTGCATCATCCACGTGAGCTTCAAAAAAATCATTTGTAAACAATTAAAATAAGAATTATAATCATACTTGTTTTGTTAGGTTATACAATTACTTCTTTTTTTCTTTTTATTTTTTCTTTTTTTTTCATCATGTTACCAACAAATATATCACATTTAATATTGACACCTAATTTAACTCATAGCATTTAAGTTTGAATACCAATTCACGTTTTATCTCAAAACTTGATATTTAACTCCTATTATTTATTTTGTCCAAGATTTTATATATTCATTGTATGCAATTCAAAATACGTCATTTTTACTCGTCGTATCTTGAAACATTCAAATTGCAAAGATGAATCACTTAGGTATAAAATGGAATAAAAACTAACCCAAAAATTATTCAAAGTGTAGAAAATATTTATATAATCTATATTTAATTTAAAACATATCAAATATCTCCACACTTAAACTTTGCTTGTCCCTAAGCAAAACTCATCACACAACATATTTAACATCACAAGTTTAAATACATAAATGTAAAACCAAATTAGCGAAGCCCGTTTTCCATATAGACAATCAACAATCTAGTCACAATCAATAGAATTACAACTTAACAAGCAACCGTGATAATGATTTTGAAAAATAGACGTATTAATTAAACTTAGTTTATTTAAAGATTTTAAACACATAATAATCCACAACTTCTCACAATGTTCGCTCCTCTCGGTTTGTTTAGTGGACTAGCATAAGAGGTACTAGTTTATATCTAAGGTACTCTCCATATCATTACGACACGACATTATCATAAGCTTGTAAAGGTATCACATCTTCACCAACTAACAGTTGAATTTTGCACAAATCAAGTAGGTCTTACATGGGTTGTAACGTGGCTAAGGTGATGGGTAGGAATAAACAAGATGAAAACAAGGCTAAAGTGTTAAAAAAAATCCGACTTCGCTAGCCTAAACACAAACATAATACGCAAATGATAAATAAACAAAGGACCAAACTTGAATCCTTTAACAAACTAACTACTAATAGACATATTATTTTCACTTTTTTTTCTTTTTTTTTTCTTTTTTTTATTATTTTTTTATTATTTTTTTTTATTTTTTTACTAATCGAACATAACAATTGAATCACACTATTTAAACACTAACCTAGCCGGATTTTTTAAAACACCCAGGTTAACACAAAAAGGCTTAATTAGATAAAGGCTAGGCAAACATGGGTAAAAACAAAAGAAAATGGTAAATAAATGGCTCAAAGTGGCTAACTAGTGGATAATTTCGGGGGTAGGGTAGTCACAGGCTAAAAAACAAGGCTGAATCCTAGGTGCCTCTATCATTTCTGTGCAAATGCAACGTTCATGGTCTCGACGCGTATAACCTAGACAAGTTCTAAAATGCACGTGATCGTGTGATATAAACACTCAAACAAAGAAATGCATGTGAAATGCAAATAATCAAGAATTAAAGGCTCAATCTCACATAAAAACAGAGGTAATCAGGGTATAAGTTGTGGAAAATTGCATGTTTATCATCTCTCAATTTACCTCACTTAATTAGACGTCTATACCATATTTTTTTTAAAAAAAAAAACCGCTTGTTAAGTTAACTTAATCATGTGACTTGAAAAGTTAATTATGCTCTAGGTAATTAGTTAGCGCTAATTGGCATCACATCATGATTCGTGCAAGTCGTGTTTTATATGCGTGGATGAGTTACACTTAGTTTTTTTTTTTTTTTTTTTTTTTGAATTTTTTTTTTTTTTTTTTTTGAAATTCAGGGATTCATCAAAATTTTATAATATTATCAAACCAAAATACAGAATGTTTCAGTTTTGCCAACTAACCCCATCCCCACACTTAAATTGAACATTGTCCCTAATGTTCGAGCAAATAGATATAAGCAATTAAGGTAATAAAAGTGCAAGAAATGGGAAAACTGAAACTCCCCTGATATGTAGTGTGTAATGACAGAAGATCCACTGAAAATATACGTGTCATCCTCACACTTTAACTTGACTAAGGACCTCAATCAAATGATCATTCAGCTCCGAGTAATAACCTGAAAACAAAGACAAAGACAGCAGCATCCGGTACGAAGAATTAAAAATGAAAAGTACAAATAAAATGTAACAAAAATAAAAACAAACCCTCGGGTTGCCTCCCGGAAGCGCTTGGTTTATTTACGAGTCGTCAGCCAGACTCGAACCTCTCAATCAGGTTCCTACAGGGGCGAGGTCAACCACCTCTTCCTCGTTCTCAATCGCCGGCCCACTAATGTAATGCTTCAAACGATGGCCGTTTACCTTAAACTTCTCCCCGTCTTTTTCCTCGATTTCAATTGTTCCGTATGGAAATACCTCGCGCACAGTGTATGGTCCTGACCATCGGGATTTTAATTTTCCCGGAAACAATTTCAATCGCGAATTGTACAGCAACACCTGATCCCCACACTTGAATTCTTTATTGCCTTTCAGATGTCGATCATGTAATTCTTTTGTACGTTCCTTGTATCGTGTCGAATGTACGTACGCATGATCTCTCAATTCCTCCAACTCGTGCAACTGGTGAAATCGATTCGCTCCAGCCGTGGACATGTCTAAATTCACTGTCCTTAATGCCCAGTATGCACGATGCTCCAACTCCACCGGTAGATGACACGCTTTCCCATAAATCATCCGAAATGGTGTAGAACCGGTCGGTGTCTTATATGCCGTGCGGAAAGCCCAGAGTGCGTCATCTAACTTGTCGGACCAATCCTTTCGATTTGATCCAACTGTTTTCTCCAGAATCCGCTTGATACCCCGATTACTTACCTCAACTTGCCCACTAGTTTGCGGATGATAAGCCGTTGCAAGCCGATGGGTGACCCCATAGCGTTGCAAGGCTTTCTCCATCTGCGTATTGCAGAAGTGGGTCCCTCGATCACTAATCAGGGCTTTGGGGGTACCAAAGCGGGAAAACAACTTCTTAATGAATCTCACTACAACCCTAGCATCATTCGTGGGCAAGGCTTGAGCCTCCACCCATTTGGAAACATAGTCTACGGCTACTAGGATGTACTTGTTCCCGCGAGATGGTGGAAACGGGCCCATGAAATCGATGCCCCACAAATCAAAAATCTCACATGCCTGAATAGCAGTCTGTGGCATCTCATTCCGGGATGAGATATTTCCTACTCTCTGGCACGCGTCACAACTCCTCACAAACTCATGTGCGTCCTTGAAGATCGTCGGCCAATAAAACCCAGCGTCGAATACTTTCTTCGCTGTCAAACTCGCTCCATAATGGCCACCTGTCGGTCCTGAGTGGCAATGCCTCAAAATCCTCCTTGCTTCATCACCGTGTACGCACCTACGTACAATCTGATCTGCTCCAATGCGGAAGAGGTAGGGGTTATCCCAAATGTAATGCTTAACATCTGCAAAGAATTTCTTCTTTAGCTGATGTGTCATGCCTCTCATCAGAACCCCTGTCGCTAAGTAATTAGCCAGATCTGCAAACCATGGAAAGCCCTCTTCTTGTGCTTTCACAAACATAAGTGTCTCATGAGGAAAGTTATCATCGATCATGTCTTCCCTAATCTCCTCACGCCCGGAGTCCTCTAAACGTGACAAATGATCAGCTGCAACATTCTCTGCTCCTTTCTTATCCCTAATCTCAATGTCAAACTCCTGAAGCAGTAAAATCCATCGTATCAATCGTGGCTTGGCGTTCTGCTTATTAAACAAATACTTGAGTGCAGCATGATCCGTGTAAACAATAGTCTTAGAAAGGACAAGGTAAGATCTAAACTTATCGAATGCAAAGACTACTGCTAACAACTCCTTCTCTGTCGTGGTGTAATGCTCCTGCGCATCAGTGAGCGTCTTACTCGCGTAATAAATCGGGTGGAAGTGTTTGTCCTTACGCTGACCTAAGACTGCTCCTATCGCATAGTCACTCGCGTCGCACATTAACTCAAAAGGTAAACTCCAATCTGGGGCGACCATAATTGGAGCATTCACCAACTTCTCCTTTAGAAGCTCGAAAGCACTCTTACACTCTTCAGAAAACACAAATGGCACATCTTTCTCTAGGAGCTGCGTCATCGGCCTCGCAATCTTAGAGAAATCTCTAATAAAACGTCGATAAAAACCAGCATGACCTAAGAAACTCCTAATAGACTTCACCGATGTGGGTAGCGGAAGCTTGCTAATAGTCTCAATCTTCGCCTTATCAACCTCAAGCCCCGTGTGTGAAATCTTGTGCCCTAAAACAATGCCTTCCTTCACCATGAAGTGGCATTTCTCCCAGTTTAGCATAAGGTTGGTTTCCTCACATCGAGCCAACATCCTCTCCAATCGCTCCAAACATGAATCGAACGAACTCCCGAACACAGAAAAGTCATCCATGAAAACCTCCATGGAGTCCTCGATCATGTCCTGGAATATAGCTACCATACACCGCTGAAAAGTAGCTGGAGCGTTACATAACCCAAACGGCATGCGGCGATACGCAAAAGTGCCATACGGGCATGTAAAGGTTGTCTTTTCCTGATCCTGTGGAGCGATAGGGATCTGGAAATAACCTGAAAAGCCATCAAGGAAACAGTAAAACTGTTGCCCTGACAAACGCTCTAACATCTGATCGATAAAGGGAAGCGGAAAATGGTCCTTCCTCGTGGCATCATTCAGTTTGCGATAGTCAATGCAAACTCGCCACCCGGTGACTGTCCTCGTCGGAATCAACTCGTTCTTCTCATTAGTCACCACTGTCATCCCCCCTTTCTTGGGAACAACCTGCACGGGACTCACCCACTTCGAATCAGAGATAGGGTAGATTAATCCTGCATCTAACAATTTAATCACTTCTTTCTTAACTACCTCTTGCATGTTAGGATTTAATCTTCTCTGACTCTGTCTAACAGGCTTATACTCATCCTCCATGAGTATCTTATGCGTGCAAAATGAAGGGTTGATACCCTTAATATCCATAAGCTTCCACGCAATCGCCTGTTTGTGTGCCTTTAGCACATCTACCAGTCTCCTCTTCTCCTCATCTGTCAATCCAGCAGAAATAATGACAGGTAACTGAGATCCCTCATCCAGAAATGCATACTCCAGGTGAGATGGCAATTCCTTAAGCTCTAAGGATGGGGGAGTCTCAACCGACGGCTTCTCTATCGGTTCCTCTCTCGTAATCACCTCACACACGTTAGCTTCCTTGAGAGGCGGACTCTCACAATCTACCGGGTCATGCTCAAAGGCAAAAGCGGTCAACTCGACTTCCTGGTTCTCCCTAACCAGCATCTGTGAGTCTGTATGATCAGATCTGATAAACTCTCGAAAACTCGTAGTAACCTATGTCCAAATGGTATCTATGAAGTATAAGGTGTCATCCTGATCATGTGTGTTCTTCATGGATTTGTTCACATCGAAGGTAACTGTCTCATCAGCAACTCGTAAGGTTAGCTTGCCGTCAAGGACATCGATCAATGCCCTCGCAGTAGCCAGGAAAGGTCGTCCTAAGATCAATGGGACCTTCTCGTCCTCATCCATATCCAAAATCACGAAATCAACAGGAAAAACAAACTTATCTACCTTAACGAGCATGTTCTCTACGATCCCTCGTGGATACTTCACTGACCTATCTGCCAATTGAATGCTCATGCGTGTCGGTGTTGGCTCACCTAGGTCTAGCTTAGCGAACACAGAATATGGCATCAAGTTAATGCTAGCCCCTAGATCTGCCAACGCATTGCTCACGGACAAACCACCTATGATACATGGAATAGTAAAACTACCCGGATCAGTCATCTTCTGTGGTAATTTGTTCTGCACAGCAGCCGAACACTCCTCACTCAATGTCACAGTTGAGATCTGCTCCAACTTCTTCTTATTCGTGAGCAGATCCTTCAGAAACTTAGCATACTTAGGCATGTGCTGTAATGCCTCTACAAAAGGTAAGTTCACCTTGAGTTGTTTAAACATCTCAAGGAACTTCCCGTACTGCTCCTCAGATCGATGCTGAGCCAATCGTCCTGGGTATGGAAGTCTGTCAAAATGGACTAATGGCTCCTTCTCTTTCTTCTTTTCAGCAACCTTCTCTACGGACTCCTCTGGCTGTGCTGTACTTGCTGGGCGCAGCCTCTGTTGCACCTTGCCAGTAGGAGCCTCCATCTGTATCTCCTCATCGACCTCCTCTTCAATCACTTCAGGAGGCTCAACCACACCATATGACTTACCACTTCTTGTTGTTACAGCTTTCACATGCGCATTTGGATTCTTCACTACATTACTAGGTAGGCCTCCAGGTTGCCTTTCCTGAAACATATCTGATAAGTGACCCACAGTCCTTTCTATATTTTGCAATAATGCTCCTTGGTTCTTGATCATGGCCTCGTTCTCCTGGAACCTAACCTGATATGCTTGATCTCTAGCCTGCGCTTCCTTATACCTAGTGTCATCCCTCGCCATGAACTGAGTCAACATCTGTGATTGCTGCATCATCATCTCTTCAAGGGTGGGCTTCTTCTCCCCCTGACCTATGCCACTAGTCGGACCGCTACTCGAACTCTGATTCTGAAATAAACTCTGAGTACGCGGTTGAAAACCCGGTGGGTTTCCACTCCTCCAATTCTGCTGATTCCTCCAACCAGGATTATAGGAATTACCGAAGGAATTTCCTTGCATCCGGTTGGGATTGCTGACAAAGTCAACCTGTTCCTGAAAACTATCAGCAGAAATAGGACAATCAATCGTATCATGACCACCCCGACAGATCTCACAGGCCTGTTCCTTCTTCTTCTGCAGGTCTGCTACCATCTTAGCTAATGCCTCAACCTGGGCGGCTAAAGCAGTGCTAGAATCAACTTGGTGCACTCCTCGCTGAGCAACAACCGGGGCTCTAGAATCAGGATACTCATAACTACTCATAGCCAGGTCCTCGAACATCGTGTTACACTCCTCAACAGTCTTGGTGGTCATCAGATTACCACCGGCAGTAGTATCCAGCATGTTCCTCGTCGCAGGAGTAACTCCATTGTAAAACTTCTCAATCAACGCCCAATCCTCTAAACCATGATGTGGACACTTGTGCACTAGCTCCTTGAAACGCTCCCATGTCTCGTAGAAAGTCTCTCCCGACTTCTGCTGAAATGAATGTATCATGCTCCTCAGACGAGCGGTCTTCGAAGGGGGAAAGTACTTACACAAGAACTTGTCTTGCATATCAGCCCAAGTAGTGATGGATCCTGTGGGTAGGGACTCAAGCCAGCTGTGTGCGCGGTCAGTAAGTGAGAATGGGAAGAGGCGCAACTTGCATGCGTCCTCAGAAACACCGTTCACCTGAAAGGTGTCACAGATCCTCGCGAAGCGAGCCAGATGAGAATTAGGGTCTTCAGCAGGCAACCCGTGGAACTGAACGGTATTAGTGACCATGGAAATGATTTGGGGAGGGATTTGCCAATTGTTGGCGGTAATTGGTGGACGTGCAATACTAGACCTCGCTCCGGCAGCAGTGGGCTTGGCATAGTCGGCAATCACTCTCCTTGCTGGTGGTTGTTCTTCGGCCATTGTGGATTCTGTAGTGTGAGTGGATTCGCTGTCGTAGGAATCTTCTTCGGTCTCAAGCTCCGTGTCAGACTCGTTCTGTCGATCAAACGCACGCTCTGGATCGTCAAGTGGCTGAAACTCTGGTGGTCCGGCAGAACGGGTGTGGCGCATAAACTAAAAGAAAATTGATAAAAAATAAAATAAAATAAAATACTAACTAAAGGCACAACTAAGCAAATAATAAGAAATTAAACTAAAAAAAATAATAATAAACTCTAAACTAGAAAACAAATGATTAGATCCCCGACTCGGGTCGTTCTCAAAATCGCCAAACAGTGTCCCCGGCAACGGCGCCAAAAACTTGATGTGTGAAAAATATATATATTAATTTATTATAAAAACAATTTTCACAAATTAGTTTTAAAATTCGGAAATTCCTAACTAAACTTCACACAAACGGCAAGTGTACCGGTCGTGATATAATAAAGTTTAGGTAAGTCCGGATATCGAATCCGTGGACACTTTTAGCGGCTTTCGTTACTAAACCTTTATCGACTTCTAACCTAATTAATTTAATTATTTTATGTAATTAATATTAATAAACAAAATGAACAATTTAAGTAAAATTAATTAATCTAAACACGACGGAAGAAATAAACAAATAGGAATTCAACTTTGAAACTTGAATACGATCAAATATATGAAATAACTACCTAGGTAGGAATCCAACTAACATGTAATGACATAAAGGTAATGACTCGTATGGCTATCTCTAAAAATACGGATCTAGGGTTAACTAGGTATGTTGCTACTCCCCAAGAAAACCAAAGACACGTGTAAAGCACTAGATAGGTTTATTAAAATGTCTAATGGAAGATCACCCCTAGGTTTTCTACCACAATGTCTTTAAAATTATATTTTTCTAACCCTAAGACAAAGGACAACTTGATTAAATCCAATTAAATACCCTAAAACACTAACATAACTTGATGTGTGAAAAATATATATATTAATTTATTATAAAAACAATTTTCACAAATTAGTTTTAAAATTCGGAAATTCCTAACTAAACTTCACACAAACGGCAAGTGTACCGGTCGTGATATAATAAAGTTTAGGTAAGTCCGGATATCGAATCCGTGGACACTTTTAGCGGCTTTCGTTACTAAACCTTTATCGACTTCTAACCTAATTAATTTAATTATTTTATGTAATTAATATTAATAAACAAAATGAACAATTTAAGTAAAATTAATTAATCTAAACACGACGGAAGAAATAAACAAATAGGAATTCAACTTTGAAACTTGAATACGATCAAATATATGAAATAACTACCTAGGTAGGAATCCAACTAACATGTAATGACATAAAGGTAATGACTCGTATGGCTATCTCTAAAAATACGGATCTAGGGTTAACTAGGTATGTTGCTACTCCCCAAGAAAACCAAAGACACGTGTAAAGCACTAGATAGGTTTATTAAAATGTCTAATGGAAGATCACCCCTAGGTTTTCTACCATAATGTCTTTAAAATTATATTTTTCTAACCCAAAGACAAAGGACAACTTGATTAAATCCAATTAAATACCCTAAAACACTAACACCACGAATGAAAGGCAAAACACGCTCTCGCGAAATCTAAACCTAACAAGCAACGGGTAGGAGGTTTTAAGCATTATCTATCACCCCTAGGTTTTAGATAAGGTAGCATATTGAAAATACTATCAAATCACAACCAATGCTTCTAAGATTATCTCTAATCAAAGTTTAAAATTAAAAACACAAAGTAATTAATTTTAACGTGCAACCCTAATTTAGATGTCACGCAATCAATCTAGATAAAACATACACGAGCATGGCAATAACATTTAAGTATAAAACAATACACAGGTTCATATTTAATTGAGACAATAATCAAGTTCTAAGATTAATAAACAAATATACGAAATCAAAACCAAATATTTAGTCAAAACATATTAATTTTCAACCCAACCTAGATAGTACTAAAAAGTTAGCTACTCATAACGATCAAATACATTACGAACAATGATAAAGTTGCAAACTTTAGTAACATAAACGAGAGAATCAATGAAACAAAGAAAAATAATCGAATGCGAGACAAAACCGAATGATTATTAATATTTGAATGTTTCAATCCTTGCTCTCCGATCTTGCTCTTTACTTAACGATTGCTCTCTGATCGTGCTCCAAACTCTAAAGTTGTGTCTCTGCCGTCGCTTCCCTTTCTTTTTCTTTCTGCCGTCGCTTCCCTTTCTTTTTTTTTCTGCCGTCGCTTCCCTTTCTTTTTTTTTTTCTGCCGTCGCTGCTTCCGTAGGTTTATATTAGGTATTCCTTTTTTTTCCTTCCGTTCCCCCTGCCAACATTATGGGCTGCATTATATTTTTTTTTCTTTTTTGGGCCATTAACTTGTGCCTTAATTAATAAATAATTGTGTGTATGCTTTTGCATCATCCACGTGAGCTTCAAAAAAAATCATTTGTAAACAATTAAAATAAGAATTATAATCATACTTGTTTTGTTAGGTTATACAATTACTTCTTTTTTTCTTTTTATTTTTTCTTTTTTTTTTCATCATGTTACCAACAAATATATCACATTTAATATTGACACCTAATTTAACTCATAGCATTTAAGTTTGAATACCAATTCACGTTTTATCTCAAAACTTGATATTTAACTCCTATTATTTATTTTGTCCAAGATTTTATATATTCATTGTATGCAATTCAAAATACGTCATTTTTACTCGTCGTATCTTGAAACATTCAAATTGCAAAGATGAATCACTTAGGTATAAAATGGAATAAAAACTAACCCAAAAATTATTCAAAGTGTAGAAAATATTTATATAATCTATATTTAATTTAAAACATATCAATCACATTCTCCGGATCAACTTGCACTCCTTCGTACTAACCACATGCCCGAGAAAGAGTACATAAGATTGGCCAAAGCAACACTTGTTTAGTTTAGCAAAAAAATGATTTTTACTTAGCGTCCCCAAGGTGGTACGAAGGTGCTCGAGATGAGATTGCACTATAGAACTATAAACTAAGATATCGTCGAAGAACACCAGCACAAAACGACGTATGGCTTGAACAAGTCATTCATGACCGCTTGAAACGTGGAGGGTGTTGGTGACCCTAAAAGGCGCCATGTTAAACTCATAACAGACTGAGTGAGTTCAAAAGGCTGTCTTCCTCACATCATTCGGACACACACAATTTTGATGATACCCCGATCAGAGATCCAACTTAGAAAAACCATACCTCCATAGAGTTCATCCAACAACTCATCTATATTTGGTATCAGATACTTATCCTATATTGTAATTTTATTGAGAGCATACTAGTCAACACCCATGCGCCACGTGTTGTCTTTCTTCTTAACCAGTAACACCGGGTTGGAAAACGGACTCATGCTAGGCTAGATAATACCCGCAAACCACTTGGGTTTCGATTTAGTGGCAAATGTTAGGAAGTGTGGCATTGGGGGACAATGGTATTGAGTGATTTGGGTACGGTAAGGGGGTAGTGGGTGTAGTTTATCGAAAACACATGAAATCATTAATAAGTGGCCATATGTGATCAGGTATTTCCAATTGTTTGTCCGTATCAATCCAAGTAGGGAAACGAAGTTGATTTCTAGGTCTGATGACACACCCTGAAGTTGAAATTTCTGCCTGTTGATGGTGAAAATGAGAAACATTTCATTCCAATTGGCTTGCACCGTATTGAGATATGCTTGCCATTGGATTCCCAACACCACATATGCTCCTCCAATAGCAAATGGGTAGAAATCTTGGGTTATCTTCAGCTTTGGTAGCTTGAAAGACACATCCTTGCATACTCAGTTACATCTAATGATATCTCCATTGCCTATCTAGACTCCAAAGGGTTGACTAGTTGTGGAGTCATGTTTAGCTCATGCACCGGATTGTTAGAAATAAAATTGTGTAGAGCCATTATCAATAAGTATGAGAATTTTAGTAGATTGAATCATACCATGTAATTTCATCATAGTGGTGTGTGACTTCCCCAATATCGCATCATCATGAGAATCCTAATCCTTGCTCGTCTCCGGTAATGATATCTCCATTGCCTATCTAGACTCCAAAAGGGTTGACTAGTTGTGCAATCATGTTTAGCTCATGCATCGGATTTTAGAAATAAAATTATGTGTAGAGCCATTATTAATAAGTATGAGAACTTCAATAGATTGAATCGTACCATGTAATTTCATCATAGTGGTGTGTGACTTCCCCAATATCGCATCATCATGAGAATCCTGATCCTTGCTCGCCTCCTGTAATGGATCATGCTCGATATCATCCCCATCTAACAATTTAAATGTTCCCGTCTTGTAACAGTGGCCCGGGCCGTACCTCTCATCATAACAGAAACATTCCCTACGTAAGAATCGGGTCTGTTTCTCAGTATCACTATTTCGCAACGGCTGTTTTGCACATGTAGTGTTATTGGCGGGGGTAGAGGTCGTAAGTTTAGGGTCAAGTGGGATGGGTTTTGGTTGAGAGTGCCATGGTAATCCCTTGCTGGAGCGGGTAGAGGCCACCTTTGCCTCGTATTCATGAGAGATACTCATGGCTTTATAACCATGTGAGGTTGATGAAGTCGAACATCAGCCTTAAGCTTTTCTTTCAGCCCATTTGAAAACACTCCAAGTAAAAAATGGTCTGGCTAGTTAGACACACAAAAGGATCGTTTGGCAAACTCCTAGGGATATTCCAACACGGTTTTAGTTTGCTTGATGATGTAGAGGAATACATCAAGATTCTGGAACTCAATAGGCCCGAAATTCTTCTTCAAAACACGAACCAGCTCCTCCTAAAATTCAATGCCTCGATCCATGGATACCCATGAATACAAATCGTAGATGCATGGAAGCAACATCCACCTTCTCTTCTTCTGGAATTCCATAGTAACGAAAATACTTATGCCTTCAAAATCCGCCTACATGGATCGCCATCGCTAAAAGTAGGAAAATTGATCTTGTTATAGGTTGATTATGATTGTGATTCCAACACGACTCACCTTCATCGAATTTCCTTGAACCGTTGGATTTGTCTTTTGGATTGCACCTGCTATTTAAGGGCTGCTACATCGTGTTGTTGGTAATCTAGTGCTTCTAGTTTGGTTGCGATTGAAGAGCAATGGGATCAGTGTTCGCACCACTACCTTCTTATTTCTCTGGGTTTGAGGCACCATCTTTGGTTTCCCAACAATGGAACCAAAATGATACGAATATGAAGAGCTGAAATTGGTTTCAACAAGTAACAAAGCACTCGACCCGATTCGAGAGAGCTATCTCTTATAACAAAGTTTTGATAACAAAGTAAATCCACAAGTTATCAAATGATTTGATAACTTGTAAACTACTAAGAATAAAAACAAATAGAAAACTATAGTAGAACTATTTGCACAATCATACAGAGTAAACAAAGAAGATTTGATGCTAATAAGATAAGAACAGATGCTCTTAGTAATAACACAAATGATTTGATCTCAATTCAACAGAGTTTCATTACAATCCCAAGAGATACAGAGGATAGAAATTATGCTCCTATTTATAGGCAAAACCCAGTACAATTTCGCTCACAGTGAAATTGTCTACAAAAACTATTTCAATAAACAAAGTACATACATGCAAAAGTTAAGACGACAATGGTGAATGTCACCCTACATGATTATCAAATCCCCCCGTAGGGTGGTATTCACTAGCCAGATCTTCTTTGTTTAGCTCCTATGAATTCTTCTCCATCCTCCAAGCTAAGTCTCTGACTTCAGTCTGTCGATCCTCTGATTGCTGCACTTTAGTTGTTAGCCGCTTCACCTCCGGCCGAACACCTCTAGCTCGATTAGCCACTCTCTCGAACAAGGTTGCCTCCTCTTTTGTCTCCGCTCATTCTCCACACTTGATTGGGTTCTCACACAGTACCTTTAGATCATCGTCACTGAAACTAAAGACCTTCATAGGATCAAATAACCAAATCTCATCTTAATTCTGAACACGCACTATTTCTCTTGTCTGGCTATCGTAGAACCATTTGATGAACTTCTGCAATCTGGACGGTTGTTGATCTGGAATCCTCACTCTCGTGACGGTCTTTATTGGCTCGTATCTTAAAACAATCCTTCTTTTTGAGTAGCATAGTCTAAATCTTTCTTTGACCTCGTAAGGTTTATACTTAAAGGCTGATGCAACCAAAACAACCAAAGAGCTCTCGACATGCATGCATGAAGTACAAAGCAAAGTTACTTCGTAAGTTTTACACAACTCAAGGAAATATGCTAAGTGTAAAATCTTCAGAAGCCAAATGACTAAATCTTCCGAAGCCAAAGATGAATTCTTCCAAAGTCTTCCGAAGTCAAAGACTGATTTCTTTAAAATACTTAGAAGACATGCTTTCTCTGATCACCTTTTGACAAAAGCTGAATAACTTTCCGTTCCTACTCTGAAAACTCACCAACTTAGATAAGTTGGTGATCTAAGTTGGTGAAAGGTTCATATTTTTGTAAACTGTAGATTAAGGTCATTTGGTCAGTAACTTTCTACTTTTGTACGTTTAATCTTTTTTTTGTAATATATTAGGATGTGAGATATGACATGTTATAGTCACAAGTCAAAAGGGAATCTGCCTTTTGACTATACATTGATCTTGTTGTCTATATTAGTGTTTCCAGCTGGCTTTCAAAGTATAGCCGGGTGTAGGATGTAGTATAAAGTGTTTCAAGTACATGGGTTGAAAATGCGATATTCATAAGTTAGTAAAAGTATGTACAAGACATACTTACAAGATTCAACATGACTGAATGTAAGGTTGCAAAAACACTCATAGCCAGAAACCACTATTTTGGACCTGATCTTGAGGGGGAGTGTGTAGATGAACATCTTTATAGGGCAATGATTGGGTCTCTCATGTACCTCACAACCAACCGGCCTGATATCATGTTTGCCACATGTATTTGCGCAAGATATCAAGCCAACCCTAAGATGTCACACATAGTTGTTGTTAAGAGGATTCTTAGATATCTCAAAGGTGCACCAAAATTATGCATTTGGTATCCAAAGAATTCTGACTTCAATCTGTATGCTTATACAGATAGTGACTATGGTGGCTGAAATATGACTTCAAAGTCTATATCTGGGGATGTCAATTCCTTGGTGGAAGGATAGTCTCATGGCAATACAAGAAAACAATCCTGTGTGTCTGCATCAACTGCTCAGGCAGGATACATGGTTGTTGCTAGCTGCAATGCTCAAGTGCTTTAGATTTAGAATCAGATGTTGGACTATGGATTTAACTTAAAAAGAGACGTTAATCCATATTGACAACAATAGTGTTATGTCTATTATAGAGAATCATGTGCAACACTTAAGGATAAAATACATCAACATCAGGTATCATTTCATTGGAGATAATTTTGAAAAAAGGTTGATAAAACTAGTCAAAGCTAACACAAATAAACAATATGCTGATATGTTCATCAAAAGCTTTTATGAACAAATATTTAAGTATATTGTAACAACTATTTGGATGCTTAATTTTGAGTAGACTTTTCTTAAACTAAACTCAAGATTATTTTTAAATATGTGTGTTCTAAATTGTCTATATCATTTCCTACATAAACCCAGTTTACTATGAAAGAAAACTTTTCAAATGATATTTCTTAAAATTCTAGAAATTTTAAGCATATTTTCTTTCGGAAGACATTAAATTGTATTCAAAAGAACATTATGTCTTCAAAACTAATGACTACTTATAAGACATTTACCTTCGGAAGAAATTCTGGTATATCTTCCGAAGCTTAAATATGCTCCTAAGTACTCATGTTTTTTAAGGACACTTTTCTTCCGAACGCAATTAAGCATCAAAAGAGTTATTCTCTTGTAAATAAAACTTCTTAGTTTTAATATATTCCGAAACCAAGTATGTTTACAAAGTAAGAATACTCTAAGTATTTTTCTTCTGAAACAAAATTACCATAAAACTTATTAGTATCGTCCGAAGTCAAATTGGTTTCGAAATCTTTTATAAAATCTTAATTGTATTCAAAAGAACATTATGTCTTCAAAACTAATGACTACTTATAAGACATTTACCTTCGGAAGAAATTCTGGTATATCTTCCGAAGCTTAAATATGCTCCTAAGTACTCATGTTTTTTAAGGACACTTTTCTTCCGAACGCAATTAAGCATCAAAAGAGTTATTCTCTTGTAAATAAAACTTCTTAGTTTTAATATATTCCGAAACCAAGTATGTTTACAAAGTAAGAATACTCTAAGTATTTTTCTTCTGAAACAAAATTACCATAAAACTTATTAATATCGTCCGAAGTCAAATTGGTTTCGAAATCTTTTATAAAATCTTAATTGTATTCAAAAGAACATTATGTCTTCAAAACTAATGACTACTTATAAGACATTTACCTTCGGAAGAAATTCTGGTATATCTTCCGAAGCTTAAATATGCTCCTAAGTACTCATGTTTTTTAAGGACACTTTTCTTCCGAACGCAATTAAGCATCAAAAGAGTTATTCTCTTGTAAATAAAACTTCTTAGTTTTAATATATTCCGAAACCAAGTATGTTTACAAAGTAAGAATACTCTAAGTATTTTTCTTCTGAAACAAAATTACCATAAAACTTATTAATATCGTCCGAAGTCAAATTGGTTTCGAAATCTTTTATAAAACTTCCGAAGCAAAATTATATTCGGAAGATTTTCGACTTCCAAGAAAATTATCATTTTGGGCGCTTTTTAGAGGTGGGACCGACATCTAGATTTTAAAGTTTTTTCTTTTGTATTAACTTTGTCTCAAATCCAGTTCTTTATAAATACACATTCAACGGTTCCCCCTCTTTAACTTTACTCTTCACTTGCAAATCTCTCTAACCTAAATTCACCCACAAAGCGTCTTTGTTCTTACCTTTCTTCATCATAAAGCTTCTCACAAATGGCCAACCTTGATCCATAAAACCAACCAGATTTTTCCATGCATTTACATGGGCAACACAATCAAGTTGCTCTGTTATCATCTGAGAAATATCCTGGTTTCTCAGAGATTTACTAATTCTTGACTCTATCAAACTACTTTACCTCTCTCACCATAGATCCTCCACTGTATGATAATCAGATTTTAGAGTTTTGGAGGACCTGTTAAGAGGTTATTATGGATAGGAAGAAGGCATTGTCTGCCACAGTACAGGGCAAGTCAATTTTCATCACTCCAGCCACCATAAACACCAATCTTAGGCTGGATGATGAAGAAGGCGAATTGTCCTTCTCAACATCTGCTGTGAACCGGTACTTTAGGCAAATGGGATATAAGGATGACTACTCAATAAGAACCTTCAAAAAAGGAAGGTCTTCTCCTAGTGGAAGTACCTCCTCCATGTTGTTATCCATTATCTATCAAACAAGAATGGAGGATGGGATCAAATTTTAGAGGACCTCTCCCAAATAGTACATGACATGGTTCAAGGTGTCAAGTTAAGGTATTCTCAATTTGTATACACAAATTTACTTGCTAACTTAGACTACTTAGAACATTACATGTTCACTAGATATGTTCAACATATTTTTAACTATGTACTGGTTCACAGTTAAGTGGAACATGTAATATTCGTAAAATAGGACATATGAAGCTCGACATCTTCAAGACATTGAGAAAGACTAGTGTGGGCTTCTCAGGGATAGAAACAACCCTAGTCCCAAAAATGTTAGAGCTCATTGCTCAAGGTGACAACCTTGCAGCACCAGCTAGTGTTGAACCCACACCTTTTACTTTTGAACTACCAACACAACCTCAAATAACCATCACCTACTCTACTAAATCCAAACAAACCACTTCACAAGCTACTCAGGTTGTGTAGGCCCCCATATCCTGACCGATGCAGTAGGAAGTGGACACTAGAGCTCTCATTTCCCCTGAGGAGCAAACCACTCCCATCACTTCAATGATCAGTGCTGAGGTTCCTCATACTCAACCTGATGAGCTCACTACACCAACACTAGCTTTAAACATTCACTCAGAGTCTCAGAACTCTAGTGAACAACCTTTAAGGGAAAGCTACCATCCCCAAACTCTAGATCTCAATCAACCCATACCCAATCTTGAATTCTATGATAATTAATACATGGGATTGAGTGAGTACCACGAGTCTCTCTTCTCCACCACTGCTCAAGGAGAGATGAGTGCTCCTGACTCACCCATGTGTAGCCCATATTATCCACCCATGATTGAGGTGAATATCCCTGAACCTATTCAGGAAGTCCATATGAAAGATGCTCTCACTTCTGCAAGTGATTAAATCTTTAAGACCTCAATCATGGCAACCCAGTCCATTGACACTACACCTGAAGCTATCATGGTACAGGGAAAATCCAACAGCCAAGAACTTGGTGCTAGTGATAAGGAAGAAGACTTTGATCCTATTCTCTCATCCCCCTGATTCTTCTGATTATAATAAGGGGAGGTTGAAACTAAAAGTGAAAAAATAGACTAAAACCTACACCTAATTATTCTCAAAGGTTAGTCACCTGGAATCTTAGGTAACTATCTTACAAAAGAGTGTCAATTGCCAGCAACTTGAGATCACTGATCTCAAGGGAAAGTTAGCTGAGAGACCACTCAGGAGGACTCAACCAGGCCACAAGAACTTGTGGGTGTGGTGGACATAACCTCTAGCTCACCTATGCAAGATGGTGATACTACCAAAAAAGGGAAGAAAGTCTTACCTACAATCATAGGGAGTTCTTCTCAGAGTATGAACATAGAGGATTCACCACCCTCATTTGCACTTGCCCATAGTCAGCAACCTACTCAAGTCCACATTGATGTGGACTCACTCATACAAAATCTGTTTGAAGAGGGTATACCAAGGGCAATGCCTACCCCATCTCATCCTGCTGAGAATCCAATTGTGGGATGGTGGTATGACACTGATAGAAGAGCCCTAGTAATCTCTAGATCTCAAGGACAACATGAGATCCTTAACATTTATAACCTGAGATTCTATGAGAGAACCTATCTTGTTGATCTCCTACTTGCCAACCCAAGTCAAATAGGCAACTACAAAATTAGCAGATAGGATTCAAGATAGGGTCATTGAAGAGTTCAGCCTAAAAACTTTCCTACATAGACACAGGCTAGCAGGAAATGCCATTGGTCAACTAGATATTGAGGTAGACCTTAAGATTAGCTTCGAAGGGGAAACCTTGGCTGAAGGCCTAATGGTAGAGCTTGTGAAACATGAGACAGGAACTGCTTGAGCACCCATTACCCTTAACGAGGCACCAACCGGTGAAGGTGCTTCACAACCTCTCTCTGGCCAGAGCTCAAGTGCTAAACCAAGTAATAAAGGCCAAAGCTCTCTCAACCCTAAGTCACCAAAGCCTGTGAGTGATAAAAGAGAAAACAAGTTGACCTAAGAGGAGAGAGTTGAGGAGAAGAAAAGAGAGAGGAAAAGGAACCTAAGGGGAGAGAGTTGAAGCGGATCCCCAGGCTTCATGGAAGCTGCAATCAGGGTTGCCCCCAGACCAAACACTCAAGATGATTAGTTATGGGCAGCCAGATTAAACTACTTGAGGACCAGAAACTATAATATTGATAAACTCATCTATTTTCCTTTAGAAAAGTTAAATGAACCGGCTTACACAGAGTTGTCAAAGTAGAGAAAGAAGGCAAAGGATGCAGAATCGGTCCTTAAGATCAAAGAATAAAGGAGGAAGAAAAGACTTTACAAGAATGCTCCTTCTCTCTCTCTAGTTCAAGAAAACCCTTAGACAGAGGATGTGGCAACTGAGCAACAACCTCAGGTAGACAAAGAATCGGACAGACAAAAAATGATCTACTACCTAATTGCCATAGGCCTCTATCAGGCATGTGCACTTATTCCCTTGTCGTATGAGTATATAGAATTTCAGTACCTAAAGTAGCTTGAGCAACAAGTAATGAAGGATCAAAAAGCTGCTAAGAGTAAGATGACGGAAGAAGCTACAAAGTCAAGAGCTATCATCCAAAAGAGTCTAAAGAAGTCTACTGATATGTAGAGGATCATGAGCTTTTTGAAGCTATATGGATTCTCTAGAAGGAGGCTTGGTTCAATGTCTTTATCCACCATGGATGAGCACATTAGGGTGATCAAGCAGAATATTAAAAAGGGTTAGCTCATTGACTTGCATTCTCCATCAAGTCAGGTTGCACCTGAAGTTGAGGTAAATGTTGAACCACAAAAGACAACATAACCTGGATCTAATGCTGGACCACAACCAACTTTATCTTTTGATCCACAGCAGGATCCTGATCCCTCTCCTTCTGAACCTGTAAGGAAAAAGTACCCAACTGAGAAAGACATACAAGATCACTTGGTGCTGAAAACCAGTTTTCTCAGTTGAAATTTTGAAAGAGGAAGAAAAGGATGGCCATGAGAAGGGACATTAAGAAGAAGAAGTCCAAGGCATCCACCTCTACTCCTTAGGATGAGTCAAAACATCCTGATGTTACTCAAGAAGAGGTTGCTCTACCAAGACCAACCAATGTATAGCCTCTTGATGCTAGGAGACCCATTTTGTCCTGGACTTTTGCTACTAATCTGAAGAGATGGCATGTCATTAGAAATCAAGGGGGTCAAGATGTCTACTTTTGGCAAGACATGCTTGATCTTTCTTTGAATGATCTTTATGACATGAGAAGATACTTTGAGAGTCTGAGGGATCCCGACCAAATGATAAAAAAAGGAATGGTCTTGATCCTGATGAGGACCATCAACTGATGAAGAATAAAGATCAAAGTTCTCTATCAACTGATGAAGAATAATGATCAAAGTTCTCTTCTGTTTTTGGTAGCATTAGCCTAGGGGGAGTTTAAAGGTTGATGCAACTAAAGCAACCAAAGAGCTCTCGACATGCATGCATGAAGTACAGAGTAAAGTTACTTTGAAAGTTTTACACAACTCAAGGAAGCATGCTAAGTGTAAAATGTTCCAAAGCCAAATGACCAAATCTTCCGAAGACAAAGATGAAGTCTTTCGCAACTTTAAAAACAAAGTCTTCCGAAGCCAAACACTGATTTCTTCTGAAGCAAGAGAAGACATGCTTTCTCTGATCACCTTTTGACAAAAGCTGAACAACTTTCCGCTGCCACTCTGAAGACTCACCAACTTAAATAAGTTGGTGAAAAGTTCCATACTTTCGTCAACTATAGATTAAGGTCATTTGTCCGTAACTTTCTACTTTTGTACCTTTTATTCTTTTTTGTAATATATTAGGATAAAGTATAACTCGCTGAAGTTGTAGTATAAAGTGTCTCAAGTACTTGTAATAGAGCTTGAGAGAAATATACAGTATTCTTGAAAACCAAACTTATCTTGTTCTTGTTCTGTCTCATATTTACTTGTTTTCTTAGTATCATCAACATAAACCTGGTTTCTATTTGATCTGTGAAGTGTTCTAAGTCTTTCCTCATTGTGAAGCTATTGTGTTGACCCCCTTCACTGGTCCTTCAGACCTCTTCCTCACGCTTTTTTGATATGCAAAGTTGATAAAGTTGTCCTAGGCCGCCGCATGTACTCTTTCTTCAAACATTTTCCCATGGTCGCTTATACATGCGTTAATAGCGGGAGCTCACCCAGCCTCCTCAGATCCCACCTAGGCAGAGTATGAAAATGTTTTCTTTTATGCAAATACTGAATTTCTCCGCTCCGTTTGTTTATAACATACATCTTCAACTCCAAACTAAACTTACAGTTGATTATCTTCTTGGTAGAGTGTTTCCTAGCTTGACTGTCCAAGTGTTAAAACAGGGGAGTCTACTGTTCTGCATCTTCCTCTTTTCTGAACCAATCACCTTTATCCATTTCCACCACATCCTCTTCATATCAAAGGTCGTTCCTCAGACTCATAGAAGTCTGGCTCAGAATCATAATTGACTAGTTGCTCATCCTCCATATTCACGGGTATCATAGATTCAGCTTGTGTTTCTTTTTCCATATTTTTTGTAACCGCTCCTTCACCCCTATATCTCCCTCAATCGCCTTGGTTTCATAGCCCCAATCCACTTGTAACCTCGGGTTCTCATTCACCTAATACGACCATTGCACCACTTTCAACCTTCTCTGTCTCTCCACTTTTCATTCTCTCAGTTTCACCGATTGCAACCTTCTCCGTCTCACCACTTCCAACTTTCTCCGTCTCATCGATTCCTAACACCTCTGTCTCACCTCCGGCATGAACTCCCAAGTTTACATCAAAATCAAAGTCTCTTGTGAATTGTTCCATAAAGTCTCCATGATCACCACCTACCTCCTCTGATATTCTACAGCTTGGTCCAGCATCACATGGACGTGAACCACTAGGTCCTGCTCCACTTGTACCAACATCTTCTCCTCCGGTCTTGGCACTGCCTAAGATCTCCGTGATCGTCACATATCGTGTCAAAACCATTATTTCATCAATCTAAAGCTCGGTGAGAGGGGGAGACATATTCATTGCCTTCTTTAACCCATTAACCCGATGCATCAGGCTCTTGATAATTGCTCCAGAATGATCTTTCTCATATCGCTCATCTCCTCCTCCCGATGCATCTCCCTTTGTTCCATATTGACAAGCTTCATTTTCATCATACTAAGCTCATTAGCTAGAGCAGCATTGACGTTTCATATCATGTACTCATCCAATCCTGACTGGTCTACCTTCTTTTTCTTTGAGGATTTGATAATCTCTGGTTTCCCCCTCCTCCCGCAATACTTGTTTTCCTTTCGTCCTCCTTTTCTTAACGAAAGACTTAGACTCGGTTTGTTAAGACGACCCTTCTTGAGTCTTCTGCTTCTTTTAAGTAGGCCCTTCTTCCTCCTCAGTTTTACTCCTCCCGCTGCAACGCAGGGGGCTTAATAATAGTTATTTTCAATTTGTAACTTTTTGTAATATAAAAACTTTGTAATTTGTATGTTAATATATTAAGATTGGTGTCCAAAATATGAAAATGTAATTCATATCCATAAGTGGCAAAGTAATTAAATTAGAAAAAAAAAAAAAAAAGGAAAAAAAGTGGATTCCGTAAGTCACAAATGAGGAATTAGTGGTAACTAACATGGTCAAACGGTTTAGAAACAAGTTTCCGTAAATCCAATTTACGAATTCAATTATGATTTGGGAGATTCCGTATATCTGAGAGGTGGAATACCCATTTTTCAAACAAACTTTCAAATCAAAACCAAAAACCATCACTTTTACATAAAAACCCATTTTGAAAAAAAATCTTTAAATATAAACTTTTTGCAAAAACTTAAATAAAATAACAAATATAGAACTTACTTTTCTCATAATAGTATTTAAAGAAACTGATACAATATGATTATTAATTAAAAAACTTTTAATAAATGAAATTTTTAGAAAACCATATTTTGATTAAAAAAAAGTAAAAGGATATGGTTATAGTAAAAATAGTACTTAATCTAAAAATATTAACAAAGATTATGGGCTTTACATGTGTCTTTCTATCATTTTATAAGAGGATGATAATTTTATCATTGTGTTTAATACGTCAGATAATTGTGTCTAATACGTCAGGCCATTGTATGTAATACATCAGATCATTTTATCAAATTTTTTCATCATTTGTTAATACGTCAGGTCATTATGTCTAATACGTATGTTTTATGGAGTAACTTTTATAAAAAATAATATTATATATAAAAATTATGTACGTTAAAAAAAGAGTGGGAGAACTTGAGAATATTCAACAAAAGTAGCCGTGCATAAATACAGATTATTGATTACTCTTACACTTTTTAAATTTAAAATTTGTTATAAATACAGATTATTTTAGGTCCAATCCAGTATTCATGGGCTATAGAGTATCATGTTCGTGTATAAATATATGATGTATGTATCACTCATTCACTTGTGGTAAACCTAACCGAATGAATCAATTTCCTCTCTTTTGTTCTTGTTTATCTTTTGTTTACAATACGTTATCAACACGTAGTACTCTCTAAATCTTCGATCACCAAAACCCCTCGTGACTATGGCTAAAGTTTTTGTTTATTCTTGATGGTTTCAAATCCCTTCTCTAGATTTATATGCTTTCTACTAAAACCACTAATGTCAGCATGCTATTTATTCCAAAATCAAACAACAAACTCAAGATCCATGAAGGTGATTGTCGATTCTTTGTTTATGGCATAAAAGCCAACTATGACACCATTCAGATACTCAACCCTAGACTACACCAATCACACTATAGTGTTTTCATTCAAAGATTATTGCCGCTGCCTGAATAGAAACATCGACTTTGCCATTCAGCTAGTCGGCGCTAAAATCCGCTTCATAAACCTCCACGACTTGTAGAAGAACACATGATGTATTAATGGGTAGTTATGATTAATGAATGGGAAACAGTTATGAATTTGGGAATCGAGTGTTTCATGTGGTCACATGATTCTCCATCCAAAAAGTCCAATTATAAAATCCTTTTTTTTATGAACTTAAAGTTAGACTCTCTATCATTTGATTTGATTTTATTCTATAAGTAACTATGATTTGATTTTATTCTATAAGTAATTATGATTCATTTGATTTTATTCTAAAATTGGTTGGTTATAATTGTTTTATTATAAAACACCTAATTGAAAATCCATAATTGAAGTTCTACATCAACGAAATTGAAGTTCTACTCATTGAGGACCATAATTTCTCTAAACTCTACAAAGACAATTTTTAGAAAAAAAAAAACTAAAATCAAATAACTTATTGTTATACTTATGAGAGCCCGAAGTTTTATCAGATGTACTGGTAACATGCGAGTTTTTTTAGCTACTAAAATGTAGCATTTGCCCGATAACATTAAGCATTTGCCCGATAACATTAAACATTTGTTCTTTGACATGGTTTAAATGTTGTTTAACCAAGGAATTACAAAGACCATTGTTAGGCACAACAAAAAGTATAGTGAGAGACATGTAGTTGATATGAGATATGTTTATTTAGATATTTATTGCAAACTGCTTTTGATAAAATGTGAATTACCATCTTTTACATAAGGGCAAACCGATTTGTATGTTACTGCACTAATCAAATGAAATCCAACTATTGATGATAACTACTTCCCGTTATAACTAATCTTCAGAAAAGAATCACGTGTGTTCGGCACAAAAATATTTAGTTGTCTAATCTACATATATTGTCACCATAATATACCAAAATAAAATTATAAATAAGCTGGATATATATATTGGTTTTATCTTTCAGTTAAAAAGATAGACTAGAAACATATATATAGCATCTTAACATCCTAACTGTTAGTGAAATGTGATAGTATTCCCAGTCTTAAGTGAAGTTAAAATAAGAAAAGCTTGGTAATACAAGAAATAACTTGAAATGCATCAAAAATATCATCTTATATCATATTTATATCATAGGTCCTAAAAGAAATCGATAAGAATCTAAGTCCACTATGTCATACATTTGTAAGAGTAGCAAATGACTTACTAAATACATTCATAAACACAAACACAAACACAGTGACAATGTTACATACACCAGCATCAAATTTATCTACTCGAATTATAAAAATCATACAATCAAAATATAAAAAAGACATTGGTTCCAATGATAAACATCCGCAAAAATAAAAAGAGCAGAATAATGCAATTGATGTAACCACATAAGAGGTTGTAATCAAAATCCCAGAAGTGGTAATATTGTACAAGAACTAATACATTTTTAAAGAAAATGTAATACCTTAAAAAAGGTAAATGTATTAAAAGAGAGTAATATAATCCTAGAAGAGATTAATAAAATCTCAGAAGAGTTATACAAGACGATTTAAGAGGAATTAATTGTGAAATCATATAGATGATGATAAGAACTAACAAAAGAAAAAAAGAGCATACAACCCAGGGATTATACCCTCTCTCCATGCAACATTGCTGGAGCTAATATCTTTCCACAATATCTAAAATTGCCTAACAAACTTTATTCTCCCTTCCTTATACTACCCCTATTCCCTAATATCTAAAATAGCTTTTTTGATTCATTCCTAGGTGATATCATATCACTGCAGGCCCTGTCGAGAACAGTCTTGTCCTAAAGTCTGAGACCAGGAAATTGTTCTTGGATTTAAGTTGTGTCTTCCTAAGTAGCATCATCAATAGTTTGATCCTGCCATTGTACCAACCATTGAGTGACCTCCATCTGTCCGTCTTGGACGATACGTGTAGCCAAATAACAATAGGAGAAAGGGGAGTAGAGTCCCCCATATCTAATTCAGACGGTAGGACGATTCGGTAGGTGAGGATGTTGCCTTTTTCAAAAGGGACACATGGAAAACCGGGTAGTTGAGATGATATATATTTATTTAGATATATATTGAAAATTGCTTTTGGTAAAATGTGAATTACCATCTTTTACATAAGGGCAAACCAAGTTATATGTTACTGCACTAATCAAATAAAATCCAACTATTGATGATAAATACTTCCCATTATAACTAATCTCCAGAAAGACAAGTGTGTCCGACACAAAAATATTTAATTGTCTAATCTATATATATTGTCACCATAATATACCAAAATAAAATCATAAATTAGCTGGATATTTATATTAGTTTTAACTTCCAATTAAAAGATAGTCTAGAAACATATTTATAGCATCTTAACATTCTCCCAGTCGGTGAAATGTGATAATATTTTCAATCTTAAGGGAAGATAAAATATGAAAAGCTTTTAATACAAGAAATAACATGAAATACATCATAAATATCATATTTACATGATAGATCCTAAAAGATATCGATAAGAATCCAAGTCCACTATGTCATACATTTATAAAAGTAGCAAATGACTTACCAAATACATTCATAAACACAAGCACAATGACAATGTTACATACACCGACATCAAATATATCTACTCGAATTAAAATAATCATACAATCAAAATATAAAAAATACATTGGTTCTAATTATAAACATTCGTAAAAATAAAAAGAGCAGAATAATGCAATCGATATAACCACATAAGAGGTTGTAGACAAAATCCTAGAAGTGGTAATATTGCAGAAGAACTAATACATTTTCAGAAGAAAATATAATATCTTAAAAAAGGTAAATGTATTAAAATAAACTAATGTAATCCTAGAAGAGATTAACAAAATCTCAAAAGAGGATAATGGAGCTCCAGAACAAACTCAGATTCCAAACAAATTGTAACACCGTACGCAAATCTCACATCGATCATGGACATGAGAGATTCTTGGTTCATAAGGAATGACCTACCTCTAATATCACCAACACGTTTCGGGCGTACTGTTATGGATGAGATGAGAGTTCATTAGTTAAGCTTGCTCAGGTGGAAGCAATGTAGGGATGGGTGACCTCCCTAGGAAGTTTTCTTCTAGGCAACCAAAAGCAAATTCGTGAGCCTTTCGTGGGCAAATCGGACAATATTGGTGGTATGAGGGGCCGGGTGTTACAAATGGTATCAGAGCCACTCCTATGTCATTCGAGATGATGGTGTAAACCTTATCAAGGATGGTGAGTCCCAGGGATGTCAAGAGGGGTACCTTAGGCAATCCGACATCCATCGTTAGGATGGTGGGGCAAACCTTATCGAGTATGATGAGTCCAAAAAGGGAGGGTTGGTTGTAACACCAGGCAAATCTCACATCGGTCGTGGACAGAAGAGATTTTTGCTTCAAAAGAAATGTCCTGCCTCTAATATTACCAACGCGTTTTGGGCATATTGGTTATGGATGAGAGGAGAATTCCACAGCTAAACATGCTCAAGTGGCAACAATCCAGTGATGGGTGACCTCCCTAGGAAGTTTTCATCCGAGCAACAAAAAGCAAATTTGTAAGCTACTCGTGGGCAAAGCGAACAATATTGGTGGTATAAGGGGCCGGATGTTATACAAATAATATGAGATCTCAATACATTATGTGCAAAATAGTAATATATACAGAACCGAAATGAAATACATATTCGCATATGCTATGTAAGGATTCCTTAAGTCTGATGCAACCCAAAACATCCAAAGTGTCTCAGCAACATGCACTAAGTACTGAAGTGAAGAATGCTTCGGAAGTTTTACACAATGCATTAGAAAATACTCTAAGTGTAAAATCTTCCGAAGCCAAGACCAATATCTTCCGAAACCAAACATGAAGTCTTCCGAAGCTTCAGAGACAAAGTCTTCCGAAGCTTCAACCTATGAAGACAGATTTCTTCCGAAGACTTTTAGTACACATGCTTTATCTGATGTACTGTTCCATAAAGCACCTTTTCCGCTGCATCTCTGTAAAGTCACCAACTTACATGAGTTGGTGAAAAGGTCCATGCTTTTGGTAACTGTACATTGAGGTCTTGAGTCTGTAACTTTTCACTTTATGTACTTTATCCTTTTTGAAATGTATAAGGATGTGAGCTATGGCATGTCATAGTCACAAGGTCAAAAGGCAGATATGCCTTTTGATCCTACAATTGATTTTGTTAGTGTCTAGTCAATTGTATCCAGCTGGCTTTCAAAGTATAGCCGGTTGTAGGTTGTAGTATATGTATTTCAAGTTCTTGTATCTTTCTTTATGCTTTGTAACACTTGTAAAAGAACTTGAGAAAGCAATATACTGCCTCCTTGAAACCCATACTCTCTTGTTCTATCTCTTGCTTTACTTGTGTTCTTTGTATCACTTTGGTTAACCCAGTTCACTGTTTGATTAAAGTTTAGTTAATCTTCTCTTTGTGTTGTTGTGTTGTAATTGTGTTAAAGCCCTTAAACGGTCCTGCAATTGGTATCAGAGCTTTCCAGGCTCTTGATATAAGATCTAACCATCTTAAGGTCCCCCACACACACAAAAAACTAAACTCTTCAGATGGCTTCCATCTCAAAGACTGATATGGAGACTGGAACCATGAACAAATCCCCACTGATCACTCTTGATGATTTTGACACCTGATGCATGAGGATGGAAGGCTTCATCAGGTCTCTTGATTCAAGAATGTGGGAATCTGTTGAGAATGGACCTTTCATACCCAGCACCCCCTCTGCTACTGGTGCTGGTATGATTCCTAAAGATGTGGCTAACTACTCAGATGAAGATAGAAAAAGAGTAGAGATTGATAGGAAGGCCATGACTGCTCTTCAAACTGCTCTCCCAAACTCTGTATACAGAGGTTTTAAGAAGTGCAAGACAGCTAAACAGTTGTGGGATGCACTGAAGCTGATGTATGAAGGCTCCTTTGAAGCCAAGGAGAACAAGAAAGATCTTCTGAAGCAGTAGTTTGAAAATTTCACCTTCAAAGCAGGTGAAACCATGACCCAACAATACTTCAGGTATGTTGAGATTGTGGATACCCTAGTGGATGGAGGAGTTCCTCTTGAGAACAGGGACATTGTAAGGAAGTTCATGTCCTCACTTCCTAGGCAATGGACACACTATTGTGTGGTGATCAAGAGGACTGAGAACCTTAAAACTCTTACTCTTACAGAGTTGTATGGGATTCTCAATGGATACCAGATGGAGATGAACATGCAAGGTTCATCTGGCAACTCCAACAATCAAATGGGTTCAGCCCTTCATGTGGTTGAAAGGGATAGCATAGAACCCCAACATCATCTCATATGCTACCCTGACAACTCACAAAAGGGTCCTTTCATCACCTTCCTGGAGACACCAAGGGAGAACTTTACTCAAGGAAGCCCATTCCAAGAGACAAGTTCTTCTCAAGCCTTTGTGTCTACTGATGAAAGCTGTGGGAATTATCTCTTCACTCTTGAAGACCTGGACTGTATCCATCCAGATGACCTGGAATACATGGAGATAGTTCAGCAGATGGCTCTCCTCACTCACAAAGCCAAGAAGTTCTACAAGAGGACAGGAAGAAGATTTCCAAGCAATGCTACCAGTGGAAAGTTTGGGCTTGATAAAAGCAAAGTTAAGTGTTACAACTGTAACCTTATGGGTCACTTTGCTAGGGAGTGTAAGGCACCTAAAGCAAATGGGGGCCAAACACAACCCAGACCAAACTACACTGACAAAGCCCCTCAGGCTGAGAAGACAAAGCAACATGCTGCTGTGTTGAAGAGGGAGGTTTTGACTGGAGCTTTCAGGTGGAAGATGCTTCTCCAAACCAAGCACTGATGGCTGACCATGATGAAGCCAAGGTATTGGAACATCTCTGCACTCCTGAATGCATTGCTTAAGTAAATAGATACAGGTCCTACAATTAGAGATGAGATCTGATCTTGAGTCATTAAACATATTAAAATCTGATTTTAGAAAGTCTGAAAATGATTACAAGTTAAAGATAGAGGACTTGGAGAAAACCATTTCAGTACTAAAACATGAACATACAGATTTTAGAACTCAGATCCAAGATCTCATAACTAAGTTGACTGAGTGCCAGGCTGAGCTTGTGATCAGCAAAGCCAAGGCAGAGAAGAGTGTTCTTGAAGAAGAGACCTTCAAGAACATGATATCCTCATCCCTGCACAACAAAGTGTGCTATCAAAATAGACAGGGACTGGGATCAAATGAGATAGCTCCTCCACACACAATCTTGTCTGTAAGATCTCCTAGGTGTGGAAACTTGTGAAGATGAGCTTCCTCTCATAGATCCTATAAGTGAGGATGATGAAGAAGTGATAGTGAAGAATTCCTCTGAGAAGAGTGAAGAAGAGGATTCTTCCAAGGGCCACTATCCTTCTGAGGAGAAGAAATCAACTGTGATGACCAAGTCCAAGAGAAAGAACTTGATCAGGAAGAGCAAAAGGAAAGCAAAGAAGGCTCAAAAAATCAAGGCTACTTTTGATGCTAAGCAGAAACAAGTGTTTATCTCTGCAGGTTTCAAAGTAGTAAGGACTGAAGACATCAACCAAGACTCCTCAGCTAAGAGTCCTGGTTCATGTTCAAATCATCTCAGTGCAAAGAAGAAGACTGAGCTGCTGTGTACCACTGCTGCACAGCCTGGACCATCAAACTCCAAGAACAGTTCAAAGCCCAAAAGAACTGTCTCAGCATCTACCAAGATGAAGGTGGAGAAGGGATGTGACCAAAGCCAGTCTTGCTCTCAAAAGGAGACTTCTTTAAGAAGAAAATGTTATGTGTTATGTGTCATGTGTGAAAGTACTTCTCACATTGCTAAGGATTGCCCATACAATCCTAAAAGTACCATCCACATGACTAATACAAAGACTTCAAAGAGTCTCAAGAAGTCTCAAGCTTCGGAAGGAAAGTCTGTTTCCTTCGGAAGCTCCAAATCAAAGAAGAAGGTAAATGGAAAATTACCTTCGGAAGCAAAGTTGGTCTCGGAAGAAAGGAGTTCTTCCGAAGCACTGAAGTCTGCTGCAGTGACTGTAGACTCTTCCGAAGGTTCAGTCATCAAAACTTATGAAGTCCCAAAAGCTTCTAAGGTTTTGAAGGTCAAGTCCAAGACTCCAAAGGTGGTGTGGAAGTCTAAGAAAGACCAAATGACTGAAGTTTCTTCATCAACAACAGCTGAAGATCCCCATAGTACAACCATAGGATCTATTACTGTTGCATTACCTTCTATTACACTTAATGAGCCCAAGACAAGTAAGGCTTGGGTTTCCAAATGTAACTAATCATTTTCTTTGTGCAGGAACAGCTCAAGACAAACAGGAATGTCTGGATAATTGACAGTGGCTGTTCCAGGCACATGACAGGCAATAGGTCTCTACTCCATAATTTTGAGAGAATTGATGGAGGACCAGTTGCTTTTGGAGGAGATGAAGGTGGTTACATTTCTGGAAGGGGCAAGGTCACAAATGGTAAGCTCAGCATTGAGAAGGTAAACTTTGTTAAGGAGCTTGGGTACAATCTTCTGAGTGTATCCCAATTTTGTGATCAGAGTCATAACATGCTCTTTACTGAGCATGAGTGCATTGTTCTCAAGCCTGGAGTGGTCATTCCTCATGAGCATATCCTGCTCAGAGCCCCCAGGAAAGGGAACATGTACAAGATGGATTTGCAAGAAACATCTCCCTCTGGAGAAGTTTCATGCTTTCTATCTAAAGCAAATAGTGATGAGTCTTTCCTATGGCATAAAAGAATGTGCCATGTAAACTTTAAGAACATGAATAAATTAATTAAACATGATCTGGTAACTGGAATGCCAAAGAAAGAGTTTACAAGTGATGATCATTGTGTTGCATGCCTGAAAGGGAAGCAACACAAGGTATCTCACAAGCCTAAGGAAAAGAACTCCATCACTACTCCCCTACACTTGTTACATATGGATCTCTTTGGCCCCACCAGTGTAATGAGTTTAGGAAGGACCTCTTACTGTTTGGTGATCACAGATGATTTTACAAGATTCACTTGGGTCTTCTTCCTTAGAACTAAGGATGAAACCCCTGAGATTCTGAAGAATTTCATCTAAAAGTTGAGAATCAATGTGATCACAAGGTCAAAACCATAAGATGTGATCAAGGAACTGAATTCAAGAACCAAATCCTTGATACATTTTGTGATGAAAAAGGTATTACAAGACAATATAGTGCTCCCAGGACTCCTCAGCAAAACGGAGTTGCTGAGAGGAGAAACAGGACACTTATTGAAGCTGCAAGAACTATGTTGTCTGACTCTAAACTGCCTATCACCTTCTGGGCAGAGGCAGTTAATACTGCTTGCTATGTGCAAAACAGAGTTTTAGTAGTTAAGACACATGGTAAGACTCCTTATGAACTTTGGCACAAGAGGAAACCTTTCATTGGTTTTCTCAGGTCATTTGGATGTCCCTGCACCATCTTGAATACCAAAGATCAAATTGCCAAGTTTGCTGAGAAATCAGATGATGGACACTTTATTGGATACTCTTCCCAAGCTAAAGCTTATAGAGTATACAATCTCAGAACTAGAATTGTTGAGGAGTCAGCCAATGTGACTTTCAATGAGCACACACCCTGTGTGGCTGGTTCTGGTCCGGATTGGCTGTTTGATCTTGATTTAGTTACCAACTGTTTTAACAAATCTTGTGAGCATGTTTCAGGATCTGCAGAAAATTTAAATACAGGTGATCCTGATCCAAGATTTGAGCTAGGAAGACCTTCAACTCATACATCTTCAGCTCCAGTTGGAACTACTTCAGCAAATGAGGTTTCTATCAGCACAACAATGACAAATTCAGCTGATACATCTGGTATGCCTTCAAATTCCAGCTCAGAGGCCTCTCAACCAGATAAAGACACCTCACTTGTAGAAGACAACAATGGTGATGGTGATAGTGATCAGGAATTTCTTGATGCTAATAACCATACCATAGATGACAACATCAATGATGTCACACACTCATTGGATCAAGTTAATCTTGATAAGTGTGATAATGTGGAGGGTGAATCTTCCAGACCAGATCTAAATTTCTCAAATTTGGATCTTTCTCAGCAACTTGCTGTGATCCCTCAGCTAAGGATCCACAAGTCTCACCCCACCACAAACATCATTGGAGATGTTGTCACAGGGGTAAGAACAAGAGGACAAACCCATGAAGCAAATGTTTGTCTTCACTCTTGTTTCTTATCTCAGATAGAGCCCAAGAAAGTTGATGAAGCTCTAAAGGATGGAAGTTGGGTTGAAGCTATGCAACAAGAGCTGCTTCAATTCAAAAGGCAGAAAGTTTGGAACCTTTGTCCTCTTCCTCATGGGAGACTACCATTGGAACCAAATGGGTTTTTAGGAATAAGAAGGATGATAGAGGAATCATCATCAAGAACAAGGCAAGACTAGTTGTTCAAGGATACACACAAGAAGAAGGGATTGACTACACTGATGTCTTTGCTCCTGTAGCAAGACTAGAAGCTGTTAGGATATTCCTGGCATTTGCTGCATCCAAGAACTTCAAGGTCTACCAACTTGATGTAAAGTGTGCTTTCTTATATGGAGTGATTGATGAGGAGGTTTATGTCAAACAGCCACCTGGTTTTGTAGACCCTGATCATCCTGATTATGTCTGCAAGCTTGACAAAGCTCTTTATGGGCTGCATCAGGCACCCAGAAAGTGGTATGAGACACTATCTGAGTATCTTTGTAAACATGGATACAGGAGAGGTACTATAGATGGAACTCTCTTCATCAAAGGACAGGGAAATGACTTATTGCTGGTTCAAGTATATGTAGATGACATCATCTTTGGTTCAACTAATCCAAAGCTCTGCAAAGACTTTGAGAAGCTGATGAAAGACAGATTTGAAATGAGTTCAATGGGAGAACTCAACTTCTTTCTGGGAATTCAAGTGAAGCAGGTTGAAGATGGCATCTTCATAAGTCAGTCAAAGTATGTTCAAGACATACTCAAGAGGTTCAACATGACTGATTGTAAGATTGCTAAGACACCCATAGCCAGAAACCACTCCCTTGGTCCAGATCTTGAGGGGGAGTGTGTAGATGAACACTATACAGGGCTATGATTGGGTCTCTTATGTATCTTACAGCTAGCAGGCCTGATATCATGTTTGCTACATGTATTTGTGCAAGATATCAAGCCAACCCTAAGATGTCTCACTTAATCACTGTGAAAAGGATTTTAAGATACCTCAAAGGTGCTTCAACACTTGGTCTATGGTATCCAAAGAATCCTAATTTCAATCTGTATGCCTATACAGATAGTGATTATGGTGGTTGCAACATGACTGCAAAGTCTACATCTGGGGGATGTCAATTCCTTGGTGGAAGGGTTGTCTCATGGCAATGCAAGAAACAATCCTGTGTGTCTGCATCAACTGCTGAGGCTGAATACATTGCTGCTGCAAGCTGCTGTGCTCAAGTGCTTTGGATTCAAAATCAGATGCTGGACTATGGATTTAACTTCAAAGAGACTCCTATCCACATAGACAACAATAGTGCTATCTCTATCACTGAGAACCCTGTGCAGCACTCAAGGACCAAACACATCAACATCAGGTATCATTTAATAAGAGATAACTATGAAAAGGATTAATTAAACTAGTCAAAGTTCATACAGATGAACAATATGCTGATCTGTTCACAAAAGCTTTTGATGAACAGAGATTTAAGTATCTGATATCAGCTATTGGGATGATTAACTTTGAGTAGACTTTTTCTTAAAACTAATTCTAATTATTTCTTCTTAAAATATGTGTGTCCTAAGTTGTCTAGTTCATCACTTTCATAAGCTCATGTTTTCTTTGGATGTAAAATTCTTTTTGAAGACTTTCCTTAGATTCTTGAAAATTTTCTGATACTTCGGAAGATAAATTTTTATCTTCGGAAGAAAAACATGTCTTCAAAATAAATAACTGTCTAAGAGATTTTACCTTCGGAAGAAGTAAAATTCATCTTCCGAAGCTTAAAATTCTTATCTCAGACACTTATCTATTTTCAAGAACCTTTTCCTTCCGAAGCAAAATTAACCTTCGGAAGCTTTGTTATTCCTATACAAAGCATCCAAGGGTTTATTTCTCTTCCGAAGCATAAATCTTCAAGACTCTCAGGAAAATCTTCCGAAGCCATTTTAGCTTCGGAAGCTTTTTCAATCAAAACTTCCGAAGACAAATTACCTTCGGAAGCTTTTCGAATTCCAAGAAAACTACTTTTTGAGCAAAAGTAAACTACCTTTTCAGAGGTGGGACCGACTTCCGGATTTCAAAGTTTATCCTCTTTCATTAACTTTGGTTCAAATCCCTTTTCACATAAATACCCAACGGTTCCCCCTCTTTCCCACTATCTTCCTCAATTCTACTATTCCTCTAACCTAATTCTCTAAACCGCCTTTGCTTTCTACTTTCTTCACCCTTAAGCTTCTGAAATGGCCAACCTTAACCGCAGAAACAACCCTGATTTCTCCATGCAACTTCACAGGCAACATAATCAAGTTGCTCTGTTAAGCTCTGAGAAAGATGCAAGTTTCTCAGAGATTTGCCAATTCTTGACTCTGTCAAACTATTTCACCTCCCTGACCATTGATCCTACTCTATATGAGGATCACTTGCTTGAATTCTGGAAGACCTGCCAAGAGGTCATTATGGATGGGGAGAAGGCACTGTCTGCCACAGTGCAAGGGAGGACAATCTTCATCACTCCGGCCATCATTAACCAACATTTACAGCTGGATGATGAAGAAGGTGAGGTGTCCTTCCCAAAGGAAGCTGTTAATCATTCCTTTGAGCAGATGGGCTATGAGGGAGATTTCTCTGTAAAGACCTTCAGGAAAGGGAAGGTCTCATCCCAATGGAAATTCCTGCTCCATGTGGTTATCCACAGCTTATCAAACAAGCATGGTGGATGGGACCAGATTCCTGAGGATCTCTCCTTTATAGTTCATGGAATGGTTCAGGGGTCAAGTTCAGGTATTCACAATTTGTTTATACTAATTTACTTGCAAACTTAGACTCCTTAGAGTATTACATGTTTCCTAGATATGTTCAACACATTCTCAACTGTGAACTGGGCTCACAGTTGAGGGAAACAAGTAATATTCTTAAATTGGGACAGATGAAGCCCGGCATCTTTAAAATAATGAAGAAGCCAACTGTAGGCTTCTCAGGGGTAGAAACAGCCCTAGTCCCAAAAATGTTAGAGCTCATTGCTCAAGGTGACAACCTAGCAACACAAGCTAGTGTTGAACCCACACCTCTTTTATCCTTACCACTAAAAAGACCAGAAATCACCCTCACCTACCAAAGAAAATCCAAACGAACCCCTGCTCAGGCTATTGAGTCTGTGCAGGCCCCCATATACTCAACCTTACAGGAAGAAGTGGACACTAGAGCTCCCACTTCTCCTGAGGAGCAAACCACTCCCATTGCTTCACCTATCAGGGCTGAGGTTCCTCATGCTCACCCTGATGAGCTCACTAGCCCAACAGCCTTAAGCCTTCACTCTGAGTCTCAACACTCAAGTGAACAACCTTCAGGGGACAGCTACCATCCCCAGCCTTTGGATCTCAACCAACCAATTCCCAACCTATCCTTTTATACTGATGAAGACTTAGGATTCAGTGAGTACCATGAGTCTCTCTTCTCCTCCCCTACTCAAAGAGAGATGAGTACCTCTGACTCTCCTCAGTCTATCCCACATCAGTCACCTATTACTGAGGTGGACACTTCTGAACCTGTTCAGGATGTCCATATGGAAGAGGCTCTCACTTTTGAAAGTGATTACATCATTAAGACCTCAACCATGGCAACTCAGCCCATTGGCATCTCAACTGAGGCTGCCAGTGAGCAGAGGAAAACCAGCAGCCAAGAAACTCAAGCTGGTGGTGAGAGAGAGGACTTTGGTCCAATCATCTCATCCCCCAATGATTCTTCTGATGAAGATGAGGGGAATTTGAGACTAAAGGTGCAGAAATTGTCAAAAACATGCACCTATTTAGTCTCTAAGGTTAGTCACTTGAATCTCAGGTGACTACCTTACAAAACAGGGTCAATGATCAGCAACTTCAGATTTCATATCTGCAGGAAAAACTAGCTGGGAGACCTTTAAGGAGAGCTCAACCAGGAACACAAGAACCTGTGGAAGTGATTGACTTATCCTCCAGCTCACCTATGCAAGTGGGTGATGCTACCAAAAAGGGGGGAGAAAGTTATTACAACCACAGAACCTGGGAGTTCTTCAAAGAGAATGGACATAGAGGACTCACCATCCTCACTTGCTGTTGTGCATTCTCAGCAACTTCCTCAAGTTCACATTAATGTGGACTCTATAGACTCACTCATCAGGAGTCTCTTTGAGGAAGGTATACCAAGGGCTGTCTCATCTCCACCACAAGGAACTGGCAACTACATCATAAGGTGGAGGTATGATGATGACAGAAGAGCCCTTATACTTCACAGAGTTCAAGGCCAACAAGAAGTTTTTCAATTCCAAAGCCTGAGCTTCTATGAAAGACTGGATTTAGTCAACATGCCACTTGTCAATCCAAGCAATTCAAGACAAGCTGACAGGCTGGCTCAAAGAATCCAGGACAGGATCCTTGCAGAGTTTTCTAAGAAGGAGACTTAGGCAATCAGGCAATGTCATCGGTCAACTGGATGTTGAGGTGGACCCTAAGATTAGTTTCATAGGGGAAACCTTGACTGAAGGCCCAGTGGCAGAACCTGAGACCCCTGTCTCATCATCAACAACTGCTGCAGAGGTCCAAACTCCATCTGAGACACCTGCTGGTGAAGGTGTTTCTCAGCCTCTCTCTGGCCAGAGCATGGAAGCTACACCAAGCAATGAAGGCCAAGCCTCAATCCACCCTGAGTCACAAAGGTCTGTTGGTGACAAAGGAAAAGGAAATGACTCTGAGGAAATTGAGGAGGAAGAGAGAGAGAGGAAAAGGAGGCTAAGGGGAGAAAGTTCTTCTGGGTCATCTAGCTTCATGCAAGCTGCAATCAGGGCTGCCCCCAGACCAAATACTCAGGATGATGAGTTAAGGGCAGTCAGGATTACCTACTTACAGACCAGGAACTATGATATTGATGAAATCATCTCCCTCCCTTAGAAGAGTTAAATGAACTGGCTGACATGGAAGTGTCAAGAGAGATGAAGGAGAAAGAGGATGCAAGGTTACTTCTCCAATTCAAAGAGGAGAAGAGACAGAAAAGACTTTACAAGCATGCTCCCACTCTCTCTCCAGTTCAAGAAAGTCCTGCACAGGAAGATGTGGCTCCACAAGAACCTCAGGTAGATAAAGAAGAAGATAGGATCAAGATGATCAACTACCTGAGTTCCACAGGCTTCTATCAGGCAGATGCACTTCTTCCCCTGTCCTATGACTTCATTGAGTTCGAGTACCTAAAGCAACTTGAGCTTGAGCTAGTCAAAGAAAGAAAAACAACCAAAAGGAAGCTAAGGGAAGAAGCTGCAAAGTCAAGAGCCATCATTCAAAAGAATGCAAAGAAGTCTGCTGACAGACAAAGAATGATGAGCTTCTTGAAGCTATATGGATTCTCCAGAAGGAGACTTGGCCCCATGTCTCTATCCACAATGGATGAGCATATAAGGGTGATCAAGCAGAAGATTAAAAGTGGAGAACTATTGACTTGCACTCTCTTCCAAGTCAAGTCCCACCTGAAGTGGAGGTCAAGTTTGAACAACCAGAGACACCTCAACCAGAACCTCCAGCTGAGCCTCAGCAAGCTTCATCTTCTGATCCAAGACAGGGTCAAACTCCCTCTCCTTCTGAACCTGTGAGGGAGGAACACCCAACTGAGAAAGACACTGATGATCAACATGGTGCTGCAGACCAGTCTTCTCAGTTAAAGTCATCTAAGAGGAAGAAGAGAATGGCTTCTAAACCAAAGACTAAGAAGAAGAAGCCAAAGTCATCTACCTCTGCACCTCAGGCTGAATCAGATCAACCTGAGGAAGTGCATGATGAGGCAGCCCAATCAACTCCTATGCAAGTGGCTCCTCTAACAACTGAGACACCCATCTTGTCCTGGACTTATTCTACCAATCCAGAAAGATGGAATGTTATCAGAGATCAAGGTGTTGAGAATGTCTACTCATGGCAAGACATAATCAACTTACCTCTGCATGATCTCTTTGAGATGAGAAGATACTATGAGAGTCTTGATGATCCTGACCATCTAATGAAGAAAGGAATGGTCTTGATTGTACTGAAGACTACCAACATTTGAAGATCTTCTAAGTGTTTTGGTAGCATCAGCCTAGGGGGAGTTTGTAAGGATTCCTTAAGTCTGATGCAACCCAAAACATCCAAAGTGTCTCATCAACATGCACTAAGTACTGAAGTGAAGAATGCTTCGGAAGTTTTACACAATGCATTAGAAAATACTCTAAGTGTAAAATCTTCCGAAGCCAAGACCAATATCTTCCGAAGCCAAACATGAAGTCTTCCGAAGCTTCAGAGACAAAGTCTTCCGAAGCTTCAACCTATGAAGACAGATTTCTTCCGAAGACTTTTAGTACACATGCTTTATCTGATGTACTGTTCCATAAAGCACCTTTTCCGCTGCATCTCTGTAAAGTCACCAACTTACATGAGTTGGTGAAAAGGTCCATGCTTTTGATAACTGTACATTGAGGTTTTGAGTCTGTAACTTTCCACTTTATGTACTTTATCCTTTTTGTAATGTATAAGGATGTGAGCTATGGCATGTCATAGTCACAAGGTCAAAAGGCAAATATGCCTTTTGATCCTACAATTGATTTTGTTAGTGTCTAGTCAATTGTATCCAGCTGGCTTTCAAAGTATAGCCGGCTGTAGGTTGTAGTATATGTATTTCAAGTTCTTGTATCTTTCTTTATGCTTTGTAACACTTGTAAAAGAACTTGAGAAAGCAATATACTGCCTCCTTGAAACCCATACTCTCTTGTTCTGTCTCTTGCTTTACTTGTGTTCTTTGTATCACTTTGGTTAACCCAATTCACTGTTTGATTAAAGTTTAGTTAATCTCCTCTTTGTGTTGTTGTGTTGTAATTGTGTTAAAGCCCTTAAACGGTCCTGCATGCTATATCCACTTATGTAATCGAAGAGAAAGTTTACGTATCTACAACTATTTAAGGATATATACACATAGATTACTTGCAGAAATAACACGACGCCTGAAAGGATAAAGTTAGTTTGCTTGACAAGCAAAAGGATTTTAGACAGGCAATTCAAACACCTATAGATGTCAAACCAGTAAATTGAACATAGGTGTATTTGAAGTTAAAAGAAACCTAAAGAAAGATATTATGTGATATAAGACACTTATTGTAATACAAGGGTTTTTCTAAAATCTCAGTGTTTGATTATGAGAAAACGTAGCACCAGTAATGGATGTGATAGTGCTACATGATCTTTGGCCTCACAATCTAATAAGTACTTTAAATTAAAGCTATAGATGTCATAACCATAAACTTATATGGGACATTTGAAAGTGATATATACATAAAAATACTTTAAAGGTTAGGATTACCGAAAGTATTAAAGTTAGTACCTTGAGATATGCGCTTTGCATAACTTAATTATCTCTCGATAGTTCGAGTATATATGTTATGGATTAGTTTATCAATTTATACCTAGAAGATGTTAACATATTTTATATGAATAGTGTTAAATTGCTAAGCACATCTATAGTTGTCTGATCACTATACATATAAAAGAATCCTTACGATCCCCACGCGTAGGGCAAAGTATTATTTGGTTTCGAAGTACCATACTCAAGTGTGATCAGTGTACCGGTGTATCTCGAGAATTATAATTCTAATCTTACATGTTGCACTATGTGACAACCATAAAAGTAAGGTTAAGCAAATTAAAACCTTGAGAATTATTATAAGTTAATAGTATATATATATATATATATATATATATATATATATATATATATATATATATATATATATATATATATATATATATCTTATTAGAGATTGCTAAGGTGACTTTATTTGACTAACTTTATAAGAATTTTGTATATATATTTGAACATGCATGTATACAAGAATATGATACGTGAACATGCATGCATGCAAAAGTATTTACATGGGCATGTATGTAGATTTTTGTGAATTTACGTGGGCAAAAGTATTTACGTGGGCATGTATGTAAATTTTTGTGAATTTTGTAAGTTATTAAACCATGTATGTAATTAACCAAATCATAGGATTGTAAAATTACTCACTTGATTGGTATATTCTTTCACCTAATAAGTAGTGAAATAAGATCAAAACTTAATCAAACATTAACCAACTAAATTAGCTACTAGAAAGTTGATAAAAAAACTAAATCCAAACTAATTATAATCATTTGATCACTAAGCTAACACACAAACTAATCCTAATCATAATCAATGGATCACTAGAGTGTTTACAAAACTTAATCACTAGATTAAAGCCTAAGAAACATCATTAGAGTGATTAGTGTAGGAGAGTGACACCTATCACTCTTGTCACTCAACCATCATAAACTCATGACACATATCATCCTAAGTGACACCTGACTAACCGAAGTATATGGATAATGATGAAGATCAAATGATCTTCCTTCTCCCCTAAGAATCCTCAGCCAAGACACCTCCAACACCAACACCACCATCTCCATCGACCATCACCACCTTTCCTTGCTTCCACCCCTCGCCCAACATCACACAACTCACCACCATTCACTACATCATTCACCTCTTAAACAAACATCTTGCTCTCTCTCGGTTCCAACATCAACCGAACCCACCATCATAAGCATAATTTTACCATCATAAAATCAACCTCCTTTGACCTTAACATCCTTGTGACATTACTTCAAGTTCAAGAACATTCACACCAAGTTTGGATCATCACGAGCTTAGGAGTATTCCTTAACAATCTTCTAAACATTTCTTTTACTTATAACAAGGTTAGATCCCAAAAAAAATATATGATTAAAAAGCTTGTAAAGTTGTATATGTATTTAACATACATATAGATCAAACCCTTTATGTTATAAACCATTAAAACTATTTACAAACTTTATAAATACTTATTTTTCAATTAAAATTAGTAAGAAAAGATTATGTAACAAAAAGTTTGAGATTTTTATAAAAACAAATATTCAAATAAAAACAAAGGGTTTAAAAGTGTTGAAATAATTGTTATTTCATGATTTAGTAGGAGGATTAGGTTAAATATTTAAATGACTGTGATTCTGGATATAAAAATTTAAAGTTTGTTAAGAAATATTAGAAATAATAAACTGAAAAATATGAAATAATTATGTGGGATATATTAATTTATATAGTTGAAATAAGGAAATAAAAGGAAAGTACCAAATAGGAAATAGAGACTTAATAAAAATCTGGAAAATTTATATAATGACCCCAATATTATACTTAAGTTACAGAATAAATTTCGTGAAATAATTCATTATTATAATAAAGTTTTATATTTTAGAACAATTAATAAGACGAAAATCGAATGTGAATGGAAAACAATAAATAAAATCATGAAAACTTTACATAGAAAATATTAGATACTGAATAGAACATTTTATATAATTTTTATAATTTTTAGAGATATTAGCTATTTCTAGCATTAATTAGAAATTTTGTAAAAATTTTAGGAAATTACCTGTGAGAAAATACTAACTGAAAATAATATAGGATAATCTAGATATGAAAATACTACTGTTTGTAAAACTTGACAATTTTTGGACAATAATAACTACTGTTTTAAAATTTAAAGTCGAACTAATAATAATATAAGTAATATAAATTAAAAAAAATAAGTATTTACTCTAACAAATTATTATTTTATAGGAAATTATTGACAAGTTGCTGGAATAAAGATGAGTAACATAGCCCCTTTTTATTTATAAATTTTTGGGGGAAAAACATACCGTATGTTTTTATTGTTGATGCTAATATAAATGAGAATTTTGATAAGTTATTGTCATTGATTACCTTAAGTCACAATCATTAATTCGTATAAGTAACCGTCAGATAATATAGGTAACGCCAGTTAGGAACATGTTTTCCTGCACCAATTGGACCCAGTTGAGACTGCCGCTCAGGGGTCATGATGTTATATTATTTGATTCTGTGATTTATATTTGTGACAGTTATGAATCACTAAGCCTATAAGTAGGTTTGATTGTGGACATGTTTATGTTGCATCAACTAAGAAATATTATGTCATTGATTAAACCTATATTCTCACCAACTTTATGTTTACTGTTTGAGTGTGTTTTTTCAAGAAATCAGAATGTTTTATAATTTTATTTACATGTTCAACTTGTTCAATGAATGGTTGATTACATAGGGCAGCTATGCGTTTGGGTGACTGTAGATTTGATGGATTTAAGCCTCTTTGTGGACGTCCACGTCCATTATTATCTGGAAAATGTTATGTAATGAATATGTTAAGTATTTTGACGTTGGGTGATAAGAACTTATGTAATAGTCTCATGTGAGACAAATTTTGTATGCATGATGTAACCGAAACTATATATCTAATGAAAGTTTAGTATTTAACTGTTATTAATGCATATATTTGTAATCAATGTTTTTTAGCCAAAAGTCACATGTAAGCATTTCACGCTTCTGCCGGGATGTGACACACTATTTTTCCCTTTATTATGTTTTTATCCCTTTGGGTTTTCTTAGGAAGGTTTCCAATGACACAACGTAACTTATCTACTAGAATCATTATATTATGAAGGTCACGATGTGTTGATTTAACATAATCCAGAAGTATGTTATTTATTATATATGATGTGCGCTTACATCTTTCCTTAGCTATGGTTTTGTCCAATTGGGTTTTCATAGCAAGGTTTTTAACGAGACATATTTACAAACGTATAGAAGAATAAGTTATCTTTTTGCAGGATTCAAGACATGCAGTATGATAAGAACATAAGTATCTACTAATTGATTATGCTTATACAATGTATCTATTATACACACATGAAATTTAATTATAGAGACACGACAAGTTCATGAAAACCATAGAAAGTCCAATAATACTATATGAAGACAATGTAACATCACTCATACAAACCAAAGAAGAGTACATCAAATATCAAGCAAGCAGTTATCATAGAAGATCAAACTTTAAAAACTGAAATATACATATAAAACAGATGGGGAGTATTATACACGTTGTCTTTTTTTCCTTAACCAAGTTTTGTTTTACTAGATTTTCTTAGTAATATTTTAATGAGACAGCTAACTCATTTGGTTGTATAAGTTCATATCGGTCTTGAAGAACCGAACCAACATTTTTTAAGAAATATAATTTTAATAATGTATAGTATAAAATGTCCGAAGATGAGTGTTTTAAATATAGACTATTTTAGACCCAGTCCAGTTACGGTTTCATGTTCATGTATAAATATATGATGTATATATCACTTGTGGTAAACTTAATAGAATGAATCGGTTTCCCTTCTTCCATTCTTGTTTGTCTTTTATTTACGATAAATCCTTTTTATTTGAATATTTTACTTGGGTAAAAATTTCTAATTTAGTAACAAAAGAGAAAATATAAGAAAACAGTTATGAAAATAAACATATAATCTTAACGTACAAAGCTAATATATTAGAAAAAAAGATAAAAGATAGAAGACCCTAGCATGGGTATGGGTGTGTGTCGATTAAACGAGGAAATTAGATACGTAGCATAAGTTTGGGTGTCAAATAGGTGAGTTTAGAGGCTATCAATTGATAGAATTAAAGTATTTTCTCCTTTTAACTCTTTGCTGATAGGGGTAACTTTATAAAATGATAACCAACTTTCAAAAATATTTCTTAAAAGTATTTCAATTAAGTCACTCAGTTTTTATATTTCATATGAATTAAAAGTCTTAACATATTTTTTATCCTGCTATACTTTTGGTTTTAATTGGAATGTTTTTTATCTTTTGATGCTGATATAAATGTTGACGTAAATTTTAGGTACTTTTTTTTATTTTTTCATAATTAACATGTTTTTTTTATTTTTTTATATAATTTTACAAAAAGGATAAAAAATACAAAGTAGAAAGTTACAGACTCTCAACATTAATCTACAGTTGTAAAAGCATGATCCTTTTTACCAACTTATACAAGTTGGTGAGTCTTCAGAGTTGCAGCGAAAAATGGTCCAGCTTTATGCAAAAGTTGATCAGAGAAAGCATGTCTTCTCTGTCTTTGGAAGAACTCAGTCTTCACTTCATTGGCTTCAGAAGATTGTCTTTGAAGCTTTAAAAGACTTCATCTTTGGCTTCAGAAGATTTTACACTTAGAATATTTATCTATGAAGAGTGTAAAACTTTTGAAGTAAGTTCTACCTTGTACATAAGTGCATGCATGCTGGAAGCTATTTAGTTGCATTAACCTTTCTAATATAACCTTACAATGCTTTATATAGTAGTATAGATAACGAAAATATTCAAATAAAAATATTTTAAATTTAAAAAATATAAGAATAAATCTTAACCATTAAAATTAATCAATGGTTTAGATGAAATTATAGGAAAGAAGTTAAAGGTATTTTATGCATAGCCACTTTTGTTGACTTTTTCAAGTTCGTCCATTTTAATTAAATATTGATAACATTTATATACGACAATATCTTTTGTATAAACAATACACCATAAAAATTAGTGTCTTTTTATTTTTAAAACGAGTATAGCATCATTATATAAAAGATAAGTTTTCTTTACGTTTATTAATTCATATGAAATATGTTTGTCATTGTGTATATAGTGTGGTTTAAGTGTAGGGAAGTAGTGATGGATTTCTTTTTCTTTGTTTTTTGAGACACCTTGTGTTGTTTCCTCTTCAGGCATGCAACACAGTGATCATCACTTGTAAACTCTTTATTTGGCATTCCAGCTACCAAATCATTCTTAATCAATTTATTCATATTCTTAAAGTTTACATGGCATATTTTTTATGCCAAAGGAAATACTCATCACTATTTGCTTTAGATAGAAAGCAAAAAACTTCTCCTGAGAGAGATGTTTCCTGCAAATCCATCTTGTACATGTTTCCTTTCCTGGGGGTTCTAAAAAGGATATGCTCTTGAGGAATGACCACCTCAGGCTTGAGAACAATAAACTCATGCTCAGTGAAAAGCATGTTATGACTCTGATCACAAAATTGAGATACACTCAGTAGATTAGACCTAATCTCTTTGACAAAGTTTCCCTTTTTAATGTTGAGCTTACCATTTGTGACCTGCCCCTTCCAGTAATGTAACCTCCTGCGTCTCTTCCAAAAGCAACTGGCCCTCCATCTATTTTCTTAAAGTTTTGAAGCAAAGAAGCATTGCATGTCATGTGCCTGGAATAACCACTATCAATGATCCATATATTTCTCTTGGTCTTGAGTTGTTCCTGCACAAAAGGAGAATATTAGTTACAGTTGGAAACCCAAGCCTTATTGGTCTTGGGCTTGTCTAAATGGACTGAAGAGAATGCAACAGTAATTGATCCTATGTTAAGACTTTAAAATCATTTGCTATTGTTGAGAAAGAACTTCCAGTCACTTGGTCTTCCTTCATCTTCCACACCATCCTTGGACGATTAGACTTGACCTTCAATACTTCGGAAGTTTTGACAACTTTGGAAGTTTTGGATACTGATCCTTCAGAAGATCATGTTTTCACTACAACAAGCTTTAGTGCTTCGGAAGCATTCCTTTCTTTCGAGACCAAATTATCTTTTGAAGCCAAGTTTTCACTTGTCTTTATTTCCATTTTGAAGCTTCTAAAAGAAAGAGATTTTCCTTCCGAAGCTTTCTTCTTCCTGTTCTTCTCGGAAGTCTTCTTCATGGTCATGTGGACAGTACTTTAGGATTGTAGATGCAATCCTTAGCAAGATGAGAAGTACTACCACACATGATACAATCAAATTGCTTTCTTTGAGAGTCTTCTTGTAAATGGAAAGCTGAGTTTGATCACTTTCCATCTCCATCTTCATCTTCTCTGATGATGCAACAAGCTTTCTAGGGTGAGGCTTGCTCTTGGAGGTGGATGGTTCAGGCTGTGTAGCAGTGGTACACAGCTAATCAGCCTTATTTCCTTCACAGGGATGAATTGGACATGAACTAGAACTCTTGGTACGAGAGTTCAGAGTTGAGTCCTCAGTCTTCACCACTTCAAACCCTACAACAATAAAGACTTATTTCAGCTTGGAGTTGAAGGTAGTCTTGATCTCTTGAGTCTTCTTTAATTTTCTTTGGGTTGCTCTGATCAAGCTCTTCCTCTTAGACTTTGTCATCCCTGGTTTCTTTCTCTCCTTAGGAGAACACTGACCCTTGTTAGGATGATCTTCTTCACTCTTCTTAGATTCATCCTTCACTATCTCCTCTTCATCCTCTTCTTTAATGGGGTCTATAAGTGGAATCTCATCTTGACAAGTTTCACACCTAAGGGATCTTACAAAAAGTAGAGTGTGTGGAGGAGCTATCTCACCAGATCCTAGTTCCTGCTTGTTCTGATAACATACTTTTGCATGCAAGGATGAGGATATCATGTTTTTGAAGGTCTCTTCTTCAAGAACACATTTCCCTGTCCTGGCTTTGCTAATCACAAGCTCAGCCTGGCATTCAATTAACTTAGTGATAAAGTCTTTGATCTGAGTCTTGTAGTTGGTATGTTCATGCTTAAGAGTGAAAATGGTTTTCTTTAAATCTTCTATTTTAAGTTTGTAATCATTTTCAACCCTTTTGAAATTAGCTTTTAAGATATATAAGGACTTAAGATCATATCTCATCTCTAAGCTATAAGACCTATATCTATTAACTTTAGCAATGCATTCTGGGGTACAAAGATGTTCCAATACATTGGCTTTTTCATGATCTACCATCAGTTCTTGGTTTAGCGATGCATCTTCAACCTGGAAGCACCAATTAAAGCCTCCTTCTTCAACAACAACTAGAACTTGCTGCTTGAGCTTCTTAGTGTGTGGAGCTCCCTTAGTGTAGTTTGGCCTGGGATGTGCTTGGACACCATTTGTCCTTGGTGTCTTGCACTCCCTAGCAAAGTGTCCCATCTGGTTACAGTTGTAACACTTCACTTTGCTTTTGTCAAGTCCAAACATTCCACTAGATACATTTCTAGGAAACTTCCTCCCTATCCTCTTGTAGAATTTCTTGGCTCTATAAGTGAGAAGAGCCATCTGTTGGACTATATCCATGTACTCTAGGTCATCTGGATGGATGCAGTCCAAGTACTTAAGGGTGAAGAGAAAGTTGCACATGCTTTCATCAACAGACACAAAGGCTTGTGATGAGCTTGTCTCTTGGAACGGGCTTCCTTGGATGTAGCTCTCCCTTTGTGTCTTTGGGAAGGTGATGAAAGGGCCCTTTTGTGAGCTGTTAGGGTAACCGATGAGATGATATTGTGGTTCTCTTCAATCTCTTTCAACCAAATAAAGGGCTGAACTCTATTGATTGTTATAGTTCTAGATGGATTTTGTATGTTCATCTCCATATGGTAGCCATTGAGAATACCATACAACTTAGTAAGAGTGAGAGTCTTAAGGTTCTCAGTTCTATTGATGATCACATAATAGTGTGTTCATTGTCTAGGAAGAGAGGGCATGAACTTCCTCACAATGTCCTTGTTCTCAAGAGTTATTCCAACATCCATTATAGTATCCATAATCTCAAAATACCTGAAGTATTATTGAGTCATGGTTTTACCTGTTTTGAAGGTGAAGTTCTCAAACTACTTCTTCAAGAGGTCCTTCTTGTTCTCTTTTTCTTCAGTGGACCCCTCATACATGAGCTTTGGTGCATCCCATAGTTGCTTAACAATTTTACACTTCTTGAAGCCTCTGTATATGGAGATGGGAAGAGTTGTTTGAGGGCAATCATGGCTTTCTGATCTACATCTATCTTCTTCCAGTCTTCTTCAGAGTAGTCAGTCACTTTCTTTGATATCATGCAACCTCCACCAGCAGCTGAAGAGGTGGATGGTACATAAGGTCTAGAGAAAATAGATCCCCACATCCTGGAGTCTTGAGACTAGATAAAGCCTTACATTTTTTGGCACCAAGTATCGAAATCATTAGGAGTGATCAGTGATAGACTTTGTCATGGTATCAGTTTCCATATCAGACTTTGTGATAGGTGTCATTTGAGATGTTAAGTGATTTGTGAAACTAAAAGGATTTAAGATGGTGAGATCTTACAATCAAGAGCCTAAAGAGCTCTGATACCAATTGCCGGGCCGATTAAGGGTGATCAATACAATCAGTTTCACAATGAGGAGAGTGTTAGAACACTTAACAGATCAAATAGGGAACCGATTTTTCGTAGAGGATACTAAGAACACAAGCAAGTAATGACACATAACAAAAGAACAAAAACAAATAAATATGGTTTCAAGAATATTGTATATTGCTCTTAAGTTCTTTACCAAGTGTTACAAAGTATCAAAAGAAGTACAAGAACATGAGATACTTTATACTACATTCTACAGCCGGCTATACTTTGAAAGCCAGCTGGAAACAGTATTCTAGACAACAAGATCAATGTACAATCAAGTGACTATGACATGTCATAGCTCACATCCTAATATATTATAGAAAAAGATAAAATGTACAAAGTAGAAAGTTACAGACTCTCAATCATAATCTACAATTGCAAAAGCATGGACCTTTTCACCAACTTATACAAGTTGGTGAGTCTTCGGAGTTGCAGCGGAAAGTGAGTCAGCTTTATGCAAAAGTTGATCAGAGAAAGCATGTCTTCTCTGTCTTCGTAAAAAATCAGTTTTCATTTCATTGGCTTCGAAAGACTTTGTCTTTGAAGCTTCGGAAGACTTCATCTTTGGCTTCCGAAGATTTGGTCTTTGGCTTCAGAAGATTTTATACTTAGAATATTTTTCTACAAAGAGTGTAAAACTTCTGAATTAACTTCTACATGTATATAAGTACATGCATGCTGAAAGCTCTTTGGTTGATTTTGTTGTATCAGACTTTCTAATATAACCTTACAATGCTTTATATAGTAGTATAGATTATGAAAATATTCAAATAAAAAATATTTAAGTTTAAAAATATAAGAATAAATCTTAACCATTAATATTAATCAATGGTTGAGATGAAATTATAAGGAAGAAAATAAAGGTATTTTATGCATAGCCACTTTTGTTGACTTTTTCAAGTTCGTCCATTTTAATTAAATATTCATAACTTCTATATACAACATTATCTTTTGTATAAACAACGCACCATAAAAATTAGTGTTTTTTATTTTTAAAACGAGTATAGTATCATTATATAAAAGATAATTTTTCTTTTACATTTTTCAATTCATATGAAATATGTTTGTCATTGTGTATTTAGTGCGGTTTATCATGTCTTTTCGTTAGTTATTTTTTAAATGAACACAATTATATTTTTCTAAAATAATAAATTCTAAGAAGATATAGTTTTAACACAATAATTAACTAAGCTAATGAATATAGTACATTAAAAATAATAACAAAATAACACAAAATGATATAAAACATAAAGAGTTTTTTGGTCGTCATTTTATTTTCCTACACATAATGAGACGTTAGTGAAATAACATTTTTGTGTACTTATAATTCTAAAATCACAATGATAAGATAACATTAAGTTTATATAATATATAAAAACAAAAGCATAAATAACACTAAATTATTCAAAACATAAAACGCAACGATAAATATATATAACAAAAAAGATAAATATTTGACACAATAAACTGATATTTGATACATTGACCTCACGTAATAGACTCAATGTCCTAACATATATGACACTGACCAAAATATCACTTTCTTTAAAACATTAGAATGATACATGTCAAAAACATAATTAGTTTTAAGCTTTTCTAATTAAATATTATTTATACTATAATCGTATCTAAACATCATTAATAATTAGACTAGAACTAGTATTAACCCCCAGTGTTGTCGCGGGTACATATAATCATGTCAAGTAGAACCAAGAACACTACCGTTAGCGACCACCAACACTAAAAAACTCATAAAAAATGAAAAAAATAAAACTGATCTTGGACCGAAACGTAGCGCTAAGGAGGACACGTCACCTTTAGGTGAAACGTAAAACGTATAAAACAATAAATAAGTTGATTTTGGACCAGCGCGTTGCGACGGGGCGATTAAACGGTAAAAAATAAGCATAAAAATATTGACCACACACACACGTTGCGGCGTGTTAACTCGCAAAATGTAGACCGAAACGTAACACGGAAATTTTTAACATAAAAAGTATAGGGACCAAAGTTAAAAGTAAAAAAATGTTTGGGCTATATTATAAAAGATGTAAAAGTATTATGTTAAAATAAAAAAGTTAGACATTAAAAAAATAAGAAAGTTGGTAATTAGTATATACTAGTATTAAGCTCACCGTGTTGCAACGTAAGACATAAAACCGTTCAAGTAGCACCATTGACACACCACCGTCAATGTCCACCAACACGGAAAGAGCTCATATTAAAAAAGAAATAAAAAAATAAAACCGAACGAAAGGACCGAAACGGAAATTTTGTAAAATATGAAAAGTATAGTGGACCAAAGTTGAAAATAAAAAATATATTAAGACCAAATTATAAAAGATGTAAATGTATTGTGTTAAAATAAAAAGGTTATAGATTAAAAAGAAAGAAAAAAAGGTGGGTACAACCATTATAGCACATAATATAACTTTTAATACATACAAAAATTGATAATTAGTATAAATGTAATGAAAAAATCTCTTTAGAATACATTTATTTCCAGAGATTGCATTAGTGTTGAGTCAAAACTTTAGAAATATTCCATTTAATGATAACAAATTTTACTCTAGATATAAAAAACCTTTTTTTCCAGAGATTGCTGCCGAGTCAAATTTTGAGAAATACTCCATTTAATAATAATGAATTTTACTCTCGATATAATGACAGTGGGGTGTCTCTATTTTATTCAACATGTCGATTATTTAAATTCTGAAAATACAAGTATTGATAATAAATAGAAATAGATACAAATTGTTCTGAAAAAATAAAGTTTATTTTCTTATGCTTATTTTTTCCTAACAGAAAACACACAATTTTTTAATATTATTAGATCGTTATGAAACTTTTTTTATAAATAGTATGATATTTTAGAGTTATGTGACCAAAATGTGGTGTATATGAAAATTTGTTACTATTTACTTATTATTTTTTAAGCTTAATACTAGTGTAAGCGTGTCCTTATATATATTCATCTTTATTTATTTTGCATAACTTATATACTGTTAAGAATTTTGCATTTGCGGATCTTTATCTTTATATATAATAAAAGAAAGGATTTCAGCCACATGTCAAAATTTTAGCTTATATGTTGCCACATGTCATCTTCATAATGTGTGATTGTCACGTGGTAATTTATTAGTAATATCTTCTTATTATAATAAAAGGGTAACTAGGGATGTCAAATTGCATAAAATGGTAACTAGAGATGTTATATGGCAACACTACATTCACTTTTAACAAAATTTTCCCGATTCTTTCCTATTAAATAACTCAATTAATTACTAATATATTATTTATTTCTATTTTTTGATTAAGTTATTTTTAAAAAGTTTAAGAAATAGATCTTTTTATTAATGTTTATTTCTGGAGAAACAAAATTTTATAAAAAGAAAATTTTCTACAACGTACATCATACTTTTTTAAAACATGAAATATTTTAAAAATGACATTTTTTTTAAATATGTTTTGTTTTGAAACGAAATGTTTGATTTATTTTTTAGTAAAAACAAAGAAAGTATAAAAACAATTTTTTTAAAAGTTAATATCATTGTTTTATTATTTATAGTACTTACTCATATATAATTTAAATCACATATTATTTAATAATTAATAAAATTTTATTATATTTAATATTTTATTTATTCAACCTGTGTAATACACGGGTTCACTAAAGCTAGTGATTTATAAAAGGAATCTCACAATTATGTTTAAATAGTATTTAATGTCTAATTAAATAACATAAAATTAGATTTTAAAATTTAATGAATGAAATAAAAATTTAAAAACTTGAAATTTTAATTTCATTATGTAATTAATCCAATATTTTATCTAAAAATAACTAATTAATTAGTCAAATTTTGAAACTTATAACTAACAATTTGAATATTCAAATTGAACATATATAGTTCACAAATTTTACATTCCAATAATAACAATCAATTTAAGTATTATAGGTTAATAAAATTTAAATTTTGAAAATCTTCTATATTTTAATAATATCATATAATATTTACCTGTATTATATAACATTATATCATTATTTTATTATATATACAACATTTACTCTTCCTCCACCATTAAAGATATTTAAGAAATATATGAAATAACTTCTCATATGATCAAAGAGTTCAGGTATTTTGCATGAAAAACTTCTATTATTTATCGATTATTCACACAATCATTATTTTCAACTCATTTGGTATTGCATTCAATGACAATATTACGTACACTTTTATTTAAAAATAAGTTTTTGATAATAAACCTTAACACTGATATTTTTATTGTCCTATGACCATAACCTTCACTTTATTTATTTTTTATTTATGTATACTGGTTTATGCATTATTGATAAATCATCAAATTACCTTGTTCAACAATATATTATCAGTATAAGAATTAACTTTCTTAAAAGATCTCAACATATCATGATGTGATTCGTTTATGGATGCAGCCAATGTATAACAATATGTAAAAACTTACGCTATTGAGTTTATTGTGGTTGAGGAGGATGTATTGTTCAACTAATAAAAGTGTTATCTTATTCTTTTAATATTTATCTTATAAATATAGATGCTATAAATCCTTCAATTTTTACATATTTAATTATAGGACACTACAATGCAATGGAATATTTTAAAAAGATAATTTTTTAAGTTTGAGAAGTTGTTGACTTGATCTGGTTAAAATTTTGTATAAAAAGAAGTTTTTAGATATTTTTAGACATTAATAATATTTTTTATTTGTTTAATCCTTTCATTTTATTTACATGTATACATATTTATTTAATCGATCTTTACATGCGTGTATATTACAAACTTATTTATAATCAATGATAATTTATATTTCTATTCATTTCAAATTTATTTTTTTCAACCCGTGTAAAACACGGGTGGTTATGCTAGTATGTACATATACATAAATGACCATAACTTTTAATATTTGTAATTATACTATTATAATATAAGAAATAATAATTTTGATTGATTTTGACGGGTTTTCGTAAGTTCTCACAATAATATAAAGTTTTCGTCTTATCTTTTCCTACACATGTGTATATCCCATTTAAGTTCTTTAACTTTACAATTTTTTAATATTTACATAAAGAAATTACACAATAATAGAACAATAAATAAAATTTGATTGGCTTCTATGGTTAAAACTATTATGGATGACTTTATCATATTATCTATACTAGTGTGTGAACCCGTTCTTTGCCGCGAGTTGATAATACTTATAACACTTGATTTCGTACTTGTACATTAGTATTCAATCCGTAGATATGGATAAAAGTTGTATTGACAACCCTATTCTAGAAAAAAAATCATGTCGAAACATTGATGTAATTTAGCATATCATAACGACAAATTTAGATTTATAAACCATCATATTTTTATAATTATAAGAGAAAACGATATAAAATTCATAACATTGAAGCAGTTTTGATAGCTTGTATATTTTTAGTTTAATTACTTGAATATTATTACATATTACTATACCTTATTTTGCAAGGTCGGTGGCCAATCACTTGCCACCAACTATGAAACTAGCACATGTTATATGAACTTTCTTCTATATTTTGTATGCAAATCAAAGAAGTGGAGTTGGTTTGTTCTTTTGCTTCACAAACCAAAGGTCAGTGGTTCAAGCCCTTCGACCCCCGCTTTTGTTTTTTTCTTTTTTGTTTTCTCATTTTCACATGTCTTCACGATCTAATGGACACAGATCTTTAATATGCTCATTTGCATTATTTGTATGTTTACAAATTTTTCAAAAACATAATCTAATAGAACATATAATATGTTTTTATTTGACGGTATAAATTCGATACAAATTTAATTTGGAAACAAATTGGGGCGATTGTAATCAATATTTTATCATGTTGCATACGTGTTTTTTTTGGTATGTTTGAGTTGGTCTGCGTTTCAATATAAGTTGTATGAAAAAAAGTTGGGTCAAATATAATACATTTTCATTCAACGTATAAATTCGAGTTGTTAGTTGACGTTTCGACGTAAATTTAGTTCGAAAGTAAGTCAGGTTGATTGTAGTATATACTTTATCAAGTCGCGTACGACTCCGCCGCAACGCGTGGCGGGTTAAAAAGACTAGTTATTACTTATTACTAAAATTGTTTTTAATATTTTGTAAATAACTATCATAATTACTTTAAATACTATTATTATTATTGTTATTATTATTATTATTATTATTATTATTATTATTATTATTATTATTATTATTATTATTATTATTATTGTTGTTATTATTATTATTATTATTATTTATTATTATTATTATTATTATTATTATTATTATTATTATTATTATTATTATTATTTATTATTATTATTATTATTATTATTATTATTTATTATTATTATTATTATTATTATTATTATTATTATTATTATTATTATTAAATTCAATAAATTCATATGGATTAAAAATTTAAATTAAAATCCACCATAATATTACCATACTAACCCTATAGGTGCATTAAGTTCAAGATAAAATTATTATTTTGACATCCTAAAATTCTTTATAAATAGTATAGATAATATAGATATTCATTATTGCTTTTTATATGTTATGTATAACAAATTGGCTCGCGTGATGCGTGGGTGTTGCTGAGTCTCTTTTCCAACTAGCATTAAAACTTGATTATATTATTATTACTAGGTTAGTCCCCGTGTAATACACAGATTAAACAAATATAATATTAAATAATTATTAAAAAAATTTATGCATTATAAAATCATGCTTGAAGATAAAATAAGATTATAAGTACGTATAAAGAACTACTTTAAGTAAATAAACAATAATTATTTTTCTTAAACTTTTATTTTATAAAAAAATTATGATTTTTAAATATATTGTTTTAAGAAAATTGATTTTTTAAAAAAATTCTTTGTATTCCGTATTTTATAAAATTTTTATTTTTAAAAGGTGTGTTTTTATTCAAAAAATAGGTGTTAATTTATTAAATTATATATTTTTTAATTTGAAAATGGTAAGAGTTTATTAGTATTCAATATTATTATTTGTAATATAGAGAAATGAGAAAGTACTTATAATGAGGTTTACAATTATTTCACTTTTATTTTAGTTTTTTATAGATAGATAGATAGGCTAAACACTCATTAAATAAACGGATTAAATTTTAATATAAAATATATATGTAAAATAAGCATGATTAGTTACAGTATAATATTTTATTAATTATAAAATAATATTCTAAGATATAATAGTTCAAGAAATAAAATAATTATACCATTTTTTAACTCGCTTATGTAAATAGTTTTTTTTTTAAACATTCGTTTTAAGAATTTTATTAAAAATATTTTTTATAAAAATATTTTTTTTTATAAATATGATTTGTAATTATTCTGGTTGTTTTAATAAGACTGTTCTAATATATTTCACATGTTTATAATTTTTTTAAAAACAAAACGATTTAAAATTTTTTTTTAAATTTTTAGTGTTTTAGAAAATTTCATATTATATATAACTTTAGTTTTTTGTTATTTAGATTTTAATTAAAAGATGTTATTTTTAATTTCTTTCATAAAATCTATTTTAAAAAAAACATAGTTTTATTTTAAAAAAATAGATTAGAGAGAAACACATAGCAATTAATAAATTTTATTTTTAATAAGAGAAAGAAATTTGTATGAGTATTTAAACTACTATAATACCTTTTTAGAGGAAAAATTGATGTGTGAATGTCTAAAAAATGACAAGTGGTAAAAATATAGGTTAAAAGAATGACAAGTAAAAAAAAGACTTTGCTTTATTAGATGTTATAGATTATAGATTTTTTATTATTTAGATTTTAATTAAAAGATGTTACTTTTAATTTTCTTCATAAAATATATTTTAAAAAAAAGATAGTTTCATTTTAAAAAATAGATAAGAGAGAAACACATAAAAATTAATAAAATTTATTTTTAATAAAAGAGAGAAATTTGTATGAATATTTAAATTACTATAAGACCCTTTTAGAGGGAAAATTAGTGTCTGAATGTCTAAAAAAATAACAAGTGACAAAAATATAGGTTAGGAGAATGACAAGTGTCAAAAAAAATATTGCTTTATTAGATGTTATAGATTATTATTATTATTATTATTATTATTATTATTATTATTATTATTATTATTATTATTATTATTATTATTATTATTATTATTATTATTACTACTATTATTATTATTATAACTATTTAAATATTTGGTAAATAGTATTTAGTTAATAATATAATAACTAATTTAAATAGTAAAATTATAAATGAAAAATATAAATATAATGTTAATTTAAATTATCATAAATAAAGTAATACTTAATATAGTGAAGTTAATCATATCCATTAACTCATGTATTAATTAGAATAAGTTTATTGAATGATGACAAGTTAGGAAAATTTACATAAAACATTTGTACCATATGCTTAATTAGTTGTTTTAGGTGTCTTAAAAATAGATTATTACCAATCTACCCTTGTATTTTATATTATATAGTAGTAAAGATAGAGATAAAAATATTAAAAATGGATTAAATGCTGCATGAAACTTTAATAACTTTCTACTTTGGCCACAATTTATTCTTGGTTTTGCTTTAGTTACCACTTCTATTTGATGTTTAGTGATTTTTTATTTTAGCTATAGAAGTTTTGAGTTTTGTCTTTTGTCACTTCTCTTTGTTTACAAGTGAATTCATATATTTTTTTAACTCCTATCTCTTTAGATTTTTTGTTTATATATTTTTCTTAAAGTCCTTATTTTGTTGCTTATTTTCTTTTAATTCTTATAATATATGTCGTGCAGGAGTTATGTCAGCAACTATTTTTTTTGTCAAAGTGATAACGTTACGATGTGTTGTTTTGGTATCCGCGTTAATTATTTATTTATTTTTCTTAATTCGTTTAATTTCTATCACATGGCGGTTGTGTTGGGTTTTCTTTAAACTTCTATTTTTAGTGTTTTTGTTTTCGTCAAAGTGATAGCTGTGTTTTTGTGCGTTTTGAGTAGCGGAGTTCCTGGGAATTTTTGTAGTTGAAATAATATTAAAATGTAGTTATTACTTTTTTTATCCTTAAATGTAATATGATAAAAAATTTGAGTTGTAACGGTAATTAATTTGAATGCATAAAATTAAGTGCTTGTATTAAACTTTTCACTGATTTATTAAATGCCCTATATTAAGTTAAATGATATAAATAAGGGTCTTAATATTAAGACACCTACTATAATAAATCGACACCTTGTTATACGTCTCGTATAGCACTATATGCTGCATATAGGGTCGTTAACATTGAAAACGAGGACAAATCAGGAGGACCTGTGAGGGGGTTATACGTTTCATGTAGTCCTATACGACATTATGTACGACACATATAGCCCTATACGTATAGCAAAATTTGACACAGAATACGAGAGAAAATTTAAGGGGTTGTCATATGGGTTATAATCCTCGTATATAGCTGTACAACCCCCCCCCCCCCCATATGATGCATTAGGGTTATACGCCCCCGTAAAGAGTTCTGGGGTGTTGATTTATAATTGAGGCCATTGTCTAGATATCGGATCCTATAAATAATCCAGATACAATCTCAGTCCTATATATTAATACACTTCTATAAACAATTCAAGGGACGAAGATCAACATGAAATCCTTGATTTTCATCACATTTCTCATGCTTATAGGTAATATTTTATTTTCTACAATTTGATTATTAGTTTGCAACATACATTTCTTACGAATCATACATTCCCCTCAATTTGAATAGGTACCATGTTAACCAACATGATATTCATTAAGACTTTTTCAATATTTAAAAGAAACATAAAAGATTGGTGTTAATTTGCTAATATAGAGAAAGTAATGATAGAACTACTATACATATTGATTATATAGAAAAACATTTATGATTGATTTCAAAGTTCATATCTTTTTAAATATATAGGTATGGAGTTGTTAATGGCTGAAAAACATTGTCAAGATGATCACGTTCATCGAGGATGTGAAGTACATGAATGTAATCGTTTCTGCATGAAACTACATGGGTATAGTGCTTATGGGGAATGCATATTTTCATCTCGTTGCCATTGCTATTGGGATTGTTCGGCAAAAGAAGAGAGTCCTACATATCATGGTGTCTCGACTTTTCTTATTCCCTGATTTCTTGCACCCTAGTATTGTCAATATTGATATCATGAACATCTATAATTGCTAGTAACAACTAAGAATCATATTATTTTTATCATGTTATCAGTCCATGTGTTCAAGTTCTTCTTGATGAAAGTTTCATGATAAGAGAAGAAGGTAATTGATGAAATATTAATACTTAAATCGTTGTAAATTCATAAGATCAACATTAAAGTACAATAACACACAAAAACAAACAACCATATAATATCACAATGTAAACTAGGTATAAGCTAAAAACGATTTACATGCAAACTAAGTTAATAGACCATGTAGCGTCGTGATATAGCACGTCAACATGTGGTTCAACATTGATTTCTATTGCAGTTCGCATGTAAACTTACATGAGTTTATTCATATGTATATATAAAATTCAGCTTAATTTACACTTAAAATAATTTAATTTTTTGATTCAATTATTAGTTTTATTTAACATATTTTATTTTCACAACCATTTTTTTTATTCATTTAATAAGTTTCAGGCTTCCTGGGGAGTGTGAATGTTCATTTATATTTGTGACACAAAAACTCCTTTTTTCAAAGTCCATCGGATATAGTATAGAGTAGTCTTCGCTAAAGTAGGTCTCGATCTGTAAGAAAGCAGCAAATCCTTACTCGAAGAGAGGGAGAGATAGTTTATGATCGAAGACCACGAACTTTAGGAATGGGGTCAGTGCAAAGCAGAAGATGAATTCATTGGTGGAATGTCAAGAAACCTTTTTATTGATTCTCGAATCTGTTCATCCACGAGCTATCGGCTGATCTAAACACCCGAAAACCTTACCGGATTCCATGGTTCATGCCACTAGCCGAGGAATCGGTTATAGCCCCAGATAGATATCCGGATAGCCCTATTTAATCCGTAGGACCAACACCATTCGAAGGTGGGCGGCCCTCCCGTCTGCTAGGCTTTTCCGAACTTCCCTTCGCCTTTCTATCTCTTAGTTAAGGGGGTTTCAGTCGATGCAGCTCCCCTCCCTTCATCATAAGGGGCAGTTTTAACCGCTTTCTTGTCCACGGCATCAAGAGTCAAAAACTATTATCATGAAAAAAAGAAGGATTGAAAGGAGAATCAATGGAACCAAGCTTTCTGCTCAGGTTCAATGTGACTCTAAGGCAAATAGGTTCTTCTCGAAGTGGTCATTAGTATAGCACGTCCCCTTTCTTTTTGACTATATGAAATCCACACTTTGACACCTGAGTGACCATCAAATTACTGATTAGGAAGGTATTTAAGGAATGAACTTCTATTACAGGAGCGGATTTGGGCGCTCTAGCCAAAACGAATCCTATTTCGGCTATTACCTTCTCGTGCAGGACACATCTCATGTTTGCCGAATCTAAAAACCATCGCCTTTGCATCCAAACACTTCACGGCGGCTATGATCAGATCCCAGTGTTGGTTCACTTTTTACTTTATCCTCCACCAAATCTTCTGATCTCCTGTTCTCAATGATGTTAAGCAGCTCCTGATCGCAGCAATCATGCCTTCGAAGGTACGTTTTTTTCATTCGGGGTCTGATAAGGAAAGAAGATACGTAAGCCTCTTTTTTCTCGAAAAAGGCCTTTCTTTTAGGATATATCTTTCTTATTTATACAATAAAAAGAGGAAAAATTAGATCTTGATTTGCGGTGCCCCGACAGAGAAGAGGCCCTTCAAATCATGGCTGAAGTCCCCACGAAGGGATATATCACAGAAGTTGGTGGTCTAGCTCTCGAAAGTGGAAGGCAGAAAAAAAAAGGATAGCTGAAAGTAGGAAATATTTTTAAAAACCATAATCATACAGGATATAGACTATCTCTTTCTTTATTCGATTATTTTTCTGAAAAAAATAAATAAAAAGGGTGACTCAACTTCTCAGCTAGAGTTGGGGGTGGGACTTGTTGGCATAATGCAAGCTGGAACGTGGGAATTCGAGGTCTCATGAACTACTACTAAAAACCTACTTTTTATTTTTGGACAAACGATATCAGGTCAGGTCTATGGATGGATCCAGATCTACGGGCCGGCCGGCCCCGGCCGATGAGCATAGGGAATCTATACTCGAGCGTTCAACTGGGCCCCTGACAGGATAGGTGAGGAATCACGATCGTATACTGAGGTGCTCTCCGCCGGTTGTTGGAACGACGCGAGCCGGGCCGGGTCTCGATTCAGAAAGATGAAGGGCCCAAAAGTCTAAATAGGGAGTTATAAATTCCCCATCTCATTGGGGGCGGAAAACGAATCGACATCTCGATGTGATACAGCCTTTTCTATTTTAGTTGGGAAAGAACGGCGAAGTCCATCCGAACCGTCCAATGAAGAATAAGAGGAGAGCAAAGCGCCAATGGCGCGATGATCTTATGGAGTAGTCTGACCCTGGGAAAGAGACTGTCATCGCTGCCGAGAATCAACATGCTGTGCCGGGTGACTGGAATCCTCTGAGGTCAGCTGAACAGGCTGACAATCGGCAGAAGATGCTGAGCAAAGCTGCTTGAAGCGTGAGGCTGATCCGTAACATCAACTGCAGAAGAATGCGGTTAGAGTTGATGAACAGGAGAAGGCCTCGGCTAGACTTGTTAGCTGCATAAAAGGATAAACCGAATAACTGCTTTCGCTCTCAAAAGAGCTTCCTATCCTCAGAGAGGTTTTACAGTTCTCTATTTAAAAACTAGAAACTAGGAATTAAAAATAAAAATAAAAAATAAAAATAAAAAATAAAAAAATAGGAATTCAAAAAACTAGAAACTAAGAATTCAAAAAACTAGGAATTAAAAAAACTAGAAACTAAGAATTCCATAGGAGATACTCGAAACCACCTAAGTGTGATCTTTTTTTTTTAATGCGTTTAGTTGTTTTTTTTTAATTTTCATTTTCACTCTCATACTATATAAACTTTACACTTTAAACCCGTGTTATTTTCTAATAATTTTTTTAATAACTTACTTTCATTATTTTCTAATAATTTGTTGGAAATTTAGTTAAAAAAATCGGTTTTCACTATTTTGAACACAAATAATTATATGTATATATAGTAATATAATTATTATTTATCACATGTGCATTCTACTATGTGAGAGAAACAGGATTAGTCATCAATGCTCAATGTTGTATGGTTGTAACTTAAAACTATGCATTATTATGGGGTTCACTGACTTTGCGGTTTAGTAACAGCCTATCTAGTTTCTAATGCAATAATTCCCTAGTTCAATAGGAGTTAATCGTGTATTAATGTTACTAATGACAGATTAAGTGTATATTGATAGCAAGATTCCTCATTTTTTTTGAACGGCCAACGAATATTTTTTAAGTCCGGTCACCCGGGTAAACCCAATAGCGAAAGGCCACCCACGCCCGCGAACACAGACAGCGCTGGTGACCCGGCTCGCCCACCATTCCAAGGGAAACCCACCACCTAAGACCCACTATGGTAAAACCCTTGGCCCACTAGGAGCATATTGCACCTAGTGAGACTCCAACCCATGACTTCCACTTTAGAAAGTCATAGGGTGCCTCCTCCTAAACCAGTTGATTTAGAACTCATTGGCAGCAAGAAAAAACCTATACGAGGCATCTGTGGGTTGTTGAGCTCTCTCGAAAAAACCTAAACCTACATGTTTTAAAAATCACACGGAGAAAAATTCCTAGCCTTGCCACGGTACGCATACTCGTTCCAGGTATAGTTTCGGGTGCTATGATAATCCCGCAATCTGCTTAGGAAATTGTACCCTAAGAGATAGACGTTTTTATCTTGGTGACCTTTTCACCTTCGTGGCATGAAATATATATTAAAGAACCTCTATGAAGCATAAATCATTAGTCAAAACCCCAATCTTTTGTTGTTATTGAGTATCTTGTTATTATTTACAATTTGTTTCTTCTCATCTTTGTATTGTAATTCAAATAAGTCAATTTAAGCTTCTAGGAACACAGGTCAAACTTTGTTTTAAAAATATTGTTTGTTTTCTGTCAAAGAAGTTATATGGCTTTAATATAGAAATTTTCTCCTTTATTTTTTGGATGTAACTGGTTTTGACTAGAACAATAAGTTTCTACACAATTTTGTTTTAAACAACAATTTTTTACACAACTTTGATCAAAACAACAAATTACAACATTGTTTCAACTATGTTTTGGGAATAAGACATATATTTCAATACCATTTTTAGCATTGTTTTGTTGTAAACAACCCTTTTTCAGCATTGCTTAGTTGAAAACTACAGTGACTTGTTGCTTAGAACCATAGATATCTCTTGTTTTAGAAATAACATCATCATTTGCTACTTCCTCCATCACCATAGGGACCATTGGTCGGTAGCCAGGCGGCCAAACTATTACTAATCATGCTGAGAAACCGTGAAGTACTATTGGTTTGAACCTTAAAAGGTGGCAACAATATATGCTATTTTACTTGACCACTTTGAACCTTACGAGGTTCTTGATTGAGTATCCATGTAACTTGTTGAAGGGGTAACAGAGGCCTAATCCGTGAGCATGGTGGATGCTTGGAAGCACTCCTATTAACTATGCCACAACTATGTGTTGAATGGCCTAATGGATACTTTGTATAACATGTACTAGATGACAACTACGTGTTGAATGGCCTAATGGAATAAACTTAGTGAGACTTTTCAAGTTGCAGCTATGGTTGAAAAGTTACCTTATATATGGGTAGATTTGAAGAACAACCTTAAGTATAAGAGGAAGGAGATGACTATTTAAGATCTTGTGGTTCGTCTTAGACTTAAGGAAGCCAACAAATAGACTCAAAAGGAAGTCAAGTGCAAACATTGGCTTAAGGCAACATGGTAGAACATGGTTAATCCTTTAAAGGCCATAAAGCCAATAAAGGGAAAGAAAAGGCTAAGAGATGGACCTTAAGCCAAGAAAATGAGGTGTGAAGAAAAATGTGGCTCCCTTTAAAGAGAAATATCATAAATATAATCAATCTAGTTATTATGCTGACCAAATAAGGCACCTAAAAAGGAGAAGGCGTATATGGTTAATGATCATATGCCCCTCGTTTCTATTATCTTGAACCATGCTCCTGTGGTGGAGGAGGTCAACTTGGTATTAAACAACCTTAAGAGGTAGTGGGTTGACACTATAGCAACACATCATGTTAACTTTAATTCAATTTCTTGTTTGATTAAATTAGATTACATACCTACTTTTGTCATTGATTTAAATTTAAAATGTAAAACATGTGTTGAAGCCAAACAAACAAGATTATCATTTAGTCGGTTGAAAGAATAACCGAGTCTCTTGATATGGTTCATATTGATGTATGTGATTATAAAATCGCTTTCAACTAGAGGTGGTAACAAGTACGTTATCACCTTTATTGATGATAGTACTAGGTTTTGTTATGTTTACTTACTTAAGAGTAAGGATGAAACAATAGACAAGTTTGTCTTGTATAAAATAAAGGTTGTAATCAACACAACAAAAAGATAAAAGTTCTAAGGAGCGGTAGAGGCGATGAGTATGTTTCACTATTTATTGATATTTTTGCACAAAGTGGAATCATCTATTAATGCATCGCTCTTTATTCTCCATAACAAAATGACATTACAGAACAAAAGAACCGAACATCAAAAAAAGAATGTATGCCATGTTGATAAGTTCTAGGTTATGCTAGGATTTGAGGGAAGCCATTTTATGTGTTAATTATCTTTTAAACAAAATACATTCTAAAGAAATGTATGTAACGCCTTATGAATTAGGAATGAGAAAAAAACCATCGTACAAATACTTGAAAGTATGGGGTGTCTGAAAAAATGGTGGTTCCACCACCAAAGGTTCAAAGGATAGGACCTAAAACCATGGATTGTGCATTCATAGGTTTTGCCCATCATAGTAGTGCATATCAGTTTTTATACATGAGTAAGATAATCTTGAAATATACAAGAATACTATAATAGAACCAATGAATGTATCATTCTTTAAAGATGTGTTTCCTTGCTTGGAATAAGAACACAGAGCTCATCAACACTCATTGATAAGATTGTTTAAGATAAATCTTATAAACACTCAGAGGCTGAAGAGGTTGAGCCGAGAAGAAGCAAATGTTAAAGGATTGATAAATCTTTAGGGGCTTATTTTCTTACTTATATGATTAAGGGTGAGCCTCACCTCTGTAGAAGGACCTCAATGGAGAGAAACAATCAAGAGTGAAATTGATTCTATCTAGCATAATCATACTTGAGAAATAATAAATCTTCCGTCACATTTGTAAACCATATGGATATTATTGGATATTTAAAAGAAATATGAAACCTGATGGCTCTATTAGCAAATACAAGGTAAGGTGAATGATCAAATGATATAGATAAACGTAAGGTCTAGATTACTTTCAGTTACACAATAACCTTTATTAGATTGGTGCTTGCAATTGCAGCTTTGTAAAAATTTGGAAGTACATTAGATGGATGCAAAAAACTGATTTTCTAATTGGAAATTTAGATGAAGAAATTAACATGGGGTAACTTGAGAGTTTCTCCGCTCTTGGCCAGGATTGCAAAGTGTGTAAACTCATCAAGTCATTATATGGCTTGAAGCAAGCTCTAAAACAATAACACCAAAAGTTTGACCTAGTTATGCTTAATAATGGTTTCAAAATAAATAAGTGCGACAAGTGTGTCAATGTGAAGGATAATCCTATGAATCTCATGACATTTACCTGTCTAGATTTAGCATGTGTTGTGAGCAAGCTAAGTAGATATACTAGTAATCCTAATTCTGAGCATTAGAAGACCATGACACTCCTACTAAAGTACTTAGGATACATGAGGAATTATGGATTGCATTATGGCCGACATCCAGCTGTTGTTGAAGGGTACAATGATGCTAGCTAGATATCTGATATGAAAGATTTCAAATCTATAAGTGGTTATGTAACACCCCAACCCGAGTAGGGTTGACGTGTCACACAAACAGTAATCAGAGTTTTATGAATGATATAATTTAAGTACTAAGAAACATTCAAATCCTTACATAGGTCCAAGTAAATCAAATAAAGTCTTAAGATTAAAATACTACTAGGTCTTATTAATTCAAAAGTTCTCATCCTAGCTTTTTGAGTTCACACTCTTCACTCGTTCCCTTGAGCCCCTTGAGTACCTGCTATAGACATAAGAGAAAACCACAAAAAGAAAACACGGCTGAGCCAAAGAATGCTCAGTAACGGAAATAAACAATAGCAATACAATAATCAATAACGATGACAATAAGATGATCAAATTGAAAATCAAATAATCTTGATCACCTAAAAAGGAACACCCATATGAGCCGATGACAATAAACAATTAACAATATGTACATTAGCTGCAGTTCTAATGCACCAATATGTGAGATAGGAATGTGGGCACACACACCTAACCATCTCACCAATAATAATAACAATAATATCCTAGGATCGATCCATACGCCTCCTTTAACACTAATCAATATGTGTAACACTTAGCACATAATTATAATGTAGAGACGCTGTGGTCTAATCGCTCTGCCACAGATAGAGCACGTCACTTGTGCCATAATGACGCCCTATGTCCCCATAGGTGGATGTGCTCGGGTACGGAGGTCAATAATACAATACAATCAAGCCAATATAACACAATAAGTTACACTAGAGCTCATAACCCTTAATCAAGGTCACTAACTATAATCAATAATTTAGGAAGCATGTAACAATGAGTACAAAGCAGATAAATCCTATCACATGCAAACAATGTCAACTATACGATAAGCATTTATAACAATAATCTATGGATTTAATAACCAACAAGTTAAGTTACGAATTCAAGATAAAAATCAAGAACGATTCATGCTACGAGAGAGGAAGGGTCGGAATCCGTACCTTATGCAATAGTTATTATATCTCTAGGGAGTTAATTCCTTTCCGAACAATCAAAAGAACCTACATATATATACACTTAATTTAGATTTTTATTGGTTTATTTCCCTAATTTATAATTTAAATCCACCTACAATGATTCATCGGTTTATTACAATGTTAATGACGTAGCTTTAATATTGCAAAGTTGGTTTTATAATTTATACAAAAAAAACAAACTTTTTACACGGTGCAACATAATTAGGTTTATAGTACACGATTATTATTTTAATTAAATTTTGACAACTCTTACAGAACACTATATTAAGTTACCTTTAATATTTAATTCATAAAGTTCATGAGTGTGTTTGTCCTATTAAAACCTATTATATAGTAATTACGTAAATACTAAATTTTTATAAACAATCAATTCATTATTGTTTCTTTCTTTTTTTTTTTTTTTGACTTGGCCCACTTACATGAACTGTCACGTGAATCTAATTTACAAACAAAAGAATCACATTCACTTATTAAAATTTTAAATTCTATATTCATGTATCTAATATGTATATATTTGCATGACAACCTTCAAGAAATTAAACCATCGTCTTCTACACTAAGATTGCAAAATTACATCAAGTTTTCTTTCTTTTTTATTCTTTCAGTGTACTAGATTTATCAAACAGAGATTAACGGTACCTTAAGTCAAGTGAAGCTCTCGATTGCGGAGTCACCGGAGACCTCCGAACCAGTTTTAACGATCAATTGAACGGAGAGGATCAACGGAAACCTTCGGAGCTATCAAATATTTTGCGTTTAAAATCGAGAGGATTATTCTTCATGTTATTAACTTACGAACAAGAACACAACACATCGAATATAACCGTATAGTTTAGTTTTACCTTGCGTTGAATGGGTGGCGAAATCGATAGGACTTAGGGTGATGTAACGTCAACAAGACACCTGAGTGTTGGATTCACAATCGCTCGTTATTCAAACATATACATCTTCTTGTAATCGGTATAGTTGCGGGGCTTACCTTGTTGTTTACGATCAACAGAAATCCCGGGCGTAGAGCTCTTCACAACAACAATAAAGAGAAGTCGCCGATTCTACAATCGCTAACAATGGTATCGAAACGGAAGGAAAGGAAGAGAACAAAAGTGTGACCAATGTGTGATATGGTTTCAATAAAACTCCAATGGATGTTCACATCCAATATATAGCTTTTACGTGGGTTTATTCCTTCGGTTTCGATCGAGTAGTTATAGACAAGAGAATTTTTGAATAAAATTGGGTGATGACTACGGTATTATCGCATAACAACCAACAACTTCAAATGTGGGTGGATTTGGTTGTTGGATGTGTAGAATAGGATTATTATTATTATTATTATTATTATTATTATTATTATTATTATTATTATTATTATTATTATTATTATTATTATTATTATACCGACGAATATTTCAACTCCTCCCCTCTTAATTTAATTTTGTCCTCGAAATTTTAGATAGTGTAGCATGAATCCTCAAAATACGATGTGAGGCAACTAATACTCTTGTAAGCACACAAGTACAACTTATGAATAGAGTAATTAAAAACAACTAAGGTTAGAGAACATACACTTAGTTGTCGAATAGGTATGGGTACTAAGAACGAATCATTTCTTCTGTTTCCCACGTCGCTTCACGTTCAGTATGATTTTTCCATAAGATTTTAACGAATGGTATAGACTTGCGTCTCATAACTCGTTCTTGACGATCAATAATGGCTTCAGGTTCCTCTTCATAAGAAAGATCTTCTTGAATCGCATGTAGTGGGTAGCTAATAACGTGCAACGGATGATAATTGTATCCCCTCAACAAGGATACATGAAAAACATTATGAACATGAGAGAGTTGTGGCGGCAATGCTAAACGATACGAGACTTCTCCAACCCTTTCGAGAATCTCAAACGGACCAATAAAACGCGGACTTAATTTCCCTTTAATTCCAAATCGACGTACTCCACGACAGGGTGATACTTTAAGAAACACATGATCTCCAACTTTAAATTCCAAGGCTCGTCGATGTTGATCGGCATAACTCTTTTGTCTAGTTTGAGCTTCTTTCAACTTCTCTCTAGCAATGGCAACTTTATCATTAGTAATTCTAACCAATTCTGGTCCTTCAATTGTCCTCTCTCCGACCTCGTTCCAGCATATTGGTGCTCTACACTTTCGGCCATATAAAAGCTCAAAAGGGGCCATATCAATACTAGCTTGCCAACTGTTATTATATGCAAACTCAACTAAGCATAAGTACTCATCCCAGTTGCCGGTCCATTCAAGTGCACATGCTCTAAGCATATCTTCCAAAGTCTGAATAGTACGTTCAGACTGTCCGTCACTCTGCGGATGGAAAGCAGTACTAAATCTCAACTTTGTTCCCCAAGCATTTTGGAAACCCTTCCAAAAGCGTGACGTGAAACGTGGATCTCTATCACATACAATCGATGATGGTGTGCCATGAAGTCGAATGATATCTTGCAGGAATACCTCAGATAATTTGCTAATCGAGTAACCCTGCTGAATAGGCAAGAAATGAGCTGATTTCGCGAGTCTATCCACTACGACCCAAATGGCGTCGTTCTTCTTGAATGTTTTTGGTAGGCCTGTAACAAAGTCCATGGAAATATCATCCCATTTCCACACAGGAATATCTAATGGTTGCAGTAGCCCACTAGCTCTCTGATGCTCAATCTTTACTTGCTGACAAGTTAAACAGTGGCTCACATACATAGCTACATCTTCTTTCATACCACTCCACCAAAAGTGCTGCCTTAGATCTCTATACATCTTAGTGGCTCCCGGGTGAATAGAGAAAGGTGAGTTGTGTGCCTCTGACAATAAGGACTCACGAAGGGTTGAATCATCTGGCACACATAATCTATTCCCACACCAGATAACTCCTTGTTCATCAACTCGAAACTCAGATTGCTTTCCTATCTTCAAATTTTGTAAGATCGCCCATAGTTCTCCATCTTGATTCTGAGCTTCCTTGATTCGTGTAATAAGACCAGATTCTATCCTCATCTTGGCTAGATAACTGTTAGACTCACCAAACTGTAACCCAACTTCCATTCTATCAAGATCTGAGATAATCTGTGGTTGGATTTGAAGACATGCCACTCCACCTGTACTCTTTCGGCTGAGAGCATCTGCCACGACATTCGCCTTACCCGGATGGTACTGGATGTTGGCATCGTAATCCTTGAGTAGTTCTAACCATCTCCTCTGCCTCATGTTGAGTTCTTTTTGAGTAAAAAGATACTTAAGGCTCTTATGATCAGTGAAGATGTCACATGTCTCTCCATACAAATAATGTCTCCAAATCTTCAATGCAAATACAACGGCTGCAAGCTCTAGGTCATGTGTTGGGTAGTTAACTTCATACGGTTTAAGCTGTCGTGAAGCATAAGCAATAACTTTACCATGTTGCATAAGAACACAACCAAGTCCCTTCTTTGATGCATCACTATAAATTTGGTACCCGCCAGAACCCGAGGGTAAAGTAAGAATAGGGGCAGATACAAGTCTTTTCTTCAGTTCCTCAAAACTCTTTTCTCTATCCTCGTTCCAGGTAAACTTTACACCCTTTCTCATAAGCTGAGTTAGAGGCAATGCCACACGAGAGAAACCTTCCACAAAACGTCGGTAGTAGCCTGCTAAACCAAGAAAACTACGAACTTCAGTGACAGATGTCGGTCGGGGCCACTTAGTAATAGCTTCCACCTTTGCGGGATCCATAGTGATACCTTTAGCTGATACTACATGGCCTAGAAAGGCCACTTGTTCAAGCCAAAAGTCGCACTTAGAAAATTTAGCATATAGCTTCTTTTGACGTAAGGTCTCCAAAATCGTGCGAAGGTGGTCTTCATGTTCCTCTCTACTTTTAGAGAATACCAAGATGTCATCGATAAAAACAATTACAAAGCGGTCCAAATACTCGTGGAAAACTTTGTTCATGAGGTCCATGAAGACAGCTGGGGCATTAGTCAAGCCAAAAGGCATGACTAGAAACTCGTAGTGACCGTAACGGGTGCGAAACGCTGTCTTAGGAACATCTTGATCTCGGATCCTCAATTGATGGTATCCTGATCTAAGGTCGATCTTTGAGAAAAACTTTGCCCCTTGTAGTTGATCGAAGAGATCGTCAATACGCGGTAACGGATAGCGGTTCCGGATAGTAATCTTATTAAGCTCTCGATAGTCGATGCATAAACGCATACTACCATCTTTCTTCTTCACGAATAATACCGGTGCTCCCCATGGTGAAACACTTGGTCTAATGAATCCGAGTTGTAATAGTTCCTGCAGTTGTTCTTTTAATTCCTTTAACTCTACTGGGGCCATCCGATAAGGTGCCTTAGAAATAGGTTCTGCCCCAGGAATTAAATCAATAGTAAACTCCACTTCACGCTCAGGGGGTAACCCTGGTAGTTCTTCGGGAAAAACATCAGAGAATTCTCGAACAATAGGGAAGTCTTCAATACGGGGAGTATCCACTGAGGTATCTTTGATAGCAGCTAAGAATCCCTCACATCCATGGGAAATAAGCTTTTGGGCTTTCAGGGCGGAGATGATTTTGAGAGACTTCCGAGGTAGGCTCCCTTGGTAAACTAAATCAGGATTCATAGGATCACCAAATAGCACACGACGAGTTTGACACTCTATGGTGACTCGGTGTCGTGTTAACCAATCCATGCCGAGTATAATATCAAAATCACCCATGTGCATAGGAAATAGGTCAGCCTCTCTAACGATTGATTCGATCTGAATAGGACAGTTTTGGTACACTTGAGAAATAACAATCGATTCTCCAACAGGAGTAGAAATCACCAATGTAGGCTCTAGAGCAGTAGGCATGATCATAAGGCGCTTAGTGAATAGATGAGATACTATCGAGTGTGTAGAGCCAGTATCGAACAATACAGAAATATCATAGTCACCATAATGAAGTACACCACAAATCGTACCTATGTATTGATAACTAATGAGATACTAACGATGGTAAAAACTAGAATCACTGAAAGTAGGTCATGCTTATAAAAAATGCGATAGTATGGGAACATGTACCTGGAGTATTAGCAGCTTCCCCTGCAGTTAGTGCGAATACTCGACCTCCAGTAGTGGGTGGCGCATTAGCTCCCTTAGCAGCATTCTCTGGTCGGTTCCTCGCCTTTGGGCATTGACTAACCCTGTGCCCCATATCCCCACACCCAAGACAAGCTCCTGTAAGTCGACGACACATTCCAGGATGATACTTTCCACAATGAGTGCACATCGGATGTTTAGAAGGATTGCCTTTTTGATTCACCGGTTGAGCTGCAATTGGTTGCTGATAAGGCATCATTTGACCTTGACTTCGAGTCTTACCATGCCATGGCTTAGTGTTCTTCCCCGATGCTTGATTTTTCTGACGATCATTTCCATTTCGGTCAGATCCTTGAGATGACTCACTGCCAGCCTGATTACGAGTCTCATCTCTGTTCCGCTTCCTATTATTCTCAAATTTTTCTAGAAATTCCTTTCTCTCCAGGTCTACCCTTTTTGCAGCCCTGACTGCTTCCTCAACATTATTGAAAGTGGAGTGAATAATAGCCTTACGAATCCGATCACATACTGCCCATTGATACTTTTCGGCACGTTCCTCAGGTGGTCCAGCAGAAGCACCTAAGAATCCCAACAGTCGGTAAAATCGGTCTGTAAAATCAGTGAGTGACTCATCATTTCGTTGACGGATGTTATCGTATTCTCGTCTATATGCTGCTTTATCCACATTAGTAAAGTACTTGTCGAAGAAGATGGCACGGAAGTCATTCCAAGATAACGTCTCAACGAACTGTTCACCTCCTCTTTCAGCTACCACATTTTCCCACCATACTTGAGCATCTTCCTCCAGCTTATAAGCAGCTAAACCCACCCTGTATTGTTGATCAACTCTAAGCACAGTGAAAATTTTCTCAATGTGAGCAATCCAGTCTTTGGCCACTGCAGGTGTAGCCGCCTTAGTGAAGCATCGTGGTTTTTGCTTTTGAAACCGCGCAAGCCAAACATCTGCACCAGTCGGGTTTGGATTCGGGTTCGGATCTGGGTTTGGATTTGGGTTTGGATTGGGGTTCGGATTTGGGTTCGGATTTGGGTTTGGATTGGGGTTCGGATTAGGGTTCGGATTTGGGTTTGGATTACGTACTGCATCAATTAAAGTCGGTAGTATAGCAGTAAGTGCTTGAGTCATAGCACCGACAAGATTTGGATCAGGTCCATCCGACCCGCTAGAATTTCGTGAAGTGCGACGGGGAGGCATCTAGAATGAAACATATCAACTTAATCAGAACAAAGTGAATTAGAAATAGACATATCATATATAAAGAACCTAACCCAACGTCTACCCAATCCTCACATGTCTTAATTATTTAGTTTAAGTTTTCTACAGGAAGGAGCCTAAGCTCTGATACCATAACTGTAACACCCCAACCCGAGTAGGGTTGACGTGTCAAACAAACAGTAATCAGAGTTTCATGAACGATATAATTTAAGTACTAAGAAACATTCAAATCCTTACATAGATCCAAATAAATCAAATAAAGTCTTAAGATTAAAATACTACTAGGTCTTATTAATTCAAAAGTTCTCATCCTAGCTTTTTGAGTTCACACTCTTCACTCGTTCCCTTGAGCCCCTTGAGTACCTGCTATAGACATAAGAGAAAACCACAAAAAGAAAACACGGCTGAGCCAAAGAATGCTCAGTAACGGAAATAAACAATAGCAATACAATAATCAATAACGATGACAATAAGATGATCAAATTGAAAATCAAATAATCTTGATCATCTAAAAAGGAATACCCATATGAGCCGATGACAATAAACAATTAACAATATGTACATTAGCTGCAGTTCTAATGCACCAATATGTGAGATAGGAATGTGGGCACACACACCTAACCATCTCACCAATAATAATAACAATAATATCCTAGGATCGATCCATACGCCTCCTTTAACACTAATCAATATGTGTAACACTTAGCACATAATTATAATGTAGAGACGCTGTGGTCTAATCGCTCTGCCACACAGATAGAGCACGTCACTTGTGCCATAATGACGCCCTATGTCCCCATAGGTGAATGTGCTCGGGTACGGAGGTCAATAATACAATACAATCAAGCCAATATAACACAATAAGTTACACTGGAGCTCATAACCCTTAATCAAGGTCACTAACTATAATCAATAATTTAGGAAGCATGTAACAATGAGTACAAAGCAGATAAATCCTATCACATGCAAACAATGTCAACTATACGATAAGCATTTATAACAATAATCTATGGATTTAATAACCAACAAGTTAAGTTACGAATTCAAGATAAAAATCAAGAACGATTCATGCTACGAGAGAGGAAGGGTCGGAATCCGTACCTTATGCAATAGTTATTATATCTCTAGGGAGTTAATTCCTTTCCGAACAATCAAAAGAACCTACATATATATACACTTAATTTAGATTTTTATTGGTTTATTTCCCTAATTTATAATTTAAATCCACCTACAATGATTCATCGGTTTATTACAATGTTAATGACGTAGCTTTAATATTGCAAAGTTGGTTTTATAATTTATACAAAAAAAACAAACTTTTTACACGGTGCAACATAATTAGGTTTATAGTACACGATTATTATTTTAATTAAATTTTGACAACTCTTACAGAACACTATATTAAGTTACCTTTAATATTTAATTCATAAAGTTCATGAGTGTGTTTGTCCTATTAAAACCTATTATATAGTAATTACGTAAATACTAAATTTTTATAAACAATCAATTCATTATTGTTTCTTTCTTTTTTTTTTTTTTTGACTTGGCCCACTTACATGAACTGTCACGTGAATCTAATTTACAAACAAAAGAATCACATTCACTTATTAAAATTTTAAATTCTATATTCATGTATCTAATATGTATATATTTGCATGACAACCTTCAAGAAATTAAACCATCGTCTTCTACACTAAGATTGCAAAATTACATCAAGTTTTCTTTCTTTTTTATTCTTTCAGTGTACTAGATTTATCAAACAGAGATTAACGGTACCTTAAGTCAAGTGAAGCTCTCGATTGCGGAGTCACCGGAGACCTCCGAACCAGTTTTAACGATCAATTGAACGGAGAGGATCAACGGAAACCTTCGGAGCTATCAAATATTTTGCGTTTAAAATCGAGAGGATTATTCTTCATGTTATTAACTTACGAACAAGAACACAACACATCGAATATAACCGTATAGTTTAGTTTTACCTTGCGTTGAATGGGTGGCGAAATCGATAGGACTTAGGGTGATGTAACGTCAACAAGACACCTGAGTGTTGGATTCACAATCGCTCGTTATTCAAACATATACATCTTCTTGTAATCGGTATAGTTGCGGGGCTTACCTTGTTGTTTACGATCAACAGAAATCCCGGGCGTAGAGCTCTTCACAACAACAATAAAGAGAAGTCGCCGATTCTACAATCGCTAACAATGGTATCGAAACGGAAGGAAAGGAAGAGAACAAAAGTGTGACCAATGTGTGATATGGTTTCAAAAAAACTCCAATGGATGTTCACATCCAATATATAGCTTTTACGTGGATTTATTCCTTCGGTTTCGATCGAGTAGTTATAGAAAAGAGCAAGAGAATTTTTGAATAAAATTGGGTGATGACTACGGTATTATCGCATAACAACCAACAACTTCAAATGTGGGTGGATTTGGTTGTTGGATGTGTAGAATAGGATTATTTTTATTATTATTATTATTATTATTATTATTATTATTATTATTATTATTATTATTATTATTATTATTATTATTATTATTATTATTATTATTATTATTATTATTATTATACCGACGAATATTTCAGGTTATGTGTTTACACTTGGATGAATGGGTATAGCTTGGAATTTATCCAAGCAAACTCTCATAGCCAAATCCATAATGGAATTCAAGTTTGACTCATTAGATAAAGTTAGAGAAGAGGCGAAGCGGTTACGCCCATTCTTAGAATATGTTTCAGGATGACTAAACCCTGTGACGACTATTTGCTTATATTGTGATAACCAATAAGCTATTGGTATAGCTGAAAGTGCATTGTATGATGGCAAATTAAGTCCCATATGACATAGACATAATACGGTATGAACATTGCTCTTAACGAGGGTCATCTTGATTGACTTTGTAAAGTTAAAAGATAACATTGTGGATCCACTTACAAAAGGCTTAAGTAGAGAGGCAATATATAATATGTTAAGAGAAATGAGACTAAAGCCCTTGGAGTAAGTTTATACAACGGAAACCTATCCTATGTACTTCTAAGTCCATTCTTGTAGCTGATTAGTGATGGGTTTACTACAAACAGGTTCGACCACGAACCTGTGAACCCGTTTAGCTAAATAGGTCAGGTTAGGGTTCAACCCGACGTATATTGGGTTGACCCGTTTAACCCGTTTTTTATTTATTTTTTTTTATATATTTTTTGTCACGCATTAAATTTTCTTTGTATTTCATTTCAAAATTTAAAACTTAAAATAAAAATTGACATAAGATTTCATCACTAAAATATACTTGTTTTATATTAACTAGTGTCATCTCCCGCGTACTTTCCCATGTTTTACATGACAGACTTTGTTCGTTGTCAGTTTGTCTTATCGGAAACCACAAAAGCGAATATCAAAACCGGTTTCAATAATACCAATACAACAACAATGATGTTTACTCATAATCGGTCTGGTTCGTCAAAGTACCGTAAGAGTAACTGCACTCATTACAGCCTACGATACAAAAACACTCAATTTTGAATACAAATTTGTTTTGAAACAAATTATATCAAAGCATTGACAAAAAAATAAAGATAACCGTACATTTTATTTTTTTAAATTAATAAACAGAAAATATTACAGAAATGCAAAAATTATTAGAAAATGAAACGGCTTTAAAGCATGACTTATATATGATAAATAGGTGAAAATGAAAATAAAATAAGTAAAGAAAATCTAAAGCTATTAAACTTTAGTAGGAAAATTTAAAAAAAAAACAAAATTTTGTGTGGTAAAATTGAGAGACCACAAATACCATGTCACTAAAATATTGTGGTTAACCAAAAATAAAAAATACATTGTAGCATTCAAGTTGCATTTTATTATATAAAAGTTAAAATAATGTATGGCCCATCATGTAAAAGAAGAAAATCTTATGATCAAAACTTAAAAATCTTAAAATTACATGTAACCAAAAGTCTTATATTGTATAGATACAATATATATATATATATACATATATATATATATATATATATATATATATATATATATATATATATATATATATATATATATATATATATATACTAGTGGAAAGCCCGCGCGATGCAGCGGAATGGACAATTTACAAGTATGAAGGTATAATTTAGATAAAGATAACCTAAAAACCGTAGCTTTAAAAGATTGATGTCCCAAATGAATATGTGGATAAAGGTCTCATAGCCAAAAGCATGATAAATAATCTAAAACACAAAATATACATATTAAAAAAGATTTTATAATCAGCGTTAACAAGCATAACACTCATTATTATATTGTAAAGCGTTACTAAACTTGCACACATACATTTAACAAGGGTAACTAACCTTTTACTCAAGATCATTCGTGTTTTTCTTACTTTATCGTTGAATTTATTTATATGATGGTCCCATAGTGTTGAAACCATAAATATATATTGTCATGACATATATTAGATTAGGGCATACGTTTACGATAATAACAAACCAAAAAAAACTCTAATGGTAGTTTGAGGATCAAATTAGAGCTTTAGCACATTGAAACACAATTAACTGGTTGATCTTTCCCTAAATGTAATGATCAAAAAATTTTTTCTTTTTTACGAACCAATTTTTTGTTTCAATATACAATTCAAAAACTGAGCATTGAATATCATTACACCAACAAAAAATCTTATAAAAATCAAAGTGCAACAAAGGAGAAAAAAACAATTCAAGTTGTATAATTTGGGTTACAAGATAACTAAAACTCAGGAATTTATAAAAGAGAAAAAATATGATTAAATCAAATAAGTGAGAGACAAATATAAAAAAGATATAGAAACCCTGACAACAAACTCAATTTGGTTGTATTCAACTCGTAGTATCATGCCTCATAAACATGTATAAACCATGCAATATCATTTGTTTCATCACTTAATATAGTGAAAAACACAGACAAAAGTAAGATCCTTTGGTCATGATTCAGTAAAATATGTGATTCCATAATAATATCAAAACTCTAAAATTTTATAGGGGTAATTAAAAAGGGTAATTAAATTCCATCATGTTAGCTAAACCACTGTATTCAATATTGCACAAGCTTGACTTTTAGAGTCGGTGTATGACAACTAATAGAGAAGAGATTTCATATTCATCTCTCTATGTATTTTGTTGAAACAGCCGCTCGCTCGCTCACCTGATTTGAATACATATGCTTTATATGTTGGAGAATTTCTCCAGATGGGATTTACATCATCTGCCATATCATCAATGGATCATTCTACCAACAGAATGTATTGGATTGCTTGCACGAGGAAAAAGGATCCATTGCGTTTTTCAAGTCAAACAAATTAAATTTGGACTCAAAAGTGGAGAGAATTCTAAACATTTTGTAAAACAAGTAGTGACCATATTAAACCTAGCGAGTATACAAAATTTAAAGTATGATTTGATGTGCAATAAATGTTGGTTTTTAGAGGTTGGAAATCAAAAGGTCTATATACATCTCTTTTCAGAACATTATAACATTACGTATATCACATTTAACATGCTACATTTATTACAAAAATGCTAAAAAGGTTGGAAGAAATAGTTGAGGTCAATCCAACCCAACTCTTTAGACATGCAGACAAGAATTGCTTGTTTGACCCGTAACCCAACCCCTGTTGTCAATAGCGGCTATAGCGACCGCTATAGCGCGCTATGTAGCGATGCGCCCTTCCCTCGCTATTTGCAAATAGCGACTGCATAGCGGAATTTTTGATTTTTTTATTTATTTATTATTTTTTTTAAATTTTATTTTGGGTAAATATGAGATTTAGATGGTTAGGAGTTGAGTGTTTTAGTTATTTTGGGGGTGTTTGCTTAGATTTTCTACCTTTTTATTATTAAACAATGCTTATTTATTGAATGTAAAACATTCTTACATATTATCATACTTAATCGCTAAACACGAAATAGCTGTCGCTATTTACCGCTATTCGCTACGTAGCATATAGGTGGCTTGTCGCTATTTACCGCTATTCGCTATTAACAACTATGAACCCAACCCATCCATTTTGCCACCTCTATTGTAAACCAGGGAAGACAAATGAAATTATCAGACGCTAACTTCCCCTCCAATTCCAAAGAGGAAAGCAACATAGATAAATATAATAAAACACATAGAGATGGTACTAAATATGTAACAGAATACTTCATTTTGTAGATATAACAAATAAAAGTTGACTTAAAAAAGCCAATGAATGCAGATTCCAAGCTTGACAGATTTCAAATTTTGGTTTACAAATTATTTTTAGTTTTTATCTTTGAGCCACATTCCTTCTCTCTTGTCAAGTCCTATTTTTGTTATAACAATTTAATAAATTATAGAATAAAAATAATACCATAGGACTTGAAGAACAAATCAAGCATTGTATAGGGATACACATATATAGGTAAAAGAAGAAGAGTGAGGGTTTAAATGGGCAAGAACGAAACATGGCTGCTTGGTTGGTCGCTATACTAATATATACCTTTTTAAATAAATTAAACTTAGGATGTCAATGAGGAAGTGGGATTAGTACAAAAAGCCATGGGAGACGGAGTGAGTGTGAGCTTTGACTATGCGAGTTTCAAGAAGATATAGGTGTCATTGGGCCTCTATGGTTAGAACGACTTAGATGTACACAATCACTTGTCATTTTGAGTATTGGTCATGAGGTTTCAAATGTTGATTACATATAGTCAAGAAAGACATAGCAACATGTTTAACACATAAGCAAGTGTATCCCTTGAATTCAAACAGAGAGTTTAACCACCATCACACAAGACACTTAAATCACTCAAGAATTGCAAGTATGTGCATATTAGTTCAATAAACACATATTAATCAAACGATTCCATAAAACCGAATTGTGTAACAAATAGTATCCTTTATACATGGACAACAAACAACATCTCAAATTTAACACAATGATATGAACTCACCTTAGTCTTTAGATCCCTCCGATTGATGTTCCAAGCAAATTTCCTTCAACTTTCTATAAGTCAACTCAACATCATTAGTATGTCATTCACTTTTGATTAGACTAAAATCTAGCCTCATTATAAACATCAACATTTAACCAACGTTCAATTAAACAAAAGTTTGAAATCGAATAAACAAAGAACATGGACTTTAATCAAACAAAAACATGACGGAATCAAAACACAAGTTTCGCACACATAAAACCTTAAATCAAAGGGGATAGTGAATAGATTGAATTGAACAAAATAAACAACCCAAACAATTATATCTTTACTGCAGAGTAAGTGAATCTAAATCAAAGATATTGCAACTTTTAAGAACCACAATCCTCACACCATATCACCAAAAAGTTAGAGAAAATGCACATCTAGAAATAAATTAACAATGTATATCACTGAAAAACAAAGAAAATGGACATTTGGAATCGATTAACAACATATGCAATCACATGGTTTAACCCTACTGACCTGCGATCAGAGCACCGACAATTCCAGAACCAGCTTGGATTGCACTTTTATAGTGGATATGGGAGTGTTGGATTCTTGAAGGTCGGTTAATTGAAACCATCCTAAGTAATGAACAAATCACTTTGTGGTTGAGTGTAGTGGCAAACCCCATTGAATGCAAGGGGTTCTGAGTTGAATTATGCCAGCATCAGTGACTCGTAACGGCCGTCGGCATCAATGGAGTGGCCGTCGATGGTAACGGAAGGAGGTTAACAACCGGAAGCCTAAACCAAAATAGCTTTGTGATGGAAGAACTTTTCCTCTTCAAAAGGACCATTAGTGATGAATTCAAGAATAAAAGGCTTTGTAGATGATACCAACAACAATAAATAGAGGCTTGGTAGATGAAACCGACGAGGCGATTGATCTGGTGCTATGGCGATACAATTGGATCTGGTGATTCAGATGGTGCTGGAGGGTAAAGAAGGAGACCAAAGAGCGCGTCTTACGAAAACTATGAAATTACCATAATACCCACTCTTTATGCATTATATAGTACTTAAGTTTATATATATATATATATATATATATATATATATATATATATATATATATATATATATATATATATATATATATATATATATATATATATATATATATATATATATATATATAATATTTATCAATTACTATAGGAAATTATAAAACATAATATATTTTGCAGCTAAAGTTATTTATATTCTATGACATGAGTACATAGAACATAGAAGTATACTGTGTAAAAAGAGGAAACATGTGTGGCTAAAATATAACACCATTAAACATTCTTGTAGCTAAAGTTCCTAAATTATATAGAGTATAATTGGTACTTTTTGTTGTAAAATAGTAATTTTAAAGTATGAATATGTGAAAAAATATATAAAAAATTAAAGATTCAGGTCAATCGGGTCGTGTTCATGTCAATCCGTAAATTTTCGTGTCGTGTTTGGGTTGAAACTTCTAACACAATTTTCATGGTCGGGTCGTGTTTGAGTTTGTGTAAAATTTTCAGGGTCGGGTCGGGTTGGACCCGACAACCCGAGAACACGACCCACTTAACACCCCTATTAGTGATATCAAAAAGAGTTAAGCACTTGGCTTTACTATTTGAAATCACCTACGTGAGAGAGAAGTATGTTATCCAGAATTATGTAGGGCGTTAATCCTAAAGCTCTCGTAGAATCAAGCTGGTGTTTCATGACCATAACATACACGACAATGAGAGGTAAACCAAACAGAGATAGTATTGTGTGAAGTGTGATAATGTCTACGTAAAAAAGGGGTTGGTTTAAGGGCATCACATCTACTAATCACTAGAAGACCAAGTATACTTCAACAAAAGAGGGTTCAAAGGAAACACCTACTTCTCTTGTGTTACTTAACCGCTAAAAATGTATTTGAGACTTGTGTGCATAGATCAATCTCCATTTATGTGGGAGATTGTCAGAAATTTAATCAACAATATGTTTTTCACTTATTATGAACATCATTAATTATATCTATATGTTACTAATATAATTATTATTTAATATGTGTGTACTATACTATATGAGAAGATCACAACGGACTAAACCGTGTCCAAACTTGAATTAGACATTACTGCTCAAAGTCGTGTGGTTAAAACTTAAAACAATGTACTATTATGAGGTACTGGTGCACTGATTAACTGCACTATATTTGGGGTTTAGTGACAGCCTGCATATACAGTTTTTGGTGCAACAAATCAATATACAGTTTCTGCACATACAGTTTCTAGTGCCATAAATCAATAGCTAAGCAGGAGTTTATTATGTATTAATTCCACTAATAAGATATTAAGTATCTATTGATAGCAAGACTTCTCACATCCACAATTTCAAGTATATATACCAGGTATATGTGGGTTGTTGAATACTCTCTCAAAGACACCAGAACCTACATGTTTTAGAATCCACACACGAAAGAATTCTCAGCCTTCTGCGCACTACGCACATTCGTTTAAGGCATAGTTTCAGGTGCAAAGATAATCCTAAAAGTGCAATCTATTTAGGCTCTTGTTCCTTAGAAGATGATAGATTCACCTTGGTGCCCCGAAACCTGTCTTAACAGACCTCTATTAAATTGAAATCCTCAACCTAAACTAGATTTCTTTTCTATTATTATGCTTCTTGTAATTTGTTATCAATTTTGTTTCTTTTCATCTTTGTATTGTAATTCAAATAATTCAATAATAAAAGTATTTTTTTATTTTGTAAATGGTGTTTCTTTTTTTCAAAAAATAAATGCCTGCTTGGTTTAGTTTTTTGTTGACATTCTATCAATTTTTCGATAACGGATTTTTATTCAAAAATCGAGTATTTTTAGTCATTCTAGGCTACACTGTAGTTACCGTTAAGGTACCATGACGAAACAAAACGATTATGACCGAAAATCATCGTTTCAGTATTGGTATTATCGGAATCGGTTTCGATATTTGTTTTGTGGTTCTCGACAAGCCGGGTTCATAATGACCAAACTCACGTTGTATAAGGCGAAGGAAAACGGCAAAACTTCTGTTGCATAGTGCTAAAAAGAAGTATGGTTATAAAATTTGTTCTTTATATATTATGATTTTTTAAAATACCTACCTATATATATATTGTCCTCATTTAAATTTCAGGTATTAGAAAAACTTGGAGAAAATTATCAGTCCGATATAGAGTTTGTTGAGAAAAACATTTGTGCACGTGAAACTCTTTTCTTAGTTGTCAACAACCCGACGTGTCGGTCAAATAAACTTTTATTTTTCAAAGTATAACCCAAACACTTATCTACCTGCTCATAAATTATATAAACTTTCAACTAATCTTATTTTATAATTTGTATCTTTTTTATAAAGAGTCTTTCACTTGACTATTGAGTTAATTACTCAAATGAAAATCAGTAAAATAACTTAGAACAAATTAATTCGAAGTTTGGGAAACAAAGTGCAAAGATACTGTAATAGTGTTACTTTTTTTGTATTTCATTTTATGAATTAAAAATTAAACTGGTTTGATTTAATTAAAAGTTCGGTAGCTTTTTTAATATCTTTTCTTTTTTAGTTTGTGGTTAGAAGAGCATTAACAATAATTCACCATCTAATGCCCTCTCTTTTCCTCCGGTTCTTAACGTCCCTTACCTTATCTCTTTTTATTTTTTTATTTTTTAAGCTTTATTAAACTTAAAATATATCTGAAAAGAAAAAAAAAGTACAAAGTTGGTAATTTATACATGGACTTACCATGATATTAAATTAAATACTTTTATTTTTCAAGTTCTAAAAAGGCAATTTAAACGTCGACTTGCACATGGTTTTAAATTTTGTATTTTTATATTTCAAGTTATAAAACATACTTTCAAATATTTATAACATAATCTAATAGTATTTTTATTTTTCAATTTATTTTATTTATATATATTTATATGAGTTTTTGTAAGTTTTTATTTATTTTATGTAACGCCTCGGAAAGTCGAAACAAGCTATTTAATGATAATGAGTTTAATTAAGGGATATTTAATAAAAATAAAGGAAGGAAATGGGTCATGGGCCAAATTAGCCTTATGGGCAAACAGATTTAAGTGGTTAAAGGCCCATAATCAGCCACTTAAACCACCTGACGAGCCATCATTTTCTTCATTTGCAACCCTAGCCACCAACTTTTAGAGAGAGAGTAGAGAGTGAAAGTAAAGAAAACTTAAGATTTGAATCTTCATTGGTTAAGAGATTGAATATCTGAGTGTTAGAGCATCAAACCACAAGAAAAGAGCAAGAAATCCAGATAAGAATCAGCCTCTAAACGCCTCTATAGGTCAATCCCAGGTTCTAGGGTTTTGGGTTTTGAAAAGTTGCAAAGAATCACATAAGTGTCATATTTTTACGTATGAAATCATGTAAAAAGTTTAAATATAGTTTCATGGATGAAAAACTAAGGATTTGGACATAAAAAGTTGCGATTTTGGGTTAAAAACGGGCTGGTTCACCATTTTTATGCATTCTGCGAAATTGTGAGTTCATCCTGCGAAACTGTGAGTTCATACTACGAAACTGTGAGTTTGTCCTGAGAAACTATAGTTTCGCAGGTAATTTCTCAGCCATGAAATTCCAACGAAAGTTGGGCGAAACTGTCATGCGAAACTGCCGTGCGAAACTGACAGCGAAACTGTCAAGCGAAACTAACAGCGAAACTACGTGCGAAACTACTGCTGAAACTAGGGGCTGCCCCTTGGACCCCACTAGGGGCTGCTGCCCCTAGAACCCCACTGTCAGGGGATGCCGCCCCCGAACCCCTGCTGTCCGGAGGAGGGTCGGATATGTTTTTATGGTGAATTGTACTTGGTATGTTGTGTACTTAATAAGTAAAGTATTGTATATTAACGTGGAATATGATGATGAAAAGTCTTGCAAGCACTATGATGGACTTCAATTATTTAGGTCCGACGTATGATGATGGATTCGTATTCATGAGCAGGCTATGTGCCTTGCAGTGTGGATCAACTGTCGGGGGTTAGCTACCACGTTTATGTGTACCGACAGGGATCGACATTCGTTGTCGATCAACAGGGGGCTCTTGCTGTGTGCAATCTCGTTTATGATTAAGTGAAAGATAATGAAAGAATGAAAGATAATGAACATGCTTATTAAGACGCAACAAATGTTATGTATTATGATGTACGCATGGTCATTATAAGAAGGATAAAATTTAAAATTTTCTTATATTACTTAAAACTATAACTCACTCAACAAAACTGACTTTTATGCATAATAGTTGGCAGGTGAAGGATGATGCTGGGGATGGCACAAAGATGGAAGCTACTTGGCGTGCGATGAATGACATCCATGTTTATGAAATCATTTATTTTAATTTGAAAAGTATAATGTTTTTATTCTATTTAGGAGACAAATGTATGATTACAATATGACCTATAAGTTTTAAATGAATGTTTATTTAATTCCGCTGCAACTTTTTGCTTATAAAGTGATTTTATGCTATGATTAACCAACTGTGAGGTTTCCCGGGAACGGGTCCTTACATTTTATATCTATCGTTTTTAAACTATTTTCACAACAACATGACATTCTCTTAAATTCCGAACACACGCTTGCAACACAGTTATTTTGTTTAAATCTATTTTTAATTTACATTGTATTAGTTATTTAATTGTTCTTTCAATCTATAATATGTAACATGTTTATTTTTATCAACCATCCACCGTCAACTTTTCATGATTCAACATTGTCCTCGTATCATCTTTAAACATACATAGTATATTATTCATCCGGAAAATACTAACACATAATTTTTTAAATAATAAATTTAATATACTTGTATATTATAAACCATCTATTATTGTTGCAACAACCATGATGGTTAAAGACAAAATTAACTCAAAGTCAAATCCAATGTATAAAATAGGGGGACGGTTACTACACCAGGGTGTGACACATGTTTTTTCCCGGATGGGTAGTTTCGTTTGCGTCATGATTACGCATAAAAGGTAAATAATTACGCAAGTTATATTCATAATTACGTAAGTTATAGCTATTATCACACAAAGTAAAATTACCCACATTATAAATAATAATTACTCAAGTTACATGATAATTACGAAAGTTATGTTCATAATTACGCAGTTAATAATCACGCAAGTTATACGCATAACACATAAACACTTTAAAAAAGTGTTGATTTTTAAAAATATATATATATATATAGCAATACTATAATCACATTAAAGAGGATAAAACGTTCGATTTTATGGTGCAACTTTTAAAAATAAATAATGTTGTATAAAAAAGTTATATGCATTTAAAAAAACAGGGAAAAATTGAAAAAAAATCAAGAATTGTAAGATATTTTCAAATTTACCGCTCCAGTCATATTACTTGCGTGATCTAAAACATTCATCTCTTAAATCAGTGGTTGACTGGTTGTTATCATTTCTTGCACTTCGCACGAAATTTCACTTTGTGTAGTAAACTTTTCCTATAAAAAAGTATGTTTTACAATCAGAAAGTTTAAAATTATTGGTTGGTTTAGCAATATCATTTGTTCGTAGGTGTTTTATTACTCAAATGTAGAAATATGCAAGTCGCAGTTGTGGAAGCGAATTGTTAATCAAAGTCAATAGGGGGAGTGACTTTCTGATAGAGAATATAATATAGTTTGATTTTTTATATAACTTTTAATATTTGAATTATTGGTTGGTTTAGCAAATAAATTTATTTTCTAAAAACCTCTATATACATAGGTTTGAATATTCTTTTTTCTATAAAATCCTATATAAATTCCATTAAAAACTGAGTGATATTCAAGATAAAGTATTTTTTTTATCTGAAGTTTTTTAAGAATTTATATAAGATTGTATTAGTTTATCAAAAAATTAAACAACTTAAGCTGTGTATTTAGTTTTTTTTTTAAAACCAAATATTATAAGTTATATAGAAAAATCATATTTAAATAATAAACGAACAAATCTTTTTCTTGTAAAAGGCATTTGCTACCCACCGTTACGACTTACCTCTTCCTACATGAGATTAACAAAACCATCTACAAATCTGATGGTATTGCTAATTAAACCACCCACAAAATACAAAAGAATCAAGGTACATCTACATGCACATATACATATATCCACACTATAAAAAGGCATTTGAAGGAATGCAATAACCATCTTTTCTAGACTTATATACAGAATAACCATTTTATGGTATGGAAGTGGAATTCATTTCTAAAGAGAGCATCAAACCATCTTCTCCAACACCACACCACTTGAAAACATTCAATCTTTCTATCCTAGATCAACTTATCACAACTCCTTACATACCAATTATCTTGTACTATCCTACCAATCACAATGGTGACAATGTGTTCCAAGCCCTCAAAAGATCATTGCTTCTAAAGAAATCATTAAGTAAAACCTTGACTCAGTTCTACCCACTTGCAGGAACAACAAAGAATCACCTTTCAATTGATTGTAATGATGTTGGTGCTAATTATGTCTTAGCTTTGGTTCATGGTCGTTGTGACGACTTCTTACGCCGTCCTGACCACCAACTGATCAATAGGTTCTTGCCAATTGAACCTAGTTTTGATGGATCTAATGTTGGTGCTCCTGTAACAAATGTTCAGGTGAACATTTTCAAATGTGGTGGAATCGCGATCGGGCTGTGCATTTCACACAATATCCTTGATGGGGCTGCACTTCACACTTTTCTGAAAGGATGGGCTAACATGGCTTGTGGAACTGAAGTAATCTATCCAAATCTAACTGCATCATCAGTTTTCCCTGCAAAAAGCTTGTGGCTTAGAGACATATCAAAGGTGTTTTTTGAATTACTACTAAAGCATGGCAAGTGTAGCACGAAAAGACTTGTTTTTGGTCCGAATGCCATAGCTAAGTTAAAAGCTGAGGCAACTAGAAATGGAGTGCAACAACCGACAAGAGTTGAGGTGGTATCTGCTTTGATATGGAAGTGTGCACTTGCAGCATCTAGAAAAGCCTGTGGTTTCCAGAACACTTCTCGTTTGACCCATACTGTAAATCTTCGTAGAAAACTTGCAACAAAATCGTCAAAAGACTTCATCTGTAACATGATTTGGATCTCAAACGCAATGTGGCAAGCTAGCAACAAGCCCACATTACATGGTTTGGTGAATAAGGTGCGCGAAAGCATCGCAAAAATTGACACTGAGTTTGTGAACAAAGCACAAGGTTGTGAAGGGTATGTTGCAATGCAGAAGTCACTTGGAGATAATGGGGAAATTGGGTCAATAGGGCAAGTAGACAACTATAATTTTACAAGTTGGTGTAACATGGGTTTCTATGATATTAATTTTGGTTGGGGAAAGCCGAGTTGGGTGACTGGTATCGTAGGCGATGGCGCGCCTGTGTTCATGAATCTTGTGACTTTAGTAGATACAAAATGTAATGGAGGGATAGAAGCATGGGTGAATTTAGATGAAGAAGAAATGAAGATTCTGCAATGCAATCAGGAGCTGCTAGCATATGCTTCACTAGATCCAAGTGTACTACCAATGATGTAGATCTAACTTCATGATCTTATATATACCTATGTTTGTATATGTAATAACCAAATACATGAAACAATTATCATGTTAATTTCAACAGAAATGAACATTATATGTATGATGTTTCTTTTTCTGTAAGTTCATATAATAAAATAAAAAAAATGTATTATGTATGTCAATTAAGGATGTGTGGGAATTTAAGGAGCTTGAAGGAAATTAGGAAACGATCTTGCATATATACTCTAGTATTAATCAGGTTAACGAGGAGTAACAACAAGTGAGACTTGTTGTTACAAAATAAAGTACGCGACACCAGGTACACTTAATAGGAACATGCTGAGATACAATAGGTGGTTGTTGTAGCAGCCATGCTCTTGTATTCATATTCTATAGAAGAATGTGATACAATAGGTGGTTGTATGGTTCGTTGAAAAATTAGTTGAGAACGTGATTTTTCACTAACTTAACAAAATGAATAATTACAATTATACGGGTTATATAGTGAACAATACATGGGTTTGTGTTCTTGTTGTTCACACGCTAGCTAACATGTGTTTAACACATAACTGAAATGAGCAAAATGTTAGTGCTTAAAATAGTAAGTTTGATAAGGAGCTGGAAAGAAAGAAACAGATAAAAAGTATCTTACGCAGGCGGGTGAACAAACCTTGGAGTGGTTTATAATGTAGGAACCAATATATATCCTTAATTGGTAAGCTCCCTTAATTAGGTGTCTTTTACTTTAACTCCTGCTCATGTACACTGAGTGCACAATTTGGTTCAAATGGCCTATAAAATCTTTGTACTTGTGCATGCATAAGACATGCAGACACAAATGCCGGACCTAAACCATCGAGCTTCAAAGCCAAGTTTTGCTCTAATTTTTTTTAAACGGTTGTGCATCCACATGACCCGTGGGGGACCAAAACACTCAGGCTTGCGCAACCAAGTTTTGCTTTGAATCGTAAAATTCAAAGCCCTCTAAACTAGGCTCATGGTCTCTGAGCGACCCAGTTATGCGTAGGGAGTAAGGACTTTGAGTTAGAGATTTCCAATGATGATTGCCAAGGATCTAGAGTTCTCTTTAAGGATTTGCATGTAGAATTTTTAAGGTTAACAAAAGAAGTCGATAAAGTATATAATGATTAAAAACATTTAAACACACCAAGGATCCATTTGCCAAAAACTTAAAAATCGGAAACAATCCTAGGGTATTTTGATATTACAATCTTTGTAGCGCACTTTGAACGAGTTAATAAGTGGATGACTGAATAACGTTGCTTCCTTCTATTGGGAATAGTGTATGCTCGAGTAACGATATTAAATAAGTATTGCCATTGAGAGAAGATTAAGGGGTTACACTGTGTGCAACTAATATTAAGATTATTTAAGTAATTAAATAATAAATACGTGAATATTAATAAAAAGAGTTAAATGTATTATTAGTGAAATAATATATTAGAAGTATTAGTTAAATTTTAAATAGTTATTAGGTACATGATAAGTTATCGTCAATTTCACCCTCAAAGACCTCTGAAGTTCAACTTCAAGTACCTTCAAAAACTTCATTATAAGGCATTCAACAATAAACTAGAAACAAATGGTACGCCTTTAAACTTTCAAGGACTTAGTCTTTTGAAGTCGAAGAATGAAGAAATCACTCCTAAACGACCAATATTGGTCTGAGGTTGACGTGACTTAAATGGAGTCCAATCCTTGTAGAAGAAGAACCAAACAAGACATCTCACAACTAGGCTAATTGCGACATAGAATATTTAGATGGTAGAAACTTTATTTTCAGTACAAAGTGAAATTTGGTAGTAACTAAGTTACTACCAATTGTAGTTTCTACTTAAGCAGTTACAAACAGTTATAATGTTTAATCGCCAATTGTACATATAAAATTATTCAGCTAGTCAATGTAATGGTTCACTTTGTGTGTAACCGAATGGTTATAACCAGAGCGAAAGTATCGTGGTAATCGAGTCCTTCCATTTGTGTGTAACCTTTTGCCACAAGGCTTGCTTTATACTTTTCTACTTCTCCATTAGGTTTGAACTTAACCTTATACACTCACTTGGAATCAATAGCTTTCTTTCCTTGTGGGAGTGTCTCAAGGGTCCAAGTTCTATTTCGTTCAAGCGCATCAATTTCCTTTTTCATAGCTTCTTTCCAATGTTCACTTTGAGCTGCCTGCTGAAAGGTTTAGGCGTTGATTATATCTTGAAACATGAATCAAAACGCGGAACCCTAATCATGTTGATTCAACCCCAAATATGAAACTAAACATTAAAACAATACAACTTACTTGTGGGTATAGAGATCTTTGATGACGATGATGATGCCATGATCGTGAGATTCGTTCCCGTTATGATGTTTAGAGGGATCGATGGATGATCTTGAGAAAATAAGTTATTGGTGTGTTTTGGTCATCTCCATACTCTTCTATTTATAAAATCTAAGGGGAAACCCTAATCATAATTATGGGGTATTTCCATCAAATAACCCCCTCATATTATTAGAGACTAATTATGTCATTTGGTGAAACTTATTTAAATGATCCGTAGGCCACATATTGCGGGTTATTTCTAACATTCTCCCACTTGGCCGAGTGATCATTTGTGATGAGTATACATAAGTTTGGCCGAGTTAAACACTCATCAAATTTCATATTGAAACTTATAGCAAATAGTTACAGTCATTCAAATCAAAGTTAATCCGAGACCCCCAACAGCCATACTAAAGTCTCAATATAAAACATTAAACATAAAACGAAAATGACTTAAATAAACTTTTAATGTATAGTATTTATCTGCACAAATTTATCTATAGATCATTAAACGCACATATAAGTTATAATAGACAAAATAAATATTTGAGGAAATCACATTCATCATTAATGCACACTTGATATGCTATTATATAAGGTCTTTAGTAAAGCTCATCCTTGTTACGAGTTCTTGAAAAGTTTTGGGTGGTACCTTTAGTCATCGGATCCGCAAGCATATCTTTTGTGCTAATGTTCTCTATACAAAGATTATTTTCCTCTACTCGTTCTCGTACGAACACATATTTTGTATCGAGATATAAACCAGCTCCACTCGAACTATTACTATTCGAGAACGGCAGCTGAGTTGTCACAGTAAATCTTCAATGGTCGTTATATGAAGGTAACAATTTTAAGTTCGATAATAAGATTTTCTTAACAACATCCCATGGAAAGTTGTATTATAAACCACAACGTATTCCGCCATCATTGTTGAGGTTGTTGTCAACTGATGCTTATGACTCCTCCATAAAATGGGTCTGCCTGCTAACATAAATATATACCCCGATGTTGATTTCTTATCATCTTTGCATTTAGCAAAATTAGAATCAGAATAGTCCACCACTTCTAAGTTATCAGTTATTCTATATGTCAACTTATGCTCTTTTGTCCCTTGAAGATATCGTAATACTTTCTTTGTTGTATTCCAATGATCTAGGCTAGGATTAGATTGATATCCGCCTAGCATTTCGGCAATATATGCAATATCAGGACGAGTACAAACTTGAGCATACATTAAACTTCCCACTACTGAAGCATAAGGTATCAATTTCATCTGCTCCTTCTCATCCTCTATGTTCGGACATTGAAATGAACCAAAAACTTCTCATTTAACTACTGGAGCAACTGATCGAAGGAGAGCAATGTTGCATATTATAACGTGTAAGAACACGTCCAATATACGCCTTTTGAGACAATCTTAATATCCCATTGGCTCGATCTCAGTGTATTTTGATGCCTATTATATAAGAAGCTTCTCCAAGATCTTTCATGTCAAAATTGCGCGAAAGTAATTGATTTGACTCATGCAACAAATCTAAACTATTGCTTGCTAATAAAATGTCATCTACATAAAGGACAAGTATAGCAAAATTGCTCCCACTCATTTTGAGGTAGGTGCATAGATCCTTTTTTTATGAAACCTTGTTTTTTCATGACTTCGTCAAATTATAAATACCACTAACATGATGCTTGTTTTAACCCGTATATGGATTCTTTAACTTACAAACTAAGTGTTCTTTACCTTTAGGTTACCTTCAGGTTGATTCATAAACACATCCACATGTAAGTCACCATTAAGGAAAGCGGTTTTATTGTTCATTTGATGAAACTCAAAATCAAAAAGAGCTACTAAGGCCATAACGATCCTTAAGAAAGAAACAAGTGAAAAGGTTTTCTGATAATCAATTCCCTCCTTTTGAGTATAGCCTTTAGCAACCAATCGTGCTTTATGACGTTCAATATTCATTCGAGTCTAATTTGGTTTTGAAAACCTATTTACATCATACGGGTTTAACACCCTTGGGTAATTCAACCAATTCCAAACGTCATTCTTATACTTGAAATCAAGCTCATCGATCATAGCTTTATTCCATTCGGACGATTGATCACTACTAATGGCTTCATTATAGGAGGTTGGATTGTTACACTTTCCTAAATCCAGATTAGCTTCTTTAAGGTAGGTTACATGATCATCAAATTAGTAGGCCTTCTAGACCGTGATGACCTCCTTAGCTGATTTTCAGGTTTTGCAGTTTCAGTAGTCGTATGCAGGACTTGCTCTTGTGGATTTGATGGTGCTTCGTTTACAAGAATGTTTGGAGCAACATGATAATAGTGCAGTGATTTATAATGGTGCAATGTCAAGTACAAGAGGTGTAATAGGAGGTAAGTGTAGAGAACCCATCCCCCCTCCTCTTGTACTTCTTGTAAGTCAATGTCTTGACGTTCACTGCTCCTACTGACCTTAGAATCCTCTAAAAACACAACATGACGAGTTTCCACGATGCGAATAGTATGAGAAGGACAAAAAACTCTATATCCTTTTGCATGATCAGGATATCCTATAAAGAAACAACTTACCGTCTTCATGTTAAGTTTTTCTGTTGAGGATTATAAAGCTTAGCTTTGGCTGGACAACCCCATACTTTCATATACCTTAAGCTAGGTTTCCTTCCTATCCAAATTTCAAATGGATTTTTAGGGACAGACTTAGAAGGAACTCTACTCATTTTATATAGATCCATTACCCATTTTACCTTTAAGGCATTTAACACATGTTTCAAAATCAGAGAAATCAAGATTTGGTAATACTTCATCTTACACGAGTCTTAACATGCGATCTCGTGAGATGTGGCCTAAACGTTGATGCCACAACATGGATGATGTTTTCAAATCTTGTTTTCATTTATTAATGTTTTCATTCACATTATATGATAATAATGATTTTAAAAATTGATCATCTAGTTCTAACTCATAAAGATTTCTATCCAGATAACCACAACCCCAGGCATGAGAGTTTAAATTAATAATGACTTTGCCACGACCATGCAATACTTCATAACAATCATTGTCTAACTTTGGTATAGATACTAAGTTCCGCGTTATTCTCGGTACATATAATGTATCATAAAGTTTAATACAATGACCAGTTTTCATTATTAATTGCATGGTTCCTACGGTTTCAACGTTATGTTCGTCACCATCTTCCACCTTAATTGTCCTTTGGTTTCTTTCCAACTTCCGGATTGTAAGGAATCCCTATGTTGAGTTAGTAACATGAACTATAGAACCAAAATCAACCTACCATGTGTTAATTGGAATGTTAATGATATCATAAATAGATGGTTACCTTTCTTAGCCAACCAATCCTTGAACTTAGGGTAATCTCGTTGGGTGTGTCCCTTATTGTGACAGAACTTGCAACGAGATTGTCTGAAGGAGGCATTTGAGCTGGAAACTGCACTTGTACCAGCCTTATGGACTTTGGAGCTTTCCCCTTTGAAGTTTCCCTTCTTTTTAATGGTTTAATGGTGGTAACATCAATAACATCAAGCTTTTCTAGCTTCAAGCGTTCTTCCTCCTGCAAGCACATTGCTTTCAACTAACCCATTGACCAATTTTCTTTCTGGGTGTTATAGTTGATCTTAAAAGCATCAAAGCGCGCAGGAAGAGAAGTCATAATAAAGTGTACTAGAAAACCATCACTGATCTCCATGTCTAAGCTCTTGAGTTTATGAGCCATGTTGTTTATCATCATCATGTCTCACGCATATTATTAAACCCATCATACTTTGTAGTAAGCATCTTCAGAATCAGATTGCTTGCATGTGCTTTAAAAATCCTTTGAACCGTTTCTCCATTGATTTCAAATAATTTTTGGCATTATCTAAATCGGGTATTGCTCCCCTAATTGCAAAAGAGATCGAGTTCTTGATTACCATCAGAGACATTCTATTAGACCTCTCTCACTTTTCATACTTTTGTTTTTGATCTGTTGTACTTTCAGCAGTAAGAGCAGCTGGAGCGTCATGTCTCAAGGCATAATCAAGTAGTAGAAGTTTGCCCATGTTAAACCTTCAATGCCAAAATTAGGAGTGATAGTGGATGCTAAATTGATTCAAGTAGTAGAAGAGTTAAAGTGAGCTAATCATGGGGTAATAAAAAAATAAAGCAGACAAGATTAATACGTTGAAGATAAAACCTATTATAACACCAAAATAATAGGCTAGAAGTAAAGTTCTAGTTAAATATTTTCTTCGCGTTGACTTTGACCAAAATTCAAATGTAATAAACAAATTAAAGTAATGTTTTACTTGCACGATGGCTTTGCGTTCGCTGTGACCAATATGCAAGTGTTATGAACAAATTAAAGTAAGGTTCTAAATATGTTGGCTGCGTGTTAGCTATGACTAACATCCAAATATTATGAACATAAGTACACTAAGGCACATAAATACAACACATCACATTTGGGCATAAGTGTAATATCTATGCTACTTTGCCAATATTCATCATGTGTTTTATCAAATGACTAGCCTTTGGGTTCATCATTTGACACACACATAATTACATAATATGGTAAGGTTAAACTTTATTTTCAAACCAAATGATGTACCGTTGGGTTTTATATTTAATCTTTCAATGAAGTTACTATTATGAAGTTATATATGTCATAAAATTTAAGACATGAATAAAAGATCAAATTACGTACATAATAAATTATTTTATAAAAGGAAAACTTATTTATGTGACATGAATTTTCATTTACAGAATTTATTGATGCCTTAAGAAATAATCAATTAGTAGAATAATTTATTATGGATAAAATTCAATTCCATGAATATACCATAAACGGATGTCATAAAATTAATAGTAATGAATGCAAAACTTTTGATGTTTAATTCCATTGAAAAAATACTGATTCTAATTACTCATTTGTAATTATATCAATTTAATTACTAAAAATTGGTTTGTTATTTTTGTTAAATGATCAATACCAATTTTGTTGCCGTAATTTTGGAAATCAATTCTATCAGACTTTTCAGATTTAGAACCAATTATCAAAATCATTTTACAGCAAATTGGAATTATAAACGATTTGGTATGGAAATTTACCAAATTATAATCATAAAAAATTTAAATTGATTTAATAAAAAGATCAATATTCAATTCAAAATTTAAACTTGTGATTTAAATAATGAATACATGATTGCAGATGTGTACCCAAATAAAAAGATTTTGCAATTTAATTTCAAATGATGTTTTTGAAAGCAATGCACCAAATTCTTAGATAAGGATTCAATTAATGTGAAGATAAGAGTTTGTAATTGCAGAAAATGGCTTTTTACCCCAATCATTGAAATCGAAAACCGTCGCAATGGACATCAAAATCGTAAAAGCAACCCTTTGGTGTTTCATGGGGCTGCTGAGGCTTCTTCATCAACTCCCCACGGCAATCCTTTGCCGCGTGTCCAACCTTCCCACAACGCTGGCATCGAAAACTGTCACACCTGCCAGTGTGGTGGTAGTTGCATCGGCTGCACTTGGGATTTTTCCCCACATAACCACTCGGTCCTTGAGATGATGATGATGATTGATTAAAGTTGTGATTATTGTCAAACCTTCTCTGCTACTGTTGTGGCTGCTGCTGCTGGGGTTGGCTACTAGACGATAAGCCCTTGTTGCCAGTATTATCCTACTTGCGTTTGTTGTCGGGCACGCTTGCCACAACGCCTCGTTTGGGTAGTTTGCCTTGTGCCACTGCTTGATCCATAAGCTTGTGAGCTAGTCGGATAGCATGCTGAATAGTAGTAGGGTTCGAAGCAGTCACCATAATTTGTATATCTGGCACCAACCCACGCAGATAGAGCTCAATTCGCTTGATTGGTGGGTTGATCCTTCCCGTATAGGTTTTTTTAAAACACCATGTAGTCCAAGTCAGATAAATAAGGGAATTAGTCTATCACTTCAAATCCATCACTGTCCTCTTCCATCTCTTCCGGTTCCTCCTCGGGTACCTCTTTGAGTACTTCCTAAGGCTCCTCCACTACGGCCTCCTGAGGCTCGAGATGTTTTTCCAACTCGTGTATACGAACGATAGCCTTATGAAGCTGATCACGCATTGCGTTTAGTGTAGCCGTCAACTCAGCAACCTATCGACGCAAAGCCTGGATCTCTCCTATCTGACCATCTTGGCCTCTTTGAATATCGAGCCACGAGTCTTCCATTTCCTCGTACACTCTGCTGTCGTGCTTTTGTCGCGAATCCCACCTTTTCAATTTCTCATCGACCACTTGTTGTAGTCGATCATGTGAGGCCAATAAAGCAGCAATCGCCCTATGAGGTGTGCAGGGTAGGGGTATAATATGGCGTCACTAGTCAGGGTAGGGATCGTACATGGAAGATTTTCCTTTTCCAGCATCCTAATCAGTGTAGTGCGATACCAGTCCCAATTGCTAGGATTAGCCATGTCCCGCTCAATTTTTGGCTCATCCGGAAAGTACACATCAAATATAAATACAGAAGGTCTAGAACCATAAGTCATAGACGACGAAGGAACGATAGAAACCTCGGGTTCCTTCCCGGTGCGTGTCGAACAGGGGATGAAGATGATGATGATGCCATACTGTAGTGTATGTGATGTGTATGCCAATGAGTATACAGTAAGAGAATAAGCAACGACTAACTAACTGTGTGCGTTTACAGACAAGTGTGTATGCAGCCTAGTTCCCTATAACCAATAGCTCTGATACCAATCTGTCACACCCTCAAATCCACGTGTAGAGTTTTATCGCGAGGCGTGTGAACAAACCAGGATCACAGTCACTAGTTACTCAGAACGACACTATATGTCACATTTAAAATAAAACCAATCAAAGTTCAAACTTTAAAACTATACGGAAGTGTTTTGTAAATAAGACAAACCAAAGTATATAAATGCAAAATTTGACAAAACACGCGCCAACCCAATATTTAAATCTCATAAATAAAATCCAAGTGTTATGACTTAAGATGAAGTCTTAGAATGCATGCTGGACCTGTGATGTGCTTCTAATGGCAACCTGAGTTAACGACCTGAGAATAGCATACTAAAAATGTCAACACAACGGTTGTTGAGTTCAAGAGTTTGCGTTTAACATAAACAATAACATTTGTATAACATAAGAATTGCATTGAAATAGATAGCTAGTCTATATTCACAAGTAATAACAATAGTGATTTTGCGATCGAAGCTGACTGTGTTGTGTTTGTTGCCTCCCGTCACGACTTACCAGGTCGTGACGATGTTTGTGTTTAGGATAATATTGCACCCGTTTGACCTTGAGTCACACAGGTAGGGCTTGTCAAACCCAGAAGTACTACCCAAGATTTCCCGCTAGTTACCATTATTAACGATCCGAAAATGTGAGGACTTCCAAGGTATTATGCGTTATGTTAAAACATACACAACTTACAATAATAATATAGCGTTTGTGAACAAGTATGCTACCTCCCTAGAAGAGAGTTTATAAAATAGTGGGACATGAACTCACGTGATGTGTAAAGACAATGATAAAAAAGAACTGATGATGGATGGAAAGACAACCCTTCAAAGGTTACCTAGAACACACAAGTACATAAGTACGTGTACACATAAGCTTAACAACTCTAGGTTAACCTAGTTGACCCATTTGACCCATTGGTGACATATTAATAGAATTCTCATCTAATCAAGCGAATCAACTTATCATACATGAACATCATACAAGTTATCCACGTGTATCACATCATCAATCCAAGTCTACCAAGGTCATCATACAACATTAGATCATCCATACAACTCATACAAATCTCAAACAACCAACATGTTCAACACAGTTATAAATATATCACAACTAATAATTCATACTTGAAATCTTATCATGCACTACATGTCATGTGAAGCCACTCACGTGTGACGTCCGTCACTATCAGGTCCATCAATTGACTCGAACTCGTTAACTTTGCTCGTGCATTTATTATTTTGCAAAATTAATTTGTTTTCGAACTGAGTCTCGTCACATCTCCTTTTCGTGCCAACCTTAATATTAACTAACGCTAATAATAAAAAAAATTTGTTATTATTATTACCGTAAATATTGTTAATATTATTATTAATAATAATATTATTAATATAATTAAGTCTAGGGTTAAAATGGTAATTTAACTAAACTTGAGGGATTAATTAATTTTAAGTACAGGGTCCTAAGTGTAATATCAATATTATATATATATTTCTTAAATCGGTCAACCCTAATCTAAACAACTCCCGTCGCCGTGAATCCTCCACCGTGCACCACCCTTTCAAGCCCCATTTCGCCGCCTTTAGCTGCCATCGGTTGCCGTCGTCTTGTCGTTTAACCGTTTCACAGGTAACCGGTCATCGTAAACCTCGTTTTGTCTCGTTTCGTTTCGTTTCGGTTTGTCTTTCCGCTCGGTTGTTCAGTTCGATTCGCGCGTGTATGTATGGCCGCGTATGCATATATATAAGCACTTGTGCGTGTATGTATATGTATATACGACTGAGTGTGTGTATGTATATATGCGTAACAGCGTGTGTGTGTGTATATATATGCGTAGCAGTGTGTGTAATGTATGTGTATATGCGACTGTGGGTGCGATGTATGTGGTGCGTGTGTGTTTATATGTATTATTGTATGTATATATGGTCAAGTGAAGACACAGTGGGTGTCTATATATGTGTTACAGTATGTATGTATGTGTATATATATGCGATGGGTGCATGTATATGCGCGTAGGGTGTGCGGCTGTGTATACATATATATATTGTGTGTATGTATTATGTGTGTGTATGTGTGTGCAGCCGTGTATACATGTATATATTGTATGAATAAATTTGTGGGCGTATGTTTTTGTACGTTTGTTTATATGTGTGGGTCGAAGGACCCGAAGGTATGCGTGGTTATATGTTTGTATTTAGTGTGTGTATGGGTGCTAATATATATCTACATATATTGTATGTAGTAATGTGTGTATTTGTGTGCGTGAGTTGGAGAAAAACACAGCAGCCACGAGGCTACTGTGCGTAATATTTACATATATGTGTTGAGTGGATGTGTGTGTTATGTGTTTTTAAGATTGTTGTGTGTGTATATAACATGTGTGTGTGGAGTGTGTGTTTAAATTATCATGTGTTTATAGATATATGTATATATATGTGTGTGTGAATTATATGTTTTTAGTTTGTGTGTTGGGTGAGTTGTATGTTATTAGTGTGTGTTTGGTGTATATTATATATTGATGTGAGTGTGTCACGCGTCGAACTCGAACCGACCGGAAACTGACCGAACGTATCTTTTTCATTAAACGTGTTTAAAGACTTAATTATAATTATTATAGATGTTTGATCGTTTGTTGTTCTCGCCTTTAGAAGCCTTTTGTGCAATTTATTTTCATCTTATTTCGAGGTGAGTTTCGCGGCCCCGTTTTATTACAATTATTTACAAACATCAAGGGGGAAAAGTATGCTCACCCTTTTTATGTTGTGAACTTATTCAATTCTTTTGGGACTATTGTGTTTACTGTTTTGTAAGTATTTATCTAGTACATGCATGAGTTGTCTTTGTGGTTCTGTATTCACAACTATTTAACTCCGGTGTTGGAGCCGACGGACAGATATTGATAGTACTATTGGGCTGACACCCCCACCCTTGTTTGTTAGTATACTAGTTGGGACTGACAGTGGCCAGGAACGGGTCCTATGGTGAATATGTTCCGAAAAATTCTTTGTGTACGTCATAGGTTTAGTTGTGATGCTCATGTGATATTACTTGCTTATAACTGTATGCACTCATGTCCTACCAAACTATTACACAACATCAAGTTCTGTTTATTATTTAAACCTATGAACTCACCAATAATATGTTGACATTTTTGAGCATATCTTTTCAGGTAACAATCATTGAGGATAGCTAGGGATGTTGCCTTAATGATGACTTTATGGAATACAATTAGAGACCTGTTTGACATTATGCTTGTTTGGGATTACCTCTGTTGATCATGTTTTGTATACTTGTTCCCGGGTTGTGGGACTTAAACTTCATTTTGACTGTTGACTATGTTTGTCGTGGAATTGACTAACCACGACACAAGTCTCCATTGTGTCGGGTGACGTCATGACACGTTGGCTTTCATCATTTAATACATCTCTATTAACTAACAATGTGTTATGACGATCCCGTCCGTTACATCCTCGTGTTTCCGCTATAAGCGGGGGTGTGACAGATTGGTATCAGAGCCATTGGTTATAGAGAATTAGGTGGATCACTCGACCTAGACTATAACCTAAGTACCCACATGTAGTATGCATAGTAGGATTATGTGTGCAATAACATACATGTGAACGTTCTACGTGTAGTATTCGCTATGCTTACATATCATGTCTTACAAGCTATCCTTGATATACTTATTTGAGAAAGTTCTGCGCATTGTATCATCTATTGATACCTTGAGAAAGCTTTAGGTAAGCGCATCCTCTTGTTATGTATTTGACTTATACTCGGATTGGATTGAAAAGTGCTACTGTAAGTAATTTTTCAAAGGATTTAGGTTGTAAGCCAGCCTTTATTCCATACGTCTGCCGATGTCACATTGATATAGGCGCCCGTATTCGAAATTTGTTGGGTTGAAAAGACGAACACGCTGGCTAATACAACACCAATAGACAAGAGACGCAACGTACTCAGATCAGATAACTACTTCATCGGATTTTGGATTATTGTACACGGATTCCTTCGCTTGTTCCTTAATCAAGTGATTCTTTCTCAATCGACTCCTTCGTACAACTTCGATTAATTAACTTTTAGTTAGTAACCATATCTTTGATACTCCGATCATGGATAATACTCTGTACTTGATAAGATATGTTAACTCGAATAGGATGAGCTAGGGTGACCATGCAAAGCAAATTACCATTACGGGTGCACACGTAATTGCAATTTGCAGTGCATGTGAAGCCTGGCAAATCTTGTCATGAGGTAATGGTCATAGTTAGTACAAATATTCCATTCTATTCCTTAGGACACTTGAGTTCCAGTTCTTATAAGACTTTGTTAATAAGGAAACATCTATAAGCTTACTCTTATGTGAGCTCTAATCTAACTAGAGTCTACATGGGTATTCATATTGTGACACTAGTCTTATTCCCAAAGAGACATTGCTTCTTTTAACATTTCAGAAATTATGCAATTGACTGTTTATTTGGAACGTACATGGTCTTTGAAGAGTTGCAACATAGTAATGATACTCCCTTCACATGTATTATGAAGCATTGGTAGTTTGAGCATTCTAGCATTATGCCTTGATGGAGAAATCAGATGTCACATGACCAGTTTAAGCATTGTTCATGGTATATCGTGGATGTGGTGGGAACGCTACGGGGAACCCTATATATAAGCATTACCGGTATACTAAGAATGTGCCTGAACTTGGCTATGTGATGATCTTGATTAATTGAAGTTTAAAATGGTGGAAGTGATAAGATAATAGGAATGGTTGTACATACAAGGGATTCTTGACATGATAGTCAAAAGAGTATGTCAGGAAGAGGGAAACCGTACGTCTGACCTGTTGGATTGAGAGAAATGAGAACTATAATGGGTATCAATAATTATACTGAAAACCAAAAGATGAAGTATATTGTTTACTCACTAGTGGGTAAAGCACCGATATGGTAGAATGCCCAAGCTCAAGTCTAAGGTAGTGAGGCTGCGATAGCCATGACTTGAGATAAGTTTAAACTTTGGTGACTAAGGTTTACTGCCTAATAAGTGAGATGCAAAGGTTAGAGTTTGAATTCTGGAATCATGTAATAGCAGGGATGGGTCATGCTATTTATACTAACAAATTACAAGAGTTGGCAAAGCTAATGCCACGCATTGTGACATCTAGATCAAAGAGGATTGAGATGTACATCTAAGGATTAGATATAAAAATTCATGGAAATGTAACCGTTATATTCTTGAAGGCATGTACCCTGATTGAAGAGATGATACGCACGGTGCCATTAGGGAAATCTTTTGAACAATGGAAAGAAGACGGAGAGTCGAACAAGAAAGTAGTGTAAATGTAGACAAGAAGGCCAAGCATAAGAACCCCAATTGCTTAGAAGTCAGTTACTTAGTAAAGATGACAGATGGTAAATTGATAGAGGCTAAGAAGATAATTAAATGTTACACCTTAGTACTATAAGATCAGACATTTAACATAAACTTGATACCATTTGAATAAGAAGTTTTGATGAAGTAATGAGTATGAATAAGTTATCAAAGCTCGAAGCTGAGATAATTTGTCAAGAAAAAGTTATACATATTCCTTTTTTTAATTGGTGAAGTGCTCAACATCCAAAGGGATCGACCCAAGAAGAATCTAAGACTCGTTTCTTGCATGAATACTCGTCGATACCAAAAGAAGCAGTGTTACGCGTTTTAGCATACTGTAGAAAAGAAGGCAGAAGAAAGAAAGTTGGAAGATATTCATATTGTACGGGACTTTCCAGAGGTCGTTCCTAACGAGTTACAAGGACTGATTACTCCCTTATCGACAAGTAGAGTTCCGGATTGATCTAATCCATATAGAAACTACCATAGCAAGGACACCTTACCAGTTAGCACCATCAGAAATGCTAGAAATACCCAGTCAACTACAAGAGCTCTTGGATAAAAGTTTTATTCGACCTAGGCATTTGCTGTAGGGAGCATCGACTTTGTTGGTTAAAAAGAAGGATGGGTTGTTCCAGTTGTGCATAGATTATTGAAATTTGAACAATTTGACCATCAAAAAGCGATACCCTTTCCCTAGAAATTATGACCTATTTGATCAGTTGCATGTAGGAAGCAACGTACTTCTTGGAAATGGATCTCCGATCAGCTTATCATCAATTGAGGGTTCCCGAAGGCGATATATCAAAAACAAAAAAAATAAAACTTTTAAGACTCGTTATAGGCACTACGAGGTCTTAGCCATACTGTTTGGCCTAGGAAACGCTCCGACAATATTCATGGACTTGATGAACTAAGCATGCAAGTCATATTTAGATAATTTGAAATCGTGTGTATAGACGATATCTTCATCTATTCGCGACCAAAAGAAGAGCACGAACAACATCTACATGCGATAATAAACTTATTAGGAGAAGAGAAACTCTATGGCGATTCTCCAAATGTGAGTTCTGGTTGAGTGAAGTGAATTTTCTAGGTCACGTGGTCAATGAGAAGAGAATCCATGTTGATCATAGGAAGATCAAAGTAGTCAAGAAGTAGGATACACCTAAGACGCCTTCGGACATATAAAAGTTTTAGGATTGGCTGGATACTACCGATGGTTCATTGCAAATTTCTTGAAAGTCGTCAGCTGTTGACAATGTTAACCCAAAAGGATAAGAAATTTGATTGGGAATCTAAGCAAGAAAATGCTTTTCAAACGTTAAAGGTTTAAGTTATGTAACGTGCCAATATTGACTCTTCCCGATAGGTCAAGTGATATAGTGGTATTCAACGATGCCTCACATCAAGGATCGGGTTGTGTGTTAATGCAGAAGGATAAGATGATTGCTTACGCCTCGCGTCAGCTGAAGGTTCACAAAAAAAGGGAATTATACGACACATGGCCGGGAATTAGGTGCGGTGGAATTCGCACTTAAGTCATGGAGGCATTATCTGTACGGAACTAAGTGTGTTATCTACACTGATCACAAAAGTCTTTAACACATATTTGACCAAAAGAAACTGAATATGCGCCAAAGACGATGGGTTGAACTTCTAAGTGACTATGACTGTGAGATTTGATATCATCATGGAAAGGCAAACGTGGGCTGATGCCTTGAGTAGGAAAGAACGTGTTAAACCATTACGTGCGCGAGCGTTGGGAATGACTATTCAATCGAATCTGAAAACACAAATTCTGATAGCACAAGGCGAAGCATTGAAGGAGGAGAATATCGTAAGTGAGGAGTTCCGAGGGTTAGACAAACAGATGAACTGTAAGGAGGATGGTGTACGGTACTTTGTGGATCGTATATGGGTACCTAAGTGGGGAGATGTTCGAACCCTAGTTATGAACGAGGCGCACAAGCCCAAGTACTCTATTCATCCCGGTGCAGACAAGATGTACCAAGATCTTAAATAGTTGTATTGGTGGCCAGGTATGAAAAAGGACATTGCAAGGTATGTGAGCAAATGCTTGACTTGTTCGAAAGTCAAAGCCGAACATCAGAAACCGTCAGGTCTGTTGCGACAACCGGAAATTCCCGAATGAAAATGGGAAAATATAGCGATGGATTTCATCACTAAGCTGCCTAGAACAAGTAGCGGGCATGATTCAATTTGGGTCATCGTGAATCGAATGACAAAATCTGCTTATTTATTGCCTATTCGCGAGGACTATAAGATGGAGAAATTAGCGAGATTATATGTGAATGAGATCGTGGCTAGGCATGGAGTGCCTGTGTCAATTATATCAGATCGTGGCAATCGATTTACATCGCGGTTTTGGCAGACTCTACAGAAGGCGATGGGTACTCGTTTGGATTTAAGTACTGCCTATCATCCACAAACGGATGGTCAAAGCGAGCGAACGATAAAGACTCTAGAAGACATGCTTAGGGCATGTGTGATTGATTTTGGTGGGAGCTGGGATACTCACTTACCGTTGATCAAATTCTCTTATAACAATAGTTATCATACGAGCATTGGGTGTGCTCCGTTTGAGGCATTGTATGGAAGGAAGTGTAAATCTCCGGTGTGTTGGGCGGAAGTAGGTGACAGTCAATTGACAGGTCCGGAAATTATCCAGGAAACAACTGATAAGATATTCAAATTAAGGATAGGCTTAAGGCAGCTCGAGATCGTCAGAAAAGCTACGCTGATAATCGTCGGAAACCTTTAGAGTTTAACGTTGGTGATCGTGTCTTATTGAAAGTTTCCCTTTGGAAGGGAATCATACGGTTTGAAAAGAAAGGGAAATTAGCTTCGAGATATGTTGGACCATTCGAGATCACAGAAAGGATTGGTCCTGTAGCTTATCGATTAAAGTTACCTCAAGAACTTAGTGGCGTGCATGATACATTCCATGTATCGAACCTGAAGAAATGCTTAGCCGATGGACCCCTTCATGTACCGATCGAGGAAATCAAGATTGACGAGAAACTCCATTTTGTGGAAGAACCGATAGAAATTATGGACCGAGAAGTGAAACAATTGAAGCGCAGCAAGATCCCAATTGTTAGAGTGAGATGTAACTCTAAGCGAGGGCCTGAGTTTACGTGGGAACGAAAAGACCAGATGAAATCTAAATATCCGCATTTGTTCGCGGGTAGAGCTTCAGGATCTAACTCTAGTTGAATTTCGGGACGAAATTCTCTCAACTGGGGGATACTGTGACGTCCGTCACTATCAGGTCCGTCAATTGACTCGAACTCGTTAACTTGGCTCGTGCATTTATTATTTTGCAAAATTAATTCGTTTTGGAACCGAGTCTCGTCACATCTCCTTTTCGTGCCAACCTTAATATTAACTAACGCTAATAATAAAAAAACTTTTGTTATTATTATTACCGTAAATATTGTTAATATTATTATTAATAATAATATTCTTAATATAATTAAGTCTAGGGTTTAAATGGTAATTTAACTAAACTTGAGGGATTAATTAATTTAAAGTACAGGGTCCTAAGTGTAATATCAATATTATATATATTTCTTAAATCGGTCAACCCTAATCGAAACAACTCCCGTCGCCGTGAACCCTCCGCCGTGCACCACCCTTTCAAGCCCCATTTCGCCGCCGTTAGCTGCCATCGGTTGCCGTCGTCTTGCCGTTTAACCGTTTCGCAGGTAACCGGTCATCGTAAACCTCGTTTTGTCTCGTTTCGTTTCGTTTCGGTTTGTCTTTCCGCTCTGTTGTTCAGTTCGATTCGCGCGTGTATGTATGGCCGCGTATGCATATATATAAGCACTTGTGCGTGTATGTATATGTATATACGACTGAGTGTGTGTATGTATATATGCGTAACAACGTGTGTGTGTATATATATGCGTAGCAGTGTGTGTAATGTATGTGTATATGCGACTGTGGGTGCGATGTATGTGGTGCGTGTGTGTTTGTATGTATTATTGTATGTATATATGGTCAAGTGAAGACACAGTGGGTGTCTATATATGTGTTACAGTATGTATGTATGTGTATATATATGCGATGGGTGCATGTATATGCGCGTAGGGTGTGCGGCTGTGTATACATACATATATTGTGTGTATGTATTATGTGTGTGTATGTGTGTGCAGCCGTGTATACATGTATATATTGTATGAATAAATTTGTGGGCGTATGTTTTTGTACGTTTGTTTATATGTGTGGGTCGAAGGACCCGAAGGTATGCGTGGTTATATGTTTGTATTTAGTGTGTGTATGGGTGCTAATATATATCTACATATATTGTATGTAGTAATGTGTGTATTTGTGTGCGTGAGTTGGAGAAAAACACAGCAGCCACGAGGCTGCTGTGCGTAATATTTACATATATGTGTTGAGTGGATGTGTGTGTTATGTGTTTTTAGATTGTTGTGTGTGTATATAACATGTGTGTGTGGAGTGTGTGTTTAAATTATCATGTGTTTATAGATATATGTATATATATGTGTGTGTGAATTATATGTTTTTAGTTTGTGTGTTGGGTGAATTGTATGTTATTAGTGTGTGTTTGGTGTATATTATATATTGATGTGAGTGTGTCACGCGTCGAACTCGAACAGACTGGAAACTGACCGAACGTATCTTTTTCATTAAACGTGTTTAAAGACTAATTATAATTATTATAGGTGTTTGATCGTTTGTTGTTCTCACCTTTAGAAGCCTTTTGTGCAATTTATTTTCATCTTATTTCGAGGTGAGTTTCGCGGCCCCGTTTTATTACAATTATTTACAAACATCAAGGGGGAAAAGTATGCTCACCCTTTTTATGTTGTGAACTTATTCAATTCTTTTAGGACTATTGTGTCTACTGTTTTGTAAGTAATTATCTAGTACATGCATGAGTTGTCTTTGTGGTTCTGTATTTACAACTATTTAACTCCGGTGTTGGAGCCGACGGACAGATATTGATAGTACTATTGGGCTGACACCCCCACCCTTGTTTGTTAGTATACTAGTTGGGACTGACAGTGGCCAGGAACGGGTCCTAGGGTGAATATGTTCCGACAAATTCTTTATGTACGTCATAGGTTTAGTTGTGATGCTCATGTGATATTACTTGCTTATAACTGTATGCACTCATGTCCTACCAAACTATTACACAACATCAAGTTCTATTTATTATTTAAACCTGTGAACTCACCAACAATATGTTGACATTTTTGAGCATATCTTTTCAGGTAACAATCATTGAGGATAGCTAAGGATGTTGCCTTAGTGATGACTTTATGGAATACAATTAGAGACCTGTTTGACATTATGCTTGTTTGGGATTACCTCTGTTGATCATGTTTTGTATACTTGTTCCCAGGTTGTGGGACTTAACTTCATTTTGACTGTTGACTATGTTTGTCGTGGAATTGACTAACCACGACACAAGTCTCCATTGTGTCGGGTGACATCATGACACGTTGGCTTTCATCATTTAATACATCTCTATTAACTAACAATGTGTTATGACGATCCCGTCCGTTACATCCTCGTGTTTCCGCTATAAGCGGGGGTGTGACATCACGACTTCACATCCTAAACCCTGCCAATCCTACTAAGTAGGGGCCTCAGATTCGCACATGTATATGACAATCATAATCATATTTATCAACAAGGTTCATTCCAACCAACAAACACAACAATGATCAATTCCAATCCCAAACATGATTCTCTAATCACTAACCATAATTCATCATCATGTATAATCACCAAGAACCTAAATTCCTTAAATGATCAATCAAGCATCCATACAACCCAATTCCACCACATTAGACATCATCCATAAACATTCTAACATGATCCTAACATCATAAACATGCCCAAATCATCATATCCAATGATCTTCAAAAATAAAGTTTTCCTTTTGGGAAGGTAACACCCAAAAGCAATCTAACATCCAATTCATTCATAAATTCATCAACTTTACACCTAAACAAGTTCATAAATTCATTCTAACATGATAATCATCACTAAATCATCAAAATTCTCAATCACCATGCATAAAAGTTTCTACTTTTAGTAAGTTGTGATCAACACACCAATTTCATGAATTTTCTTGCACAATCCAAGTAGACTAACATCCAAGCATTGTATCTAACATCATACCATCATCAAATCATGAATTCTAAGAACAAAAAGTTTTCTCTTAAGGCAATGTATGAACAACATGATCAATTCATGGATTTCTTGCATAATCAACATAATCTAACATTCATACAACCTAACTAACATCATATTAACATCTAACAATCATCAATTTCATATTTTCATCACCAATTTTGAATTAGGGTTCATCATGAATCAAACCTACGAAAAACATGATAAAACCTACCTTTAAACATGTAGAAATCAATAATTGAACTTGTTAACACCTTGTAATCTCTTGGAACTAATCAAAATCGAATTGTTCTTGTTGATCAAGCTAGAAATCGCAAAGGGTGGGGGTTGGGGATGGTGTTTGCGGCCGAAAATGGGTGAGGGGGCTAGGGTTGGGTTTAACTTTTGGTAAGTTTTAGTTTTAAGATAATTTACAAGATAAACCCCTTTATTTATATTTTATAAAAACTAATCTTTCAAACACCTTTTAAATAATTTTAACTACAAGTTATAAGTATTATTAGTCAATAATAATAACCATAAACATTTACACTAAGTCACACAACACATGAAATATATAATACACATAGTCACGTTAACACGTAAAATTTACAAATAATGTTTAAAATCTATAAATTCATGAATCATACAACCACAATTAATAATCAACATTATTAATTAGATTATTATTGTTTATCACAGATTATTATTATTAAGTCACCAACGGTCAACGACAACTAATGTGTGCTCAGGACACGTGTATGCAAGACCTTACGGAACTAACGGGGTTTGGTAATGGAAAATTTCTGGATGTCACAGATGGGGGAAGCCTTACTTGGTAGTCATCTAAATACCTTGGTGTAGTTCTGGATCTCTTCTCGCGACTTTCATGTTGTGGTTCACTTGGAGTTGGAGCCTCTTCTTCATGTGACTCATTTAGATTACTTTGGGCAGTAGTGGCATCTTATAAATCTTGAATTATAACTTCCTCTTGCATGGTAGTGATGTTATCGCCACCTTGCATATGATCACCATCTTGCAAAGTTTGAGTGTCATGCACATGTTGTTCAACATATGGGCCGTCTTCATCCTCCATGTCTCCCCCTGTCTCGTTAATCACGATAGGAGGATCAAAAGAATGATGAGATGGGTTCGTATCCTAAAAAAATTTCGATTCTTTACATTGCACTTCAAGGTTGGCCCAAGGAAACGTCTCCTCAACAAATCGAACATATCTAGAAATCATAACCTTTCTTTGTTCGAGGTCATAAATTTTGTAGCCTTTTGTTCCCGGTGGATAACCAAGGAATATCCCCGGTTTGCCTCTTGGTTTGAACTTGTCTCCATTCATCTCGGTGTTTCTATAATATGTTAAACAACCAAAAACCCTCATGTGCTCGTATTCAATTTTTGTTTGTATACCACTTCAAAAGGTATTTTGTTTCCAATAACCTTTGAAAGTAACTGATTTATGATATAGGCTACAGTCATGATGCATCCCCCAAAACATCGTGGGCAAATTGGCTTGAAATCGTATGGCTCATGATACTTTCAAAAGATGATGATGTTTTCTTTCTACCACCCCATTTTGTTGTGGGATGTGAGGACAAGTTGTCTTTAAAGTGATTCTGTGTTTAGTATAAAACTGATTCATTTTGTTTCAAACAAATTTGCCATAATTATCGCTTCTAATCCTTTTACTACATTTACCGAATTGGGTTTGAATCATCTTATAAAAAAGAATTAAACAAGTGTTGGCTTCATGTTTATGTTTGAACAAATAAAACCATACCGCTCTATTGTAATCGTCTACTATGGTAAAGAAATAGTTTGCTCGTGTTAGAGACGGTTTTCTATACTTGCCCCAAATGTTACTATGCACCAAATCAAAACATTCACTTGTTTTAACAAAACTAACTAGAAAGGGTAAATGAGTAAGTTTTTCTTTGTTGCAAGAATCACAAGCTTTATTCTTAAAATCAAAAGTAAAACCTTTGAGAATATCAACGTGACATAACTTTATATCCGAGGCATGCCCAAGTCTCTTGTGCCAGGCATCGGTAGTCAGCATCATCGTATGTCTTTCCCCATCCGATATAAGCCTCCACGATAGCTACCCGCACCAATCAAGTCCCCCTTCCTCAAGCCCTGCAAGACAAAAATGTCGGGGGAAATGTCGCGGCATAATTGAGATCTTTTGTTAATCAGTTGACAGATAAAAGATCGCAAGTAAAATTCGGTACAATAAATACCGCTTTAACTTTTATTCCCCCTCTTAGGATAAGATCACCCTTACCTTTTACAGGAACTGCATCCCCATTGGGTATCGTGACCAACTTCTCACGTGTTTCCATGTTTATATTTTCAAGCAAGTTTTCTTGACATGTAATATGAGTAGTCGCACCTGAGTCAACGATCTAATCACAATCATCAGTAAGTCTACCTATATCATTGGCATCATTTGATGTTTTGGCGCTTTCTTATTCTCGATTTCCAACAAACAATCTAAAAAAGGATTGATATTCTTAATCACTAATCCCCGGTAAGGGATTGGGACTTGTATCTGCCATGGTTGCCTTTGGTTTGATCTTTTCTTTCTTTCGGGGCCACCAATCAGGGTACCCAATTCGTTTAAAGCATCCATCTCTATTATGCTCGTCCCGTCCACAACACGAGCAATGTTCATTCTTGTTGTTGGAGGTCCCCTTTTTCGTCCTCTACCAGCCTTTCTCGATTGTTTGATTCTTGCTTCTATCTCGTTTCCCTTGGAAAGAGGTTTGAAAGGTTGCAGGTTCTTGAACAGACTTCTTCGAGCCAGTTAGAGTCGTTATTGTTCATCCTCTGTGACCAAATGATACGTGGTTCCCCAACTCGGAGTTCCCTATGACTGCAAATTCGTCATTTAGACCCATTGAAAATTTAAACGTCCTTTCCTTTTCTTTTAATTCAACAAGTTTCTTTCCAAGTCCACAAGAACAACCATTACACGGGTAAAACAGACTCCATCTCGTCCCACAAGTTGCGTAATTTTGTGTAATAAGCTGATACTGTGGACCCATCTTGACGTGTTGATGTCAAGGACTACTTCAGTTCGTAGGCTTTCGGCGCACTCTCTTTTCCAAATCGTTCATGAAGATCATCCTAGATCTCTGCAGAAGTCTTGGCATACTTCACGCTATTTCGAATGTATTTCTCCATAGCGGTTGTCAGCCAACCCTTGATCATTGCATCACAACGCATCCATAACATGTATTTACTTGATTCCTTTGCTGGTTTTGCAAGAGAACCATTGACAAACCCTGCCTTGTTCTTGGCAAATAAAAAGTTCATCATCTCTGCAGCCCAATCATAGTAATTCTTGTCTATAAGCAGATCATTAACCTGCATTTGCTTGATTATTAACCTGTATTTGCTTGATCATTAACCTGCATTTGCTTGATCATTAACCTGCATTTGCTTGATCATTAACCTCAATTTGCTTGGGATAGTCGAAAGCATGTAGGTAATATGGTGAGGTGTGATCTATGGCTTCACCATCGGTCTTATCTATCAATGAATTGTCGTCGGCCATTGCTTTAGCCGATTAGGTTTTTTGGTTTCGACAAGATATCTGCTCTAATACCATATACAAATTGATATCAAAGGTTGTTTATTCCATTGATTCAATCGGTACATATAAGCAAGAAACAAGAGAAAATAAAGGAAACTATTATAACCACTCCTGATAAATCGATTTGACAAGTGTGCACCCATCAAAAAATAAAATCATTACTTTTCATGAAGATAGTTTGCTTTCAAGCATATCTAAGTTCTATTTCTAATGCTTAATATGATTCGTGTTGGCACCCATCACGAAAACCAATATAAGTGAAAGGAGCTAATGTGGGGCTAACCCACTTGGTAGAGGCTTTGCCTCTTAGAGAGAATGTCCTGAGTTCAAATCCAGACATGGTGTAACTTGGTGTAATTTAGGAGTAGGATAGATTTACCATTAAAAAAAATTTGAAAAGAAATTTGCTGGTTTGACAATATATAGAATTTAATTGGCTGGCTTGGACGAGTCAACACCCAATCCAGATAAACGACTTTTCAGAAACCAACATTTAACCCGGACACTAGGAAAAAATAACGATTGAGCTATATTCATTATGTCTGAGTGAAGCACTTATGGTGAGAATTGATGAACTTATCTTCAATTTGCATTTGTGAGACTGAGTTTTTATTAGTCACGTATGATTATGTGTAAATAAACGACAAGTAACACCTAATTAAATGTTTTATTTATTATTAAATATTAAAGTCTATATGAAAGTTTACAAATTGCATACTATTAAAAAGCAAACATAAGGAATAATGCCCTGTAACTTTTTTAGGTTGTGGTAACGGTTGTTCTTTGTTTTTGCGGTTTTAGCCTTTGTTGCGTGACTAAATGTATAGATGAATGACAAAATGTTTTATTTGTGGTGTTGTGTGTTGAACAAGACTATATTCTGATTTTGTTGTTTCAATTTATCTTTCAAAGACTGATGTGTCGATGATGATGAACATGTGTTCGTCTGGAGACTTTGTGTTGTGGCTTGGCATCCCTTTCTGGTTATGCCTTATTTGTCCATGTGATTAGGTTCACTTAAGTTTTATTTATACTTAGACAATACATAAATTTCTTTTCATTTGAAATAGGGGACATGAGAATTACATTTTGTGTTGATGAACACCATTTTAGTAAAAATAATATGTATGCGACTATGATGACATATCTGAGCCTTGGTTCACCTTGTCCGTTAGATGCGCAACGCGCGTTGATGGACACCACTAGTAATAATAATAATACTTCATAAATCCACTATCTTTTAAATAATAATATATTACAAATTATGTTTCCTTGATCCGATCATTATCCTTAATTTCTAATTTGATTGATCTCATATTACCGACCCCCACCAACAACAAACATATCCTTCCCTCCGCCCAACCCTCGACCAGCTAGGCAGCTACCTTACTTCAGCCAGCCGTCGAACACCTTATTGACGTTTCATTTCCAGCCTTAATTTTCAGGATCATTCTTTTAAACCGTTTTAAAAAACCGCTAAATTTGTTGAAAACTATTATTAGTATATATCAACCATCTTATAAAAGTGGTTAATTTTATATATTAGTCATCAATCCAAATTTGGTTGATAACATTTTAGTTAGTTTGAAGAAAACAATAGCAAGTTAAAAAGTTTGAGGACCCGTGTATCATGTTCATAAATAAAGGGGAAAGAGACAAATACGCGTCTAAGTAGAAAACCGCACCCAATAAACTCACTTTTTTAATTTTTATTATATATACATAATACATAATGCATCTCTATAATATCTCTTTCAGATCGCCATCTCCTTTGTTGATTTCATCGCTCACGAACAATAAAAGTTCAATAATCTACAATAACGAGGTCATCGATCGATTAACAAACCGAACAGGGGTGCTGAAATCATTGATTTGATTGCGAATCGAGAGTTAAAGGTTCTGAAATCGAGATCGGAATGACAAGATAGGAGTGTTTGTTTTTGCTGATTCAGATGGCGTTCAACCTTCATCGTCTTCTTCAGTTTTTTGTTCTATTGTTGTTTTCTTGTTTCTCGAGCATTCATTGTGGCAGTGGCAATGGCAATGATTCGTCGCGGCAGCCTCCTATCACGCCTATCAATCGCGATCTGTACCGCACTAGGTAAACTCGGTGTTCCCGATACCATGATTATCAAATTGCTTTATGTCAAAAAGTTATGACGAGTGATTTGATTTTGATTGACGTATGTGTCTGTGTGTTCAATTTGATTTACGTTTGATATTATTGAAACTCCGCGTAGAACATTTTTGTAACTTACCATTTGAGTACCGCACGGATCTCGTCCTCGAAAAGGTAATGTGGAGTTGATCTGTTATCGTAAATCTTAATTGGAGAAGACTGTTAAAAGAGAGATGCGATTTGATTAGTTATGACAAATGGACTAAATTGTACTTACAAAATTTATGTGATTGTTACTATTTCTGGAGGATTTCTTTTGACAATTGGCTACTTATATTGAACTCTATAACAAGTTCCATTTTTTTTCTAGAAGTTTGCATATTCATATCAAGTATTGCATTTGAATTGGCTAGTATTGCTTTTTTCTTTGGTGCATTATCTGTCATTTTGTATAGTTTCAATCCAAGTAATTGGTGTTGAAATCAGTCCAATATGAGTGTCCAAAATGTTTTTGTTTGACTTTCTATAGATCTGTCTTTTTTTTGGTAAACTAGGTCACAAACTATACATGTATTTCATTTTGTTTTTTATCGTCTGGAATCCTAAGTTAGGAATCACACCTGATGCTTGTAACATTCAAATCTTAAACTGATTCTGCTTTGATTCAGATTCTAAGGCAGAGATTCTATGATGGTAAGACTCCCTAGGAAAGTAGGAAGCATAAGGAGTTAAAGAAGGCTTAGTATCAATGTTTGCGACTCTGCGTACTTTTGTCTATAATTTTCCATTACGGTTCCAGCTCTTTTTACAGAAGTCTGACTTTGAGTTATTCACAGAGATCTTTCAACTTATTGATATTCATTGTTGTCTTATAATAGGAGTAGTGATGTGGTTTGGACTTCCGGCATGTTTCGGTGTTCCAGATCTTGGTTATACCAGACTCATTTTTATCTCTAGGTATAGGTCATGCTTATGTTTTCAGTGTTATATATAGCTTAGGGATTATTTAGGATAAACTTGTAGAAGTGAAACTCTACCTATTACTTATTTCTGTTTTTCATCTGATAATTGATGACATCAAACACCTGCATCAGTGTCGCTCTCAGAGATAAGATACATGTGTCACATGTCACACATGTGTCGCTTATTTCTGTCCTTTTGTAGAAGCGGAGATGTATATATGCACATTGATGTTTGCTTTTTATGGTGGAAAATCTTGACATAATGTGCTCGTAAACCTAGTATAAGTTATAATGCTCCGTGAGTTGCATCTTCCACATCATATTATCATGCAGATGTTCTATTCTCTTTGAAAACAGAAAAGCAAACATAAATACCTACATGACCGTATGTAAAGCATTGCAGTTCTTTTATATTCGATTCTTCTTAAGGCATCTTCTGATTTCTATTTTCTCAGATATATACCAAGTATTTAACAATTTGAATGAAAAACACCACTCTCTTATATATCTTACATTTTCATTGCCTCTTTTTATTTAGTGCTGCTTTGATGGAAGAGATAGAAGCGTTGGTTAACCGGCACCAAGATAAACTCCACGTGGGTGCTCTTTGCCTCGTTTTTCTCCTTCCTTTTCCTTTCATCATGCTCCGTCCTATTTGTCATAATCTTTCATTTGATTCATTAATATTTCAACAGATGGAGACATTTCGAAGTACAAATAAGGGATATAATGCTGAATTGAATGTAGTTACATATTGCCGGAATAAAACAGCTATTGAAGACAAATCTAAGTTTCGAATACTTCTTGTGAGTCATTTCACTTTAAACTTGTAAATCATCACATTAAAGGCAGACTGATTTATTTTCACTTTTAGCCTTCATATTTTCTAGTAAACAAAACGAAACATCTGAAAAAAAGCAATGCCTTTATTGTTTTTGACATTTATTGTCTCATATTGTGATTGCTGGTCTTTTTGACAGATGATTACTTGTCTTCCAGAGTTTTGGGCAGCATGCACGGGAGCTTATAACATCTGAGCTTGCATTAAGGATACTCTCCATCTTAAGCGAGGAGCAATTTTTACCTAAAATGGATCCATTGCTGCTTAAGAAGACCCTTGAGAAGATTGTAATAAAGGTCAGACCTATGATATTGTAGTTCCACTTAAAGTTATTTCTTGATCATTAGCTGAGAGAAACGCAGTTCTACCATAAGTGTGTATAAAGGAGTGTGCACTGCCTCAAAATCATATGCCACTAGGTTGAGTTTTGTTGTTTATATAAAAGGATAATGAAAGATTCCACCGGTACCATCGTTTTTTGTTTGATATAGATTCTAAAGTAAAGACACTTGTAGAAGCTTCCGTGTGTTTTCTTAATCAGATGCTGAACTAAATATTACTTGGGTGTTCTAGAAGTTAAGGTTTAATTTTCATAATGTGGATTTGTTTTCTATGCTAGAGTTAATATAAAGATTTTTTCAAATGTGTGGCCCTTAGAAGATGTGATTAATGTTAATGATAGTGGTCTTTCAGGTTGTACCATTGGAAAATCTGAATGGACGCAAAAAAGTCGAAGCAGGAGACCTTTGTGAAAGAAGAAATGGTCTGGCCTTTAATCTTAGATGCAACTATTATATATATACAAAAAGAGATAATGTTGGTCAGTTTAATAGCTTTGTATTTGACTATTTATTGCAGGGAGAGGAGTTGATCTCAACCGGAATTGGAGTGTGGATTGGGGTAAAAAAGAGAAGGTTAGTCAGTAAAAGATCTAAAGTCATTGTATGGATCGGACTGGGTTGACCTTGAACTTGTTCGTCTAATAAGTTTTATGTATTTTAAAAAAGAGGTAACTTTGTAAAATAGTAACCAACTTTTAAAAGTGTTCCAATTAGGTAACTCAAGTTTAAAAAGTGTTCCAATTAGGTCATCGAGCTTTCATGTTTTATTTAAATTAGAAGTTTTAACATGTTTTTTAGCATGTATTTCCTTTTGTTTTAGTTAGGAAATATTTTCTTCCTTTTTTTTGATGTTGATGTGAACCGGTGGCGTGAATTTTAGATACATTTTTTTAATATAATTTATTATATTGAAATTCAGACCCCCACGTCTTCTCCTTCATTAGATTCTTGACATAAGAAAATTCGATGGACTTGATTTGATGGTTTAGTGGTCCAATTTGGGAAAAATATGCATGAGTGACCAAATTAGAATACCTTTGAAACTTGATTACTATTCTGTAACATTTTCCCTTTAAAAAAATATTTAGTGTGTCAATTATAATTACAATGATTACGTTTTTTGGGTAATAGTCAATATAATGGTTTAGGTGGCCTTATGCATTTAAATACACTTTGCACACCCATTAACCACTTTCTTATAACCTATTTTTTTTTAGTTTGCTATCTCTGAACCTGATGATAATCTTGACCCTATTTTTCTGGAAGCATATTTTTCTGATATTCTTCTCCTTCTTACTCTGTGTGACTATGTCTAGTTGATGATAACCCATGTCATATATTTAACTATGAGATGTCACAAACCTTCTTGTTTATGTTTATCAGGATTTTGATCCATATGAGGAGAACCCTGGCGCCGCCCCTTTTAGTGAGCCTGAGGCTCAACTAATGCGGAAGCTCTCAATGTCATTTGACCCGCACATTTGGGTCAACGTGCATTCTGGAATGGAGGTGAGCAATACCTTCTCCCTTATAGTTTTGGATAGATTTCTTAAATCTTGATGGCTGGCTATTGATTCAAGGTGTTGTATCATGAATTAGTATCAGAGGTCTTAAAATGGGCGGGTCTTAACAGGTCAAAACGGGTCAGATTGACCCACAGGCTTTTGTCTTCATTTGTTTATATACGTAGTTACGTGTCAAATATGGTTACAAATGTTATGTCATTTCAGTAAGGGAATTTCACCAAGAAAAGTACCCAAACATCGCAAACTTCAGAATTTGGAGAAGCTATTTTCTTTCCAATTAATAGGAGTAAAAATTTTGTGATGTTTGGTTACCTTTCTTGACAATTTTTCCTTTCAACAATACTCTATTTTCTGAAAAATTGATTTTAGGAGGTTTATGCATAAAATACACTTTGGGAGACTCTCGAACCTGTTTGACTTGTTTATTTTAAGCTAACTTCTTTATGTGTTTGCTTCGTTAAAGATATATAACTTAAATCGACTCATATGTAAGTAATGGGTAAAAATTGCCACCTCTCTAATAGGGAAAGCATAACAGAATCTACGGCTAGAATTTGAATCTATCATATTTGACCATCATTTCTTTAGATATGAACAGTACTTTTCATCATTGATTTTTATTGACCTTTTGTCATAGGCTATGTTTATGCCATACGATCACAAAAACACAACACCATCTGGACTACAATCCCAAAAAATGAAGCTGATGCTTGAAACATTAAACCATCTTCATTGTGGAGACCGTTGTGTAGTTGGATCAGGGGGCGGATCTGTTGGGTAAGTGTTATTTATAATTTATATAATTTCATGAAGTAGTGCAATATTTGGTCAGATGTTTAGTGAATGTGGCAAAATTGAGGGTCCAGGTGGGTTGGCTAACAGGTGTAGTTGAGTTTTGGTTAGAAAGCATAATATGTAAATATGTAATATGGGTCTGGTCTATTAACATACGCTTTTAGTCTTCTATTGATTTCTCTTAAGTAAATAATTTATTAGATATGATTACAAAAATCAGTTATTAAATTAGCAATCTAATTTTTTTTAAGTAAGCAATTTAAGATGTATTAATCATCTAAATACAATTTGGGTCAATTTTGACCCGTTTGTTTAAATTTTATATATATCATTGGGTATGTTTGTTTGTTTGATCGTTTATAATTTTTTTATGTAATACCCATTTGATTTGTTAGATGTAAAATGTGACCCAAAACACATTGTTAATATCTTATGTATTTCACTTATCTTAAACAGGTATCTGGCACATGGTACCACAACCGATTACATGTATGATGTTGCAAGGGTCCCCATGGCTTACACCTTTGAGGTTTGTATACAAACACCATTATTTAGCATATCCCCCTTATTTATTATCACTTTAGTTTTATAAAACTTGTTGAATTGTCAGATTTATGGAGATGAAAAGGCATCCTCGAGAGACTGCTTCAAAATGTTTAACCCTGTGGACCATGTTACCTTCAATGTATGTGACATACGGATCCCTACTTTGACTTGCACTTCATTCTTCTTTTTAATGGATTTAATTATGTAACACCCCAAGCCCAAAGTAGCAGACAAGTTTAATAACTTTTGGAACAATCTTGAAAATGAATACCAACTTAGATTACAAGACGGGTCTTTGACTTTGAAATATATTGACTTAATAGTTAAATTTAGAGATGGCAATTTTGACTTTAACACGCTTTTTTGTTAAAGGGTCAATATGGGTTGTGTTTCATTTTCAAATGGGTCAGTTTAAATGTAATAGCTAAAAGGGCAAAAAATCAAATGAGTTGAAGGGGTTGAAAGTCATTGTAACTGTGTTTTTAATGCATACAACCTTATAAATTTTTTATGCAAATATTTATTTGAAATGCTAATAATATTGATTTCTTATCATGTTTATTTTTTATAAATAGAAATTATAATGGAAAATAAGTGTTATGAGGTAATCGACCTGAACCCATATTGATCTGTTGTCCAACCCGCCCATCTTGTTGTTGGCTTTAGTTAACGAAAGTCAAAATTTAAGTAACCATATATATATATATATATATATATATATATATATACATATATATATATATACATACATATATATATATATATGTATATATATATACATATATATATATATATATACATATATATATATATATATATACATACATATATATATATACATATATATATATATACATATATATATAGGGGAGGGTTCCATTGAAAACCACGTTATAAATGAAAACCATGAAAACCAAGGGTTACATATATGTAAGTACATGTTACAAAGTATACAACTAATAGTTACGTATATGTAGGGGTTATGTATATGTACGTACGTGTTAACAAGTGTACAACTAAAAGTTACGTACATATAACTCATACAAGTTACGTATACGTAAGTTGTTTCGTCATCATTGTCATTCATTGGAGTTTAAACTAAATAATATATAATGAATTCAAAAAATAAAGTTGAATTTTACTTCAATATACTTTAAACAATGAAAAGGTCGAATCAATCATAAATTATGTGATTGAAAAGTGGTGGTTTTCACGGTTTTCATTTATAAACATGGTTTTCATTTGATCCCTCCCCTATATATATATATATACATACATATATATATATACATACATATATATATATACATACATATATATATATATATATATATATATATATATATACATACATATATATATATATACATATACATATATATATATGTACATATATATATACATATATATATATATACATATATATATATACATATATATATATATATATTTCAAAGTACTAACTTTAGCCTACTCTTGATTCCAGAGAGTTTTGAACGAATGGTCAGCCACATTCTTTGCCATGTTCAACATGGGAGCACACCAGATGATGGATGTGCAAGAATCAACCCCCTTTAACAACATGGATCACTTAATTTCCATTGACGACTATTTAAATGGTTACTTAATCGAGAGGAAAAACAGATATGGTGAAAAGAAGGAATTTCTTGACCTCGGTTTGCAGGAAATCAGAACCTATTTCAGACTCTTCTTGCTGTCCTCAGTCATGTTAATGTTTATGTTCTGTTCCAGAATTGCAAAGAGTAATAGGTCACACTTGCCTTCCATTCCCCTCTAAAATCAACTTGTGTAACATGGATCACTTTTCTTTATGAGTTGTCTCATTTCATGCCCATTCAACTGTCATTAAGTCTCATCTTCTTTACCATTTTTTTGTATTTTGTGTTTTTAAAACAGTTTCGGGTTAGTATATGATTCTGATTTGTACAACATTATTGACATGTCATGAACGGTTTATATGTGAACTAATAGGAATATGAAGGTTTTTGACATGTTCGGTCAAATGTGATTGTAGCTTTTGTGTCCATAGTATAGAACTACTATGTAAGGTAGTACACTATTGATCTACTATTCATATGAATATGATAAAGGTACTTGCGATGAAGGTACTTATGAGGAAACTTAACTTGATCATATCTTCTAATTGTGGTAAAAATAATAACAATGAACTCTGAATAATATATATTTCATGTAATACATACTCATTATATCATTTTATCTTGTTATAATGGTACAACATAGTGTTTTAACCAGTTGGATTGATTCAAACAAAATTAGGTGGAAGCTAATTGGTATCATGCCAAATTATTGAAACTTTTTAAATTGTAGCCAAAAAAATAAGTCAATAATGTTAAATAAATATATAGAGTACACTTCATGTAATGGTCTGAAAAAGATTATATATTTACATTGGCAGCTATTAACGGTATCTTTAGCTTTTAGCATAGTAGACATGTTTATGCCACAATGCAGTTTGATCACTTAAATAAACAATTGCCATTTGTGCGTAAAATGACCAAAATATTATAGTTTGATACGAACCAACTTTATTTGAACTCTAGCTTGGTAACACATAATTCTCAAAAACCATCTTGAACCGATTCGTTTGTCCATCTTTACAATCTTCCACTCAAATAGATTATTGAAAACTATCCATGGAAGTATATTGAACCTTTTAAACAATGTGGGTCAGTCAACAAAATCATTTCACAATGTGCAGAATAAACACATTTTTCACTTGGATTATAAATCCAAACACAATTAATAGAGATTATGTTCATTTGTAAACAGTTATTAGCTTAAAACTCTATTTAGGTTAATACCGACCAAAATCCACTATAGTTACTAAGATGCAAGAACTTGTGTCCTCAAGGTCATTGAAATTAATAACTTTTAACACGTTATACCTATTATCTTTTAGCTAATGTATGTCATAATTCAGCTCTATAACTGAATGTATTGTTCTTGATCTAAAACTCATTCACTAAAATCTTAAAACTGAAACCTAGGTTACTTGATACTTACAATGGAGATGGACCCTCAAACACTTGGTGCTAGATATGAGTTTATACTTTTATGCTAACTTTTTTCTTTCCAAACATCAGCCCTTGTGGCAAACTCCCTTATTTCCATAAATAATTTTACATGTCCTTTAATTTACTATTTTAAATCCATTAAATAAACAGCACACATCTAGCTTAGTCAACTTTGACGTCAAAATTTGTTCGTCTTTTGTTGACTTGTCACTTGACAATACACGACACCAAAAAATATTAGGTTTGAGTTTACACATATGAAGTTCTATTTGAAAAACATATTGTATTTAAGTTGATGAGTTGTGTAACCCTGTTGGTTTAATAGATTGACCACCCAACCGGTATAATGAAACAAGTTGACGCACTAATCCATTTAACACATTTTTACAACCCATCAGCCTGATAGACACGTTTACAACTTGATTATTACCCACCAATCCGTTTGACATGTTTAGATAAACAAATTAAACAGGTCATATTTAGATGACACGATTTTTTAGGTGAGTGAGTTGATGTCTTTGACATGTATAAAAATAAGTTTCGTGCTTAGGTTGACCAATAAATCCGCCTACCCTCAACATCAGAACTAGACACGATTGATACCCACCCTAGGTTCCCAAATTGATTTGATTGATTTTTAAAATAATTAGTAGAGGTTACAAATCAAAAGGGAAATTTGTTATACGGATCCAGGCACACGCATAGCTCATAACAGATTTTGCGCTCTAATTAAACATTCCTATAAATCCTTGATAAACATGCTTTCATCGTGTAAAAACCTCGGTTAGGGTTTATTCCCCCCTAAAATTGCAATTCCAGCTTAACAACAATGGCGGGTGGCTCTCGAGCTCAAGTCACAAAAAACTCATCTTGCTTCTAAATCCTCTCGCAACATTTACAAAACATCCATCAAAGGTTCCACGTTTATTTGTCTTCATAATCATCTCCTAGCTAAAACTGCATAAAAAGTTGATAGATAGATTGTGTGTTTCTTAAAAAGAATAAAAGGATTTAAAATGGTGATTTTCAACTTCAAAAGTTGTTTGTTTTAAAAAGTTTATAGAAGTTTGTATCAAGTGTAACTCATGGAAGTTGTTGTTGTAACTTGCCAAACCATATAACATTTTTAAATATGTAATCAATATTTTTATGAACATTGCGTTTGGAAACTAATAAAATTGGCACTAAAAATAATAATTTGGTTCTTTTGGATTAAAGGCTACAAAACTTTGAAAGTAAGGGTTCGCTTGGATGATTGAGATGGCTAATATTCGTTTTTATCTTAAGTTTCTTAATATTTTACTAGAACTTACATATGGCAAGATTAGCAAACCTGATTGTAATGTGGTGAAGGGGGCATGGGCTGCTCGACTACAACGCATGATGGGGTACCACCTCAAATACAATGCAAATCATTATTAAAAAGATTAAATGTGGCATGATAACATGATTATACTGAGCAAAGGAAATTAGGTGGAACATGACAACCTTAGTCACGGCTTAAGAGGGTGTACTTTAGCCGTAGCTGACAGAAGGCGAATACCCTTAGCTTCAGCTAACACAAGGGGAGGACCCTTCGCTTCGGTTGACACAAAGGGTATACCTTTAGCGTCAGCTGACACAAAGGGAGGACCCTTAGCCTCGAGTGACACAAAGGGAGGACCCTTAGCCTCGGCTGACACAAGGGGATGCCCGTTAGCCTCGGTTGATACAAGGGCATGACCCTTAGCTTCAGCTGACACAAAGGGAGGACCCTTAGCCTAAACTGACACAAGCGGATGAACCTTAGCCTCGACTGACACAATGAGAGGAAACAAGGGAAGGGCCATGGTTTGACATAAAGGGAGCAGTTTGGAGTTCTACACTTAGGTGGTGTTTGTTTTTAAAAAAGGTCTTCCTGGCCTTTGTTTTTGCACCACGCAGACCATGCGCAAACATTTAGGTCTACACGGTGCTTGGTTTTTGGAAGACCTTTCATTAAAAAAGATTTTCCAAACCTCTTCATGATGCAGACATTATCTTCCTACTTGTAAATCTTCCTATTTTTTCTTCACCCCTCAAACCCTAAACACAACTCCACCTTTACTTCCCTTCCTCCATCAACACAACTCCACCTCCACATACCTCTCGCCGTCTCCCACCCACCTCCCGCCATCTACTACCACCTCCAGCCTCCAGTAGACTCGTCGCCCCTCACTTCTATTGTAGACCACCACCTCCCACAGACCCGTCACCTATATCGCATATACCGTTGTTTGCCACCGTCGCGTCGATTCATTTCCAGCAGGCAATCAGTTTGTAGAATTGAAAAAAACCAAACAGTCTTTCTTCTTACAAACTGCAGAGGTTTGGGCCACATCTTTTTCTACAGATGTCTGTAGATGTGATCCGCAGACTGTAAACATTTTACCTCTGAAAAAATAAATTGCATCTTAAAATTTTAAAAGGAGCGGGTCAATTAAAAGACCTTTTAGGCCAAAGCTGGCACAAAATAATACTCTTAAACCGTGGCTCAATATAACAGGAGAAACATCAACGATTAATACTTGGAGATTTTAGTGTGATGAATAAGCGGGAGCAAGAAACTTAGTAACGAGGTAAAGCGTTCATCGGCTATCAAAGGAATATGGTCAGGCACAAAATAACAAGAGTCAAATAACCAAAGTACTCGGATGGATGATGACATCTTTGATAAAAGAAAGTTAGTAACAACAGAGAGCAAAGCAACTATAGGAGACAACAAGCATTAAAGTCATGTATAAACTCGTTGCACTAAATAGACATAGAACTCTCTAACCAATAGAATTCAGTCCATATATTTGACTACAAGTTACCCATAATAAAATTATTGTCCAGAAACTTACCACTGCAAGCACTATACATACCATCTTCAATTCCAGGTAATCAACTCATACATAATCGTTCATAACTTTCCACTCTCTCAAAGAATACCATGTACTTATCTTCTCTAGCTTTAACATCTCATGCCCATCATCTTCATTATCACTCTCATACATCTATGATTATGTTTGATACATCTTATACACATACTAACTTAAGCATCAGAGTACCTTTAGAGCTCAAGCTCCAAGGCCCTCTAACGGTTTTTATTTGGTTGGAGAAGAAGAAAAAATGATGATATATCACCCATGGGATGAACCTGAACTGGACGAGTCACTCTTTTGTATTTCTCTTTCTTCAACTCGCCTCTAGGTGAAGAATTTGGAGCAACATTGGCCAAAGAACCCACTTTCCATATCTATCTCTCTCTCTCCCTGTAACACCATCATCACTACAACAACCACCATTACGACAACCATCGTAGCACCAACAGATATGAGTTAAATGGGGAAGATAGTGGAAGACGGCGGGTGTTATAATCTCAAGAAAATTGTATCCGCCGATGGGGGGCTATGTAATGTAACCGAAGCTTCTTCCCCATCCACAACTTCTTTTGTGTTCAAGTTTAACCCAGGGGGTAAAGGCTAAAGAGACATCCAGGGACTAATTTGTAATTTGTAAAACTTAAGTGGCAAAACTATGAAAGACCTATATTTTCTTGTACCCACCGACATAAGCGAATAATACTACTTATAATACATGATACGTTTAAATATTATAGAGTTAATTACACTAATTATTTAGTCCATTTGTTATGTCTAGGTTGCACCCATAGTTCGTAACCTTAAAAACTACACTTATGGTAATTAATGTTACTATATAGTAACACGAATGCATGTATATTCAGTTAAAATTATATGTTTTAAGTGGGGTGTGAAAAAATAAAATACATCTAAATAAATAAAAAAATTTATAATATTCCTATTTTCTTTTAATTAATAAAATAGTAAATTACTATATAGTCCTTGTAGTTTGGCGAAAGTTACGGTTTCAATCCAATAGTTTATTTATTACACCAGCATTCCAATAATTTTTGTCTTGGTTTCACTTTCTATCACAACTCTAACATCATTAGAAATTTTCTTTTATAACTTATTAAAACGCTAAAGGAAAATTGAATTTTAATAATCCAAAATATTGACTATTGGCCAATATTAATCCCAACTAACAATTCTACTAGCATTAATCTCTAACTTTTGATTTTGTTACAAACAAAAGTCCCATCTAATTGTTCGTTAACTTCGTAAGTTTTTTAATGATGTGACACATAATATTTCTTATGACGTAACATGTGACATGGCATATTACATAATTAAAATAATAAATATAGATATGTTACTCAATTTTTGTGTCTCTTTGTTTTCGAGCTACTTAATCAACGACAAAGACGTTACATTGAATAACTTTACAGAATGATATTATAAAAAAAGAATTGAGTAATATAGTTTGTATTATTAAAATCTAATTTTTCAAAACTACAATAACCCCTTAATTTAAAAAAATTAATAAAAACAAAAAGAATATAAAATATTTTTTAACTCTAACTTTCTCACCATCTTTATCCTCTCATGTCTTCTTCACTCTCCTCCGGTAGCCACCTTCAGTTCTAGTGACAAACTGAACCCACTGCCACCTCCTCCGTAAAAGAGCTATGTAGACAAGCGATGAAAACCTTTGGAGTTTTAGGTCGGCGATAGAGTTTTGCTGAAAGTCTCACTGTGGAAAGGTATGATCCGAGTCGGCAAAAGGGGCAAGCTTAATCCGAGATATGTTGGGCCATTTGAGATTCTAGAATCAATTGGCCTGGTGGCGTATCGATTAGACCTGCCTGATTCGTTGAGTGGAGTTCACAATGTATTTCACATCTTCAATCTGAAAAAGTGTTTATCTGACGACACTTTGGTCGTACCACTCAAGGAGGTGCAAGTAGATGAGCAATTACGATTTGTTGAAGAGCTGGTTAAGGTAATGGATCGTGAAGTCAAGACCCTTAAACAAAGCAAGATACCCATAGTCAAAGTTTGTTGGAACTCAAAACGTGGATCGGAATTCACGTGGGAATGTGAGGATTAGACAAAGCTTAAGCATCCTCTTTGTTTGAGACGACGACGATAATCGGTAAAGGTATTGATTAAATTTTGGGACGAAATTTCTTTCAACATGAGGATGATGTGACAACTCACTAGATTTCGTTGTGCCAATGCAGTAAACCAGTGATGTAACACAACAATGTAAAAATGTTCGGGATGAAAATTCTTTCAATATGGGGATAATGTGATATCCGGTAATTTTCCGTTACCAAACTTTGTTAGTTCCGTTAGGTCTTGCACACATGTGTCGTGAGCACACACTAGTTATCGTTGAGCGTTGTGACTTAACCCTAATTAACAATGAGTATCAAATAATAACTTAATTAATAATATGGATTATTAATTTGTGGTTATGTGATTCATGAATTTTAAATGTTATTTGTAAATTTTACTTTGTAACGTGCCAACATGTTATATTGGATTCGTGTGTTTTGTTGCTAGCTAAAAATATATGATTATTATTGTTAAAATAATAATATATGAGTTTAGTAGTTAGAAGTATTTAAAAAGTGTGAAAAGATTAATTTTTATAAAAATTAAACAAGAAGGGTTTAATTGATAAATATTACTAAACTTAAACTTAATAAAATTTAAAACCCCCGCCCCCAAACCAACCCCCCAAATTGGCTGAACCCTCTAGGACCCCATTCTTTGCGATTTTGATCAATAACAACAATCATCCATCGATTTTGATTAGTTCCAAGTGATTCTAATGTGTAGCAAGTGCCAACTCTTGATTTCTAAGCGATTAAAGGTTAGATTTTGATTAATTTTTCATGGTTTTTGATTCATGGAGAACCCTAGTTCAATTGTCATTTTGAATGTCAAAATTGATGTTTTGGATGATGTTTTAATGTTAGTTGTATTGCATTGATGTTAGTTTACGTTGATTATGCAAGAAATTCATTGTATTTATGTGTTGTTCATGTCTTGCTATAAGTAGAAACTTTAGGTATGAGATTTGGGAATTATGATGAATTGGTTATGTTTGTCATGTTTATAAGATTGTTATGAACTTGATTAGGTACAAAGTGAAAGCATTTATGAATGAATTGGATGTTTGATTGATTTTGGGTGTTATTTTCCTGAAAGGGAAACTTTATTCATGTAGATCATTGGATATTGTGAAGTGGGCATGTTCATGATGTTAGGATCATGTTAGAATGCTTGTTGATGATGTATAATGTGGTAGAATATGTTAATTGAGTTGTATGGATGCTTGATGCATTACTTGGGAAATTTAGGTTTTTATGGAATGTTACATGATGATGGGTTATGTTAGGAGATCAGGAACTATGTTTGGAGTTATGATAGATCATTGTGATGCATGATTTATTAGTTGAGGTGTAGTTATAATTATGTTGAGCATGTTGATTCCTTGAGATTTGTACGAATTGCATGATAAACTTTGGTTGTATGATGATCTTTATAGAACTTAGGGTTTTCGATGTGGAATACGTGAATAACTTGTATGATAACCATGTGTAATGAGTTGCTACACTTGATCAGACAAGATTTCAATTAATAAGTTACCAACGGGTCAAACCGATCAACTAGGTCAAATGACTCTTGTTTTCTAAAACGTTGGGTCAACGTGTTTATTGAGCACTTAGGGTTGTTAAAATTTCTGTGTACACATACTTATGTACTTGCATGTTTTAGGTAACCTTTGACGGGTTGTCTTTCCACTCATCATTCACTCTTTGTTATTGCTCGGCTGCGCATTAGGTGAGTTCAATACCCCACTTTTCTTACTCCTTTTTGCGGGAGAAAGCATACTTATTTTATAACGCTTTACAATTATAACATGTGTTTAGTATGACAAAGTGTTAATACCATAGAAAGCCCTTATGATTTCGGATCGTTATTAAGAATTCTAGTGGGAAATATTGGGTAGTACTAATGGGTCTGACAAGCCCCACCCGTACGACTGGAAGTCAAGCAGGTGCAATATTACCCTAAACGACTAACAGCATCACGACTTGGTATGTCATGACGGGAGGCAAACAGACAAACATAGTCAGCTTTGATTGCGAAATCACTATTGTTTATTACTTATTACTAATGAAATTAGACTAGCTATCTATTTCAATACACTTGTTTATATTTTACTAACGCTATTGTTTGTGACGATTACAAACTCTTGAACTCACCAACTGTCGTGTTGACACTTTAGTATGTTTTTCTCATGTCGTTACTAGCAGCTGTGTCACATCCCGGCGGAAGCGTGAAATGCTTAGGGTGTGACTTGTTTGCTCAGAACTCATTGCTTCACAACTTTTACCAAGTATAACATAAATATAACATATCTCATAGCAAAGCATAACAGATTTTATCACATAAGCTTAACATATTTCATACATATTATAGGGATTAGGATTACATTAGTTCATGACAGTCAAAATTTGAAATAACATAACCCTATTACATCATTAAAGATCTAACAACAACATCTTCAGAGACGATGGAAGTGAGCATCCACCGATACACTGAGGTCATACAAGTTCACTGTCAGATTTACACAAACTTTCCCCACAACCTCTCCCCAGCCATTATAAACATCAAAGGAGAACATTAAGCTGTTAGTCATGGTGAATTCCTGAAAAAGCATACTCAAAACAGTCAACATAAAGTTGGTGAGTTTCAAAGGTTTATTAATCGTATAGCATTGATGCATTATATACAACCAAACCTTTCATAGCAATCAGATCATTCATATCTGTCATATCATAATTCATAAATAAAATAATATAGCATCACAACACTCATTCTGTTAGTGCAGGAAATATTTCCTAAGTAGCGCTACCAATATTATCTAACGGTTCCACATCCGAATTAATGGTTGTAACATAAATCTCAGAAATAATACATTAATTCATAAAATGGTATGCTTTTTCCCCAAAACTTTATAAAAATAAAAATGAGCTATGAATCTCACCTTTACTTCCAATGATAACCTATAAACAAGAAAATACTCATAGTTTAGAAAAAAATATATTTTTCTTTAACATTTTTAGCACCTTAGGTTATAAAATTTATTTTAGAAGTTATGCTTATGTATATATCACGAAATTTTTACAGTGGACATATTCTAATATTAGATATAATATACTAAAATTTCATTTTATTATTATTTTCAGCCTATTTTCTATAATTTTTACATTATTTAAATAATTTCTTAGAAATACCTTCGGGCCTCTAAAATTAGTCAAATTTAGTCAGAATAATTTTTATAATTCTTATAGTTTCTCAAAATTTTCTTATGTTCTAAATCATAGCAGAGTCAATAATTTTTCTCATTTTACTCATATTTAATAAAAATATCAGAACATGCTCAAAAATTCTAATTTTTACACAGACTGTTCCATCTTTATTCTTATATTTTCTATAAATTTCTCATAATTTATTTCATAATTTAAGTATTTTTCCCGATTTTCATTTGACAGAATAATTAAAAATTCATATTTTAGACATATTTTTGAGTTAGGTCATGAAACTTTTTCAGTAAATTCTATAATTTGTAATAGTCAATATATAATTTTTCCATACATTTGCTAGGGTCGGTTCTTTTAGTATGATTTTTCCTTTTAAATTCTTAGATATTATATATAAATTAAGTTATTTATAGGAATGGCACCAAAATTTTACAGAACTTTATTTTTTAATATTCTAAATATAGTTTCAATGTTTGTTCCCACAATCATAGTTGTTAATATGCAGAACCGATTTTAACAAGCTATAACTAAGTTTTTAACCCTTTTGTTGATAATTTCTTGTTATAATTTGATTTTTAAGATTTGTTTTACTTATTTCAGATTCTTAAAATCTTTCTTATTGTCTGAAAAATAAGTTTGATTTTTATATGTTTTTATAAAAACCTTGAATGGTTAATCAAAAGGGTTAATCACATGTGTTTATTTAACACATTTTTGATTTTTATAACCTTAATCAAGTAGGGTTTTAGGAGTTAGAACCTTGATTTTGACAGAAGGAGAGTATGAGGAGAAGATGAAGATGGCCTAAAAGTCCGCTTGGTTTTGGTGTTCTTGACAATCTTTCGGGAGATGGTGCTTTCACGAGGCTTGGATGTTGCTGCTTTGTAACCGTGATGTAAGTAGGAGGTGATGATGATAACGGTTTGTTATGGTGTTGTGGTGATGTCCGAGTGTGTGAATGGCCGAATGGAGGTGTTGAGGTCGCGGTGTTTGGTGATGGTGAGTAACCGAGAGTGTGTGGCCAACGGATGACCGGGTGGAGTTGATGTTTAGTGTTCGGGAAGTGGAAGGTGTGGTTTTGAGAAGTGGTTGTGATGATGGTGATTGATTGTAACCGAGAGGTAGTGATGGTTGTGCTTGTTCATGTAAAACCCGATGAATGTTTCGGTTGGATTAAATGGAGGGATCTCTATTATTACACTAGGGTAATAGGTTAGAAAGGTGGCAAAACTTTAGCATGGTGAGTTGGTTCTTGCGGCTAGGTGTCACGAGAAGGAGTGTGTGAGTCACCACACAATCATTACAAGGTTATCCTAGTTATTTGGTTTGTTTAATCGGTGCTTAAGGGTATTAATGGACCGGTTTTGTGATCTTTAATTGGTGCTTGGTTTGAGGTTTAAGTGTAAGGGATTTGTTTAGGTTTGTGTTGATGTAAGTTTCACTTGATGTTAACTTGTGTTTGTGATGTTTGGTTGGGTTGTGTTTTGGTTTTGTTTGATGTTGTATAGTTGGTGTATCTTGATCATATAATATCTGGTATCATAAGGTTATGAATATGGATACATGCATACGTAAAAGGTTGTGCATGCATGTAAGCATGCATACGTATATCGTATATATATTCACATGGACATATAATATACATGTGTATTTTAATAGAGATAGCACATGTATAAGTAAAATGAAAACATGCTTACGTATAACACATATACATGTATAATAACATATATAAGTTAACCTAGGTGTAGCTAAATAATTAAAACGTACTAGTGTATAAAATCTTATACTTAGGGTTGTTACAAGCTGCCGTAGGAACACGCACGAGTCTTGCATACTTTGAACAAACATTTATCTATTTTTGTCTTATTGCATACTTACGTACTTGGGTTTGGGCGCGTGTTTTGTGCAGTTTAAATTTAGTATCTTGTGTTTGAAATATTTACATAACGCTTTTGCAAATGTTTTAAAGTTTTAAACTCTGAAATGTTTTAAATGTTACATTTAGTGTCGTTCTGAGTAACTAATGACTTGGAGCTTGGTTTGTTTACTCGCCTCGCGGTAAAACTCCGCACGTGGATTTTGAAGGCGTGACAATCAACAATGTACATGATTTTTTATATAAAGTTAGGTATGTTATTAATTTAATGAGCGTTATCGCACTAACATTTTGATATTAAGTTTTTAATGTTTTTACGCTCTGCTGCAACACGGGGTCATAATGTTGGTTTGATATAAAAACAAGGGAAACTTATATATATCCTTTTATAAACTTCAGTTATAAACAAAAACAATTATATATAACCTCACATAAATTTCACTATATACGTACCTAATATAAAATCAAAACTACATATATCCCCTTTCAAAATCATAAATTTTTCATATTTTCCCATTTCAATATATTTTATTAATAATAATTTATAAAATGATAATTTTGCCCTTCCTTTTACTAAAACTTAAAAAGTGCATAAATACACATTTCTTAATTATTTTTTTATTTTTCTTTTTTGGTCTGGGTGAATTTATTTACATTTCTTGTTTGAATATATTTGTAATTATATATATATATATATATACATATATATATATATATATATATATATATATATATATATATAGTTTTAAATTTTAGTCTACCGTAACAACAATTAAACATATTAATAATCAATATAACAATCATAAAAGATCGCCCGTTTGATCATCAAAAATCACTGTAACCATCATCAGATATCACTGTAACCATCATCAAATATCATTGTAATCATCATAAAAAATCATCATAAAAATCTTACAATGCCAAACAAATATCAAAAAGTTGATAGTTTTAGTAAGAAAATCAATAATTAATTACTTTTATGAGTGTGCTTTTTCTTCGTCCTTTTTTACTTGTTAATGGTTGATGTTAATATTAAACTTGAAAATGTTGGATTCTTGTATGTTTTTTCATGGTGTTTATACTTTGAACAACACAGACACCTATGTTTTTTTGGTTTATCATATGGTATAATTCTATTTTTTTCAGTCTTCTCGGAAGATGTTTGATAGCAGGTGTGTATATCTTCTATTCACTATCTATTTGCACCTATTGCTCCTTTGTGGGCATCAGGGTAACTTCTAAAGTATAAGTTGATTTACATTTCTTAATAGAGAAATATGAATCAACATATTTACGCTGGTTTAAGCCTATCATGAAAGTAATAAAAGCTACTGCATGCACACAAGGAACACCTCTAACTTGCCAAACCCGAGAAGTACAGCTTCGCTCATCAAGTAAGACCTCCCAAAGCTTTCACATGTATTTAACTCTGGCTTGACTTTCTCAACTTCTATAAACTTTTTATTCATACAAATTCTACATATGACAGAAAAGTGAAAAGTTCAGGTTTAATCACAATACCTAAAAGAATTAAAAACTTTTAAAAAGACATGGATAACGTGCATCTTAGTGAACTTTTAAAACAAGTTCACATTCACACAAGTAATAAACAAACATATGGATACCTTACAAATTGTGAATTTTTAAAAGAATATGATAACCTACATTTTACAACTTTAGATTATCCATATTTCAAGTAAACAAATATATATTGCCCCTACTTTTGAATGTAAGAAAATTCATATGGTAATGATAATATTGTAAAAAAATAATAAATAATTAAAATATAACAGTCACCTTAGAGATCGGGTCGAGATAATTCTTTGTATTAGGTACTAATGTACCCCTCCATTTTCTAGAACCCTCCTTTTATTGTCAAATCACACCATAATCTTCTGCCTAATAGAATAATATGGTCAAGTACCGGTTGATACCGCAATTCACCTACCCAAGAATTAAATGTATTTGAAATGTTATTAGTAATGTAATCACATTTAGATGTTGTCCCAAACTTGTTTTGACTACATATTATCTTATGATTCATTAGTATAAGTAAGCACGTCTTTACTTAATCCAGCAATTTCATTTAATAATCTTTTACAATGTTTTGAAGTTCGGCTCGGATCGACCGGTCCGACCGGGATTCGGCATGGTCGGGGATCCGGTTGTATATGGTTCGTTTTGTGGCGAATAATTCAGCCGGTTGGGACTAAACTTCTGTTCGAACCAGAAAAACGATTGGTGGTCGGATCAGTATTGTGTTCTTTTCCAGATCTTTGTTAATCAAACGTAACCCTTAAGCAGAGGTGTAGAAAGGATGGTTCACATTCATAGTTGGTTTGCTCGTGGTTGGCTTTTCTTGTAGTTAATCCAGAACGCTCTACCTATCGACCACATATCTTGAATGGGGAAGAACAAGTTTAAATAGTAAAGATAATGAGAAGGAAGAAGTGATAGTTGCAAAAATAATAAACATTTAAGAAAGAGAAACAATATGTAATGTGAGGGGATAAATTAAGAAGATTTAATGGTTATTATGTTGCATGTTCCCAAGAATATCTAGCTATATTCAACAAATGTTTACTACTTTATTTATTTTATATTTATTCAATTTATAGTTAATAAAAAATACGCTTGATATAAATTAAATGTGTATATATATACAGGGCCGGACCTGAAGGGGGAGGGGTGGGCGACCGCCCAGGGCCCGATCTTCTTAGAGGCCCAGAATTTTTTAATAAAGTTATATATATATATTATATATGTGTTTTTAAAAAGCTATAAACTATTAATAAACCCATTAAAAACAAACAACATTTTAGTTATCTTAACTAATTAATTCTTACCTTAGAGCTTATTAACATTTTAATTAGTTTAGTCCAATATTGTTTAACCAATCTAAACTCAATTTAAAATGAGAACTTGATCGAGAACTTTGTTTTTAAAAATTTTAAGAGAACTTCCTGATTCGCTTAAGTAAGTAAAATAGATTATTTTGATACAATACTTTCGTCTTGTTTATTGTTATAACAATTATCATTGTATTATAATTTTTTTATATACAAGTTATTCGGTTTAGACTTTTTATATATGTCGTATTATAGGGGTCCATTTTGTGTTCTTGCCCCGGGCCCAAGATCTCTTGGAAATTCTTGGGAGCGACCCTGTATATATGTATATTATATGTATATATATATACATATATATATATATATATATATATATATATATATATATATATATATATATATATATATATATATATATATATATATATATATATATATATATATATATAGACAAAAACTGTTTTTATCCATTAAATTATATTAGTGGCATCATATTTTTATTTTTGTAATGCTTTATATATCATTAAAACCACAAAATATATACCTATTAAAACTAATTTTGTTTATTTAGATATTTTTATTTTATATATCATTAATGATGTAATCTGGTTCTCAATTGTCTGATCCGGTTATGAAAAGATTAATCTTTCATGCTCGATGACACTATAGGTCTTTGTAGCTCGCTATAAGTTTCTACTAAAGAATTCATCACGAAATCGTTTTTGGAAAAATACTATACAAGCGTCTAATACATTCTCGATGCTCAACGGTAGGATAAACTTATGAAAGTGCAACTTCAAATCCCTTTTGCATGTGTGATGATATAATAAGTCTATTAGGTGTACCGATTGCTTTCTTAAGCAACTTAAAAAACCATAACCATGAATTTTTATTCTCTAGTTCAAGTACACCATAAAGCTACCAAAAAATTAGAATTGTTACCATTGGCACTTGTAGTGGCGACTAAAACCCGATTAAACTTTTCTTTTAATTGGCAAGCATCAATAGCAATGTTGGGATGATAAACATCAAGAACACTTCTCTAGTTCAAACAAGATCTTAGTGAAGTAAAAAAATGTAATAATAGTTTCTTATTACTAGTTGTCTCAAAGTCAATGTCAACAACACTTCTCGGGTTTCGTCTAAGTATTCCCTCTTTGAAATTATTCATATTCTTCCCATTTGCCATACATTTCACTATAAGCTTGTTATTTCCGTCTAAAGACTTTCATGTACGATATATCAATGTTGTAAGTTTTCATAACCCACTTCTTGAGTTTTATAAGAAAGATATCCCCGCCAGATTTTAGCTACTACACGAGCAATCCATCCTTGAGTTGCAACCTTATTACCACCCTTCTTGCTTCTAGTTGAATACACTTTTACAAGTGTCTTAACCTACATGATTTATATAATATATAGCTTATTAAAAATATAAATATAATCTTTATTATATTTATAAACTTACCTTGAATGTAACTCCATCTTCCATGACAGAGCATGTATTCTCCATTTGCATTCTAGGTCTACACACCTTGCCATGACTCGTGTGGGTTAATTTTCTTAAAAATGTACCAAATTCATTTGTGAGAGCAAAATGAATCAACACTCTTCTAAACTCGACCGCATTTTCAAATGTTGAGTTTACTTTGATGGTTGGACTTTTCTTGTTATAAGTTCCCTATCTGAAATTTTACAACACAACTTAATTATCGATACTATAATGACTATGATAACTTTCATTGCTTAATGAAAACTCTAATTCTTTCTCACCACATGGTTCATCATCACCGTATGGTTTCATCGAACCTTGCAAAAGATTTATTATTCTCATTAAAACAATTATTTAGTCTACAAGATAATTAATGTTTATCAAAACAAACATTTACCTTTGTATAATTGAACTCGTCACAAGATTATTATTCGTCATCACATAAACGGTTAATTCTCTTTCTATCTCATACATAATAAACATTACTCGTAAGTATATGTGGCGTTCTTATCAACGAAAGAAGCTAAGAGAACGAAATCCCTATTTACAGGAAAATGATTTGTAATCTCTTCAATCAAGTCACCAAAGTTGTACATGCATGTGTGTAAATAGATTTTTGAAATCCAAAGCAATAGTGGTTTCTACGTGAGTGTTAGCTAATTGAAAGTACCATCTATATTTTAATTTTATCTTATACTTGAATAACATAATTCTTGAGTGTTGGTGATTGATCTCTCATCTTCCATGTGGGTATAAATGAGTGATTTTCATGACAATATTGTTCTTGAGTTTTAAAATTTCCATTAAAATAATAAATCAAATGGGAAAAATTAATCAAACTAGTAACAATGTTAAATAAAACAAAAGGAAGAAAAGACACCAATCAATTGTTAAAGTAATCCATGAATTTATCAATAGTGGTATGCATAAATCAAAAATATATGCTAAATCAATATTTTCAGATTCAATGAGCTTGGATCTTAAGATTTATCACGTTCTTGACCTAGAAATCAAAATTAAAATGGGTGTATGTGTGTGAATCAAAGAACAAAGAGATGGATAATAATAATGTTATGATTTCATTGATGTTGATGAACAAATTACAATGAGAATCATAGATGAAAGATGGAGATCAAACCCACCCAAAGGCAAAATTCTCCTTGGGTGGTGATTCACACCATAAGAAACACACACACATGAGCCACACTTGTAAAAATGCACTAGTGGGTCTATTTATATTATTTATTACAATATGACCTAATTTTGACTTTTCTATTTGTCTTGATTTTGATTTTGTCATGTTGAATTGTCTTGTATTGTTGTTTTGTTGTGATCAACTTGGTCTCTGGACTTGTACAACGCGATCTTTAGTCGGTTGTAATTATCATTTGGTAAGCTTCAGTTTATTATATTGTTGAACCCCAACAATACTCCCCCTAAATTGATGCTTGCCAAACCTTGATCTTGAAGATCTTCTCTGTCACATGTCTTCTTGATCAACTGATGTTCTGACACAACTCACTGATACTCCCCCTCAGATTAAGCTTCTATTAATATATTTCTGACAAAGGTTAGAATCTCTTGAGAATACTTCTTGGTATTAGATATGGGTCGTATCACTTTTGGATTACAGTTTATATCACAACTCAAAGGATTAGAATGTATTACGCATATGGTGAGGCTTTGAACTTCTATAAACTGCATCAGGAACATGAATCAATGCTGAACACACTTCCACTCTTTTGAAATATCATGATCAATGGCATTCTTCAGATAATGAGTCTGTCTAACTGTCCGCTCAGTAGTCAGATATGGGTGCAAAACGTCGTCACAGAATGTGAGCCCAAATACTTCAGAAAGAGCATTTGATAGTTGTACAAGTCCCTGGATAAATCTATGAAAAAGTGACCAAATATGATTTATATATATATATATATATATATATATATATATATATATATATATATATATAGTTTCATGATCAAAATAGATATGCTTGTTGGTTGCAATCATCCACAATCATGATAACTTCTTTTCTTTTACAAGTCATGTTCATCATTTGTTCATATGTGGTAGATGTAATATATATATAAATATATATATATATATATATATATATATATATATATATATATATATATATATATATATATATATATATATATATATATATATATATATATATGTTAGGGGCTGTTTGGTAGCCTCTTAATGGTTCCATTAAGAGGCTACCTCTGAACCGTTAAGAGGCTTGAGTGTTTGTTTTACAAAAAAGGAGGCTCTGAACTGAACCATTCAGTGCTGAATGGTTCAGATATGAAAAGATGCTGAATGGAAATTGAGACAAAAATACCCTCACAAAACCTAACCCCCATCTTCAACTCCCGTCATCCCCCCAACCCCAGCACCACCGACCTCTAGCAGACCATCGGCAACCTCCGCAGCACTGTCGGCTGGCCACCCCCGACCTCCGCAACCCGACCGCAGGCCACCCCCCGACGAACGCAGCCCTCTGCAGACCGCATCTCCGTCCGCCGACCTCCGCAGCACCTTCGACCGGCCACCCCCGACCTCCGCATCCCTACCGCAGGCCACCCCCGACGAACGCAGCCCTCCACAGACCGCCATCCTCACCTCCGCCATCCCTAACCTCCGACCTGCAGAACCCTCCGACCACCTAAAATTGGTGAGAAAAAACTTTTTTTCTTCAAATTTCTTTGTTGTAGATTTTCAATTTATGATTGGTTTTGTATGTTATTAGGGTAAAAATCTATCATCTTGTTTGTAGATTTTCATGTTGTAGATTATCATGTTTGTAGAAGGGTAAAATTGTCATTTTGTGCAGTCATTCAGAGATTCAACCAAACAACACATTTTGGTTCAGCACTTACTGGTTCAGAGCCTCTTAACCATTTAGACCTCTTAACCATTCAGCACTTAATGATTCAGATCTTACCAAACAGCCCCTTAGTCATTCGCATTTCATGCTTGACAACTGCATAACATCCGCACTAGTCATCGGCATTGCTTGCAACGCATCCGCGTTTGTTTGTTAACTCATCCGTATTAGTTAAGCTAACTCATCTGCATTAGTATCAACATCATCAGCATTTGTTCTGAAAGCATCAGCATTTTTTATTTTTATTTATTTATTTTTTTAAAGGCATCAGCATTTGTTCTGAAGGCATCAACATTTGTTCTGAAGGCATCAGCATTTGTTCTGATTCATAAGCATTTGTTCTAATGTATAAGCATTTGTTCCGAAGTCATCAACATTTTTTCTCATGGCATCAGCACTTGTTCTGATGCTTTAGCATTTGTTCCGATGCTTTATCATTTGTTCTGATGCATAAGCATTTGTAATCAGCATTTATTCTGATGCACAACATTTGTTTTGAAGTCATCCGTATTTGTCATCAACATTTGTTCTAATGCATCAGCATTTGTTTAGATGTCATCAGCATTTGTCATCAGCGTTTGTTCTGTTCAGATGCATCAGCATTTGTTATCCGCATTTGTTCATCCGCAGTTGTTTTGATGCATCAACATTTGTCATTAGGACTTAACCACATTAACATGCATATCACATACTGATGGATTAAGGCAACAAGATAGACGAATTTCGATCAGATTCAAAGCTGAAATGTTCAGATCATCAAACATCACTTAGCTAATTGAACTTTTGATGAATCATCTTCAATCATTGATCATTAATTTAATTATTATAACTAATTTTGCTGCTAGATTTGATGTAAAAGCTTTGATGAGGTGAATAATGGTGATGAACACTTTAATTTCTTTATTTTTGACATCAATCTGGTTCAATTTCATCGACTATTAAATAGATAGTCAGAATCCTCTTCAACTCGTACCAAATTTGAACAGATTTGCTGATTTTTCTTCTTGATTGTGAGATGAACTGATGGGTTTTAGATGAATAGGGACTTTGTTCTTCATTTTTCTTCTTTTCTTCATTGTTCTTGACATCATTAAAGATGAAATCAGATCCAAAACTAGATGAATCCAGCAACCAACAACTCTGATACCAATTGACTGGGTGGTGAGAATGATATTTTCTGTTGATGTGAATCAACTAGGATCGAATATGATGATTGAGTCAGTAATTATATTGCGGAATGATATAATCACAGATCATTGAATGCTCGAAATACTCATAAATGCTTTGTATTAATAATGGTGAAAAGTTACAATGAATGCTAGGATTTAGCAAAGAACAATAACAAGACACCACTAAAACATACGGCTATCAAAGATTCATAATATTCTGATTGTCTAGTTGATAAAGTTACTCAAAAGTAGGGTTTTCTATTCTATTTATAGGCTGACAAAAAGCCTTTACAAAATGATTAAACTACCCCTGTACTATACATCAGGAAGCTAGTCTAAGTACAAAAGTCTCTTCGGCATTTTCTTCTATTCATCCGCATTAACTAACACGGATGTCTTGATCTTCATCAGCATTTCTTGATGTTCTTCAGCATTGGTGTTTGGTCATCAGCATTGACAAATACGGATGAACAAACACTTATGCGCATTTGTTGTTGAGCACCCGCATTAGTAAATGCGGATGTACAAGCAGTTATCAACATTTGTTCAGCAATCCGCATTTGTTAATGCGGAGGAACAAATACTTGTCAGTATTTGTTCAATGGTCATCCGCATAAACAAATAAGGATAGCCAACACTTGTCTTCTTCTTCTTTGTTGCAGATTCTTCATCCACACATCTTCTTGGACATGGGGAGAATTCCAACAGAGCAACCATCAACCACCACTTAAATTGGCATGCATGATCCTTTCAAGGGTCCAACAAGATATACAAATTTATCATTGGTAAAAAACCAACAATTAAAGAAGGGATAAATATTAAAAAAATATGTCGTCTAACAAAAACAAACTCCTAATAATTAATATGTTCTGTCACATAAATAATATATCACAGAGTGAATAAAATGATGATTGAATGGGCCAACGATGCTCATGAGTAGAACAATTACTGTGTTGTCGCCCTACAGATATAGAGAATCACCTTCAACCGAAAGGAGGCATGAATAATCATCGTCGATACATGGAAGAAGGGTTAAAGAAATCCAATTGAATAAAATGAAGTCCAAGAGTCATCTATAATTTGATAGATACCATTTTTTAACAAGGGTAAAATTGTATTATATTAATATTTTTTAAAAGGAGGGATATATGTGATTTTAAATTTAAGTTGAGGATATATGTATGGGACCGTACACCAGTTTGACTTAGTACATTGCAGTTTACATAGGTAAACGGCCGTTTACCTTTATTGGTTCTTGTGCATTTAATTTCTCAGCTAACTATATGACAAAACATTAATGACGAATTATAGTTTACCAATGTAAACGATTTTTTACATTACAACTTCAAATAAAGACCGATTGCAGCTATCCCCAACCTCTCATAATCTTTTTTTTTCATCCAAGCAGCTGACTACTTCTATTTCGGTTCAGTGCGAGGTTTTTAGTAGATTTTGATCTTGTTTGAATGATTTTTTAATATCTACAGGGTTAGTATGTATTTATGTTACCTTGTTTTCTTATAATATATGTTTGCGTTGGATCAAGTAAGGCTGGTGCAACCAAAACAAACACTTAGAATATTTTTGGTGCAACTGACAAAGGAACTTCCAAAGGAAAAAAGAGAACTTCCGAAGGCAAATGCTGAGCTTCTGGAGATCAAGTCTGAAAGAGCTTCTGAAGAGGACTCTAGCTTCCGAAGACAAAGTCTTCTCTCTTCCGAAGTTTCAACACTTAGAAGGTTTCAAGACAATGACTTATGAAGTATGAAAGCCTGAAGAACAATTGAAGCCTCAGAAGAAGTAGCCCCTTCCGAAGTATAAGTGGCTTCGGAAGAACTTGTTCTTCCGAAGCCAGTTAACCTTCGGAAGAACCTACTATGAACTAGTGGACATAAGTATGGTCTCCCTGACACTCCGCTGCAAATATCTAAGATATTGCATGGTGCTTTCCCACGCCCATGTAGTTGACCATACTTTATTCCACTGTTCATTACTTATCAGTTAGTACAGTTACCAACTTCAGTTGGTGACAAAAGGTAAGTCATGAACAATGCATGACTACCAAAGCTTAGATAGTATTTTATCTAGGATACCTTACCTCTAGCAATGTAGTATTTGCTTTTGTTGTAAGTTCCCAGCAAGTATCAAAGTATAACTGGCTGTAGATAGTAGTATGTATAGTTTCTCATTGTAACTTTATAAACATGCTTGTAAGAGTCTTGTAATACTTTGAGTTGAGAAGTAATATATACAAGTATCTTGAAAATTATTCTCTTGTGCTTTATTTATTTTACTTAATATATTATTATCAACTCTTAGAGGATTCTGTATCATCTATCCGAGTGAGACTTAGTGAGTTTGAGAGACCAAAATTGTGTTGAGTGATAAAACTTGATCCTGCAGTTTTGGTATGTTTTATGATTAAAGTTAGTGTTTTTCTTTATTTTAGTTATATATATTTACATTTTATGAATCTTTAGATAGAATCAACTTGATATGTTACATGTTTGTGAAACATTATATGTTTCATTAATCTATATTCATATGTAATAACTTTTATATTTAGTTGATTGTATTAATAAATGTCACTTTGTCTCTGTATGCTTAGAGGGTCAATATCCGATGCCTATGACAATGACATTGTGGACTATTTACAAAAAAAATGCAGCCGATGGTAAACCATGTATAGTGAGCAGATAGAAAGATATTATCACACCTTAACCTAAAAACAATAACGTTGGTAATTTTAATTTGTATTAGTATGCTCAAATTGAATTTTTTTAATAGTAATTTGTTGATGCAACTTATATTTAATTTTATCAATATTAGAATTTTTCATTCGTTGTTTCGATTAAAATATTTATTATTAATATAATTAAAATTAAAAATAATATTTAAATAATACTAAATACCAAGTTGTTTATGCATTATGATATTTTACATTATGCTTGAAGCCTTTTTTTGCTATCGTTGTGCTATGTGCTTTGTTGTATATACACTACATATATACTAACTGGAAATTTCAAACCCACCACCGATCATCACCTTCCACTTCCACCAACCCCCAGTGCCCACCCTCTCCGACCGGCAACCCCCATACAAAGAGAAAACGAAAGACGCAACGAAAACTTGACGCTGGTGGAGATAGAGCTAGAGGAAGCTTGAGCCGAGAATGAGATAGGTTTTCGAAAGTGGAGACAAAGCGGTGTTTTTTGGCGGTGTTAAACGACCGAATATGGAGAGAAATAAAAGAGAGAGGGGGTAGAATCAAAGCTAGTTGTGCGGTAGTGGTTGATGACATACGGAACAGTCGGAAACAGGTGGCAGTGGCGGTTGGATGCCGGTGGCGGTTGCAGCCAGACAAACAAAACGATCCACGTTGAATCAATAAAGGTTCTTATACCTCATATTGAGCTAAAGAGGGAGAGAAAGAGATGATAGAAAAGAGGATAATGTGTCAACGGAGGTTCCAACAACTTTTTTTTCTTTGTAGTAGTAGTTAAAAATAAAGAGAAGTAAAACGTAGATTATAAATTATTAAATTTAGTGGATAAGTAAATTTAAATTCTAATGAATGGTTTGTCTTTAAATTAAGATGGATGAATAAGTTTTAAATTTCAATTTTAAACATTAAGGTGATAAATAGATTTTAACTTCAAAATTTAAACATTCTTACAACTGTTATATTTTCAATTTGGCTTTGGATTAGACATACGATAAGAAACATTTGAGTAATTTCAACATACATCACATAAATTTTATTTATATTATAAATAAATATAATAAGGTAATTTAATATTAGTAAGAAATAAATATATGTCAATCAAATCAGATTTTTTTTTAACTGCATCCATTTTCATTTCACCAAACAAAACTCATGGCTTAGCAAGATGCTAAAACCATAAGGACAAGACACCATTACAAAACATTTGGGAAATTAAAACAAGCCCAATTACACCAATCCGATTATATCTTAACTTCTATCTGATTTCAATGGTTTCTTTTAATCTATTTTTGTTATTTCCTTCTCTACTAAACTTCCGTTGTTACTTGCTTGTAATGAATTCGTTTATGTTGAATGAAAATTCAGTGGTGTAGTGTAAGGCCCCGTTCCCGGGACGCTTACAGTTGGTAAATCATCGCACATAAAACATATAATTACATTCATATTTCATAAAACGTCGCAGCGGAACATTAAAATAACCTTTCATTTCCATGTAAATGCTTTTGCAAGTTAATACAACATTCATTACAAAACGTAGTTTGTTCGCATTATAATGCAAAAACATTAATCAAAAGAATGCCATCCAAAAAGGAGCCGAGTAGCCGCCCGTGCCATCCTCGACAATCATTACCTGCCAACTGGAAACACATAAAAGTTAGCGTCCCTGAGTGAGTTCTAGTTTTATAATATAAAACATACTTTATCTTTCGTTAAAACCGTTCATTACTTTCTTTCAAATCATATCAGGCATTAGAACATGATCACACATCGTACGTACACATAAATAATATTTATTATCTTCATCATCGTTCATTTCGTACATTTCGCACGTTTCGCACATTTCGTACTTATCGCACTTTTCGTACTTATCGCACTTTTTGTACATTTATTATCTTTCACTTCTATCTAGGTCCTGTCATGTACTTAACCCCCCTCTAGAGCACCAAGCAATTTCATCTAGATTTCATCTAGGGTTAAGTGACAAGGACCCCATATCGTACGCATGGAGTGGTCACTAGGACAGACTCCCCCTGTGTGTGTGAACTCTTATGGGTTCGCTAAGATCGCACGCTGTATAACACACAATAATTAGGAAATCGCACGTGTTGGAGCAGTCACCGAGACTGAACTCTTACTGTGTGTATAAACCCTTATGAGTTAGCCAAAATCACACGCTGTAAATACACACACAGTTGAGTTAACAACTCTCAATGAGTTGTGAACCTCCTTCTATTTGCTTGCAAGCCTTCCATACTTGCATTCGTTTATTAATGCATGCATTCATTATTTCGTTCCTCTTTTCATTATCTTCCACTTTACGTTACATCATACTTAATCATTTCATTCATTATCATTCAACGCAAAGCCACGGGAAGATAAACATACATAAACAGGAACATCAACAGGATCATGCAAATCATCATACATATCAACATGCATACATAACATATATCACACGCACCATCATGCATAACATCATACATAACATCATCATCTACATCATCATCATCTTATATCGTTCATGCCCATCATATCATCTTTGACCTCAAAAGTCAACTTACATAAACCCCCGGGAATCTTCCAAGTCAAAGCCTACTTTTACCCTTTCCTCCCGAGAATCAGATAATAAACTAAGTACCTTCGGGCGCTTGAGCCCTATTTGGGCGTATGAACACCCTTCAGTCTCATGGCCTCCCAGGCGACTGAACACTTAGGCGAATGGACATCAGGCGAATGAACCCTATGCGGATAGACCTATGCGGATGTATACTATGGGCGAATGGACACCTATGCGTATGGACTCTCAGTCGCATAGCTTCCATGTGTATGGCCTTCAGTCACATGACTTCAGGCGCATGGACTTCAGTCGCATACCCTTCGTGCGTATGAACCTCAGTCGCATGGCCTCCAGGCGCATGGACCTCAGTCGTATAACCTTTAATCGCATACCTTACAGGCGCATGAACTTCAGTCGTATGACTTCCATGCGTATGGACCTTAGTCGCATGGCATCCGTGCGCATGGACCTCAGTCGCATGCCTTTCGGCCGTATGGCCTCCAGTCGCATGCCATTCGGTCGCATAGCCCTAATTGATGCAGAATACAGTTCATCCCGAACCCAAACTGCCATTTTCGGCCTCCAAGCCCTCCCAAACCTGTTCTAAGCTCAAATCAACCATCCTAAACCTTAGAGACACTTACCACAACACCATTCAAGCACACACAAGCCCGAAATCAACCCCACTCGAATCACACACAAACACATACACACGGGTTCTACACACACACTTCAAAAACGGGTTTTACTATGTGTTCCAGCCCCAAATCAGTTGAAAACATGTAAAAAAGGGGTCCTAGAACTCACATAAACAACCCCTTCGAGTAGAGCTTCAATCCAACCCGCTACACCTCAACTTTTGCACTTGATTCTTCAAAAACCCTAGGTTTTGCTCTTGCTCCTCTCTCTCTCTCTCTCTCTTTAGCCGAATGAAAGGGGAGAATGAGAGGAGAATGGGCTGCCCTCCCCCCTTTATACGCCCACTCATTCAAGGGTTTTCCTGTTTTGGTAAGTTTGGTCCCTCAACTTTGGACTTTATTTCTTTTCTTTCTTTTGTCGGCTTCGAAGAAAATAACCGGGTGTTACAAGTCCACCCCCTTATATAGGTTTCGTCCCCGAAACCTGTTATTCCTCGAACAAACGTGGGTAATGCTGTCTCATCTCTTCTTCAGTCTCCCATGTAGACTCAGATCCCTTTTTGTGCTTCCACTGTACGCGCACAAGTGGGACCACATTATTCCTCAATCTCTTCTCTTTACGGTCGATAATTGCCACTGGTTGCTCCACATAATTGAGCCATTCGTCTACCTCAATATCTTCCAGTGGGACAAACGTATCTTCGTCTGCTAAATATTTCCTCAGATGAGATACATGGAAAGTCGGGTGAATTCCACTTAACTCCTCTAGTAATTCTACTCTATAGGCCACCTCTCCTACTCGAGCAATGATTCGGAAAGGCCCTATGTACCTTGGGCTCAACTTGCCCCGCTTTCTGAACCGAATGATACCCTTCCAAGGTGAAACTTTCAACATAACTCTATCACCCACCTGAAACACAATCGGTCTACGTCGTTTGTCAGCATACGACTTCTGTCTATCCTTGGCTGCTTTCATAAAGACTTTAATCCTTTCAAGCTTCTCATTCGTAGCCTCGATTACCTTGATGCTCCCTAACTCTTTCTGACCAATATCACCCCAACACACGGGTGTTCTGCATCTCCTACCGTATAGCATCTTATAAGGAGGCATACCAATACTGGCATGATAACTGTTGTTATATGAGAACTCCGCCAATGGTGAGTGGTCATCCCAACTTCCTCCAAAATCAATAACACATGCCCGAAGCATATCCTCCAATGTCTGAATGGTCCTTTCTGACTGACCATCAGTCTAGGGATGATAAGTCGTGCTAATGTGTAACCTCGTCCCCATAGCATCGTGAAATTTCTTCCAAAATTTAGATGTAAACCGGGTGTCACGATCAAACACAATAGGCACAGGCACACCATGACGAGTTACAATCTCCTTAATGAAAATATCAGCCAACCTCTCGGATGAATATGTCTCGCGGATCGGTAGGAAGTGAGCACTCTTTATCAGACGATCAACAATCACCCATATAGCATCATACCCTCGCGCGGTACACGGCAGCTTCGTAATACAATCCATGGTGATATTCTCCCACTTCCACTCCGGTATATCCAAAGGTTGGATCTTTCCATACGGCTTTTGATGCTCGGCCTTCACTTGTAAGAAAGTAAGGCATTTACTCACGTACTCCACCACATCACGCTTCATACCCGGCCACCAATAATCTTTCTTCATGTCTTGGTACATCTTTGTAGCACCAGGATGAATAGAGTACCGAGTTTTATGAGCTTCATCCATGATCTTCACATGTAGATCCCTAAAACGAGGAACCCACATCCGCCCGAATCGGGTTCTAACACCGAGTGTGTTTTCACCCAATTCCGCAACCAGACCTCTCATTCTTTTAGAGTTAAGATGATCTTCTTTCAATGCCTCATCCTGAAACTCCTTAACCTGCTTCATCACATTTGAGGTCATGATTAACTGGTAAGCTTTTACCCGAATCGGCTCGGGTCTCTCCTTTCGGCTAAGGGCATCCGCTACCACGTTGGCTTTTTCCGGATGGTAATGGATCTCGCAATCATAGTCTTTTATGAGCTCCAACCATCTCCTTTGCCTCATGTTCAAATCCTTCTACTCGAAGAAGTACTTCAAGATCTTGTGGTCAGTGAATATGGTGCACTTCGTCCCATACAAGTAGGGCCTCCAAATCTTTAACGCAAAGACCACGGCTGCTAGCTCCAAGTCATAAGTAGTATAGTTAACCTCATGAACTTTTAACTGTCCGGATGCATATGCTATAACCTTTCCTCTCTGCATTAACACACATCCCAACCCCGAGTAGGAACCATCAGAATAAACCACCAGATCTTCACTTCCATCGGGTAACGACAAAACAGGAGCTTGAGTCAACCTCGTCTTTAACTCCTCAAATGCCTTCTCTTGAGCTTGACCCCATATAAACTTTACATCCTTCCGGGTCAACTTAGTCAACGGAGAAGCTATCTTAGAGAAGTCTTGAATGAATCTTCGGTAATAACCCGCCAAACCCAAGAAACTACGAATCTCGGATGGCGTCTTTGGAGACTTCCATTGCATCACTGCTTCCACCTTCGCTGGGTCCACCATAATCCCCTCCGGATTCACCAGGTGACCCAAGAATTAAACCTCACGCAACCAGAACGCGCAATTGGAGAACTTAGCATACAACTTCTCCTTTCTCAACGTCTCCAACACCTCGAATGTGACCGACATGCTCGTTCTCGCTCCTCGAATAGATCATGATATCATCAATAAACACGATCACTGATTTATCCAACATTGGCCGACACACTCGATTCATCAAGTCCATAAAAGCAGCTGGCGCGTTGGTCAAACCAAATGACATAAAGAGGAACTCGTAGTGACCATAACGCGTGCGAAAAGCTGTTTTAGGGATATCCTGCTCTTTCACCTTCAGCTGATGGTAGCCCGATCGAAGATCTATCCTTGAGAACAAATTGGCACCTTGAAGTTGATCAAACAAATCATCAATCCTCGGTAACGGGTATCGGTTCTTCACTGTCAACTTGTTCAACTCACGGTAGTCGATACACATCCTCATGCTACCGTCTTTCTTCTTCACGAACAAGACCGGAGCACCCCAAGGAGATATACTCGGTCTAATGAACCCCTTGTCAAGCAACTCATGCAATTGTTCCATCAACTCTTTCATCTCAGTAGGAGCCAACCGATACGGCGCCTTAGCAACAGGTTGGGCACCTTGTATCAAATCAATCTGAAATTCAATCTCACGGTCAGGTGGCACTCCTGGTAAGTCTTCGGAAAATACATCTGGAAAGTCGCACACAACCGGTACATCGGATAGTTGTGGTGTTGGCGTATCCACATCCTTTACATAGGCCAAGTAGGCACTACATCCACGCCTCATACACTTTCCCGCCATGGCCATTGAAAGCACTTTCGGAATCGTCGTGACCCGATTACCATAAACCGTCACCGAACTCCCGTCAGGCGCTGTCAAACGAATCATCTTCTTGCAACCCACAATGTTCGCTTCGTAGTCCGCTAACCAATCCATCCCAAGAACTACATCGAAACCACCTAAGGTCATCACGAATGGTCTAACAGGAAACTTGTGACCTTTTAATTCCACGTCACAACCTTCGATCATCTCAGAAATCCTGGTAGACTTACCTATAACAGTTTCTACATAAAAGGGCGCATCAACACTCCTACTACTAACAGTCAGTTTAGCACAGAAAGCAGCAGAAATAAAACTTTTACTGGCACCAGAATCAAACAACACAGAGGCTAAAGTTTGGTTTACTAGAAACGTACCTGACACAACATCAGGGTCCGTCCTAGCCTCCTCCTGTGTCATCGTAAACGCTCTGGCGCTCGTCCTCTGTCCTTCTCCTCCTGTCTTCTTCACCCCCGAACCCTCAACCCTCGGCTTCTTACAATCTCTACTCATGTGACCACTTTCCCCACAGTTGTAGCACCTTACGACCCCACAATCTCAAGCCATATGACCAGGCTTCCCACACTTGAAGCAGATGTTTGATCCCCATTTGCATTCTCCCGAATGCTCCTTTTCGCATTTGTCACACCTCTTCGACCCCGCACCAGGTGTGACCACACGACGATCATCCACTCGTGCCTTCTTGTTACTCGTCGGGGCACCACCCCGACCAAACCTCATCCCGTTCTAGTTCCGGTCTCCACCACTCTTCTTACTGCCTTCGGCCACCACCACCGTACTTTCATCGTACAACCTCCCTGCCAAATCAACTGTCGACTTAAACGTGCTCGGTCGGGCGGCGATCATGTGCCTGCGAATATCCGCTGGCAAACCCTGAATATACCTCTTGATCTTTCGCGATAGAGGCGTCACTTGATCCGGCACCAGCCATGCCATCTCATTAAACTTTGTGGTGTATTGTTGATGTGTCATCGTTCCCGCCTCCAGCTGCAGAAACTCCCTCTCAACTTTGTCCATCTCTCGGTGAGGACAAAACACCTCAATCACCAATTTCTTCAGTTCAGACCACCTCATTCTTCCAATCGCCTGACTACCCTCGGCTTGGACAATATTGTCCCACCAACAGAGCCGAGTCCACAAACGAGTGGGCAGCAAACTTCACCTTTTGATCCTCCCGACACTCACTGATATCAAGAACGGCTTCCATCTCCCTCACCCACCGGTGAGAAGCAGCAGCAAGGCCGTTATGTAAGGCCCCGTTCCCGGGACGCTTACACTTGGTTCCTCATCGCACATAATATATATAATTACATTAACTTAAATAAACGTTGCAGCAGAAACACTAAAACAACAGTCCATTTCATCATAAATACTTTTGCAACATAATACATCGTTGTCAAATTACAAAATACTTGTTCCATTACATTATAAAAGCATCATAAATATGGATGCCACCCAAAAGAGCTGAGTAGCCGCCCCGTGCCATCCTCAACAACTTTACCTGCCAACTGGAAACACATAAAAGTCAGCGTTGCTGAGTGAGTTCTAGTTTAATAATAAAACATACTTTTCTTTCGTTAAAACCGTTCTTTACATTCATGCGATCACACATCATACGTACACATAGATAATATTTATTATCTTCATCATTCATTCATTAACTTTCACTCATACGTTCATCATTACTTCGTTCATTAGCTCTTTCCTTCTTTATCACATCATCTTTTTATCACAATTTGGATCAGTGTCATCAGCTATGCCCCAAACAAATTGGGTATTGGGCCGAAGTTCATAAATGACTTCCACACTGCACATAGCCTGGCACCAGCACCGGGGTAAGCGACAAAGATCCCATCCGTATACTACAACCCCAATATTATGCATAACTCGATTACTGGGCCGAAGATCATAAAGACTTCCACACTGCACATAGCCTGACACCAACACCGAGGTGAGTAATCACTACTCCACCCCCAACGATATGCATAACTCGAGTACTGGGCCGAAGATCATAATATACACTGCACATAGCCTGGCACCAGCATCGAGGTGAGTAATCACTATACACCATGTACCACATTGTTGGTCAGCCATAAAGACTGGAACCCCTGCGCGTATCCTTAAGGGTCAGCTAAACCATACGCAATTGAGCTTACGGCATTTTAGAGCCGTGCACCTTTGTACATTTTGCTTGCAAGCCTTTCTATACATTCATTCATTCATTAATCCATGCATTCATTCATCATGTTCCTCTTTTCATTATCTTACACTTTACGTTACATAATACTTTCATTTCATTCATTAACATTCAACGTAAAGCCACGGGAAAATAACCACACATATTAAGGAACATAAACATAAACATACAGCATCACCCTACAGGGCATCGTCATACATATTTAACATACATCATACATATCATATATCATACGCACCATCATGCATAACATCATACATAACATCATACATAACATCATCATCATCATCATGCCCATCATAGCGTCTATGACCAAAAAGTCAAGTTACGCGAACCTCCGGGAACCTCCCTAGTCAAAACCCACATCTGCACTTTCCCTCGAAATTCAGAAGGTTAAACTAGGCTCTTTCGGGTGCACGAGCCCTATTTGGGCGTATGGACACTGTAAGGATTCCTATAAGTCTGATGCAACCAAAACATCCAAAGTCTCTCTGCAAGTAATGCACTAAAGAACTGAAGTAGAATTGCTTCGGAAGTTTTACACCATGCACTAGAAATATTCCAAGTGTAAAATCTTGCTAAGCTAAGACCAATATCTTCCGAAGCCAAAAGTGAAGTCTTTCGAAGCTTCAGAGACAAAGTCTTTCGAAGCCAAATAGTGAAGACAGATTTCTTCCGAAGACTTTTAGAGATATGCCTTTATCCGATGTACTTTACCATAAAGTTGGACCATCTTTCCGCTGCAACTCTGTAAAGTCACCAACTTACATGAGTTGGTGAAAGGTCCATGCTTTTGGTAACTGTACATTGAGGTCTTGAGTCCATGCTTTTTACTTTATGTACTTTTATCCTTTTTGTAATATATTAGGATGTGAGCTAGGCATGTCATAGTCACAAGTCAAAAGGCAGATATGCCTTTTGATTCTACAATTGATTTTGTTTGTGTCTAGTTAATTGTATCTAGCTGGCTTTCAAAGTATAACCGGCTATAGGTTGTAGTATAAGTATTCCATGTTCTAGTATCTTTCTTTATGCTTTGTAACACTTGTAATAGAACTTGAGAAAGCAATATACTCCATCCTTGAAACCCAATCTCTTGTGTTCTCTTGTTCTGTCTCTTACTTGTTACTTGTGTTCTTAGTATCATTATTGTGGTTAATCCAGTTTACTGTTTGATTAAGTTTGGTTAATCTCCTCTTTGTGTTGTTGTGTTGTAAGTGACCACTCTTCACTGGTCCTGCAATTCGATCAGAGCTTTTTCAGGCTCTTGATATAAGATCTCACCATTTTAAGATCCCTCACACACACAAATACTAAACTTTCAAATGGCATCCATTTCAAAGACTGATATGGAAACTAGAACCATAAACAAGTCCCCACTGATCACTCTTGATGACTTTGATACCTGGTGTATGAGAATGGAAGGTTTCATCAGGTCTCTAGACTCAAGAATGTGGGAGTCTGTTGAAAATGGACCTTTCATACCCAGCACTCCTTCTGCTACTGGTGCTGGTATGATCCCCAAAGATGTGGCTAACTACTCTGATGAAGATAGGAAGAGAGTAGATATTGATAGAAAAGCCATGACTGCTCTTCAAACTGCCCGTCCAAACTCTATGTACAGAGGTTTCAAGAAGTGCAAAACAGCTGTGGGATGCACTAAAACTGATGTATGAAGGCTCCTCTGAAGCCAAGGAGAACAAGAAGGATCTCCTGAAGCAGCAGTTTGAAAACTTCACCTTCAAAACAGGTGAAACCATGACTCAGCAATACTTCAGGTATGTTGAGATAGTGGATACCCTTGTGGATGGAGGAGTTCCTCTTGAAAACAAAGACATTGTAAGGAAGTTCATGTCCTCACTTCCTAGGCAATGGACACACTATTTTAAGGTGATCAAGAGGACTGAAAACTCAAAACTCTTACTCTGACAGAGTTATATGGGATTCTCAGTGGCTACAAGATGGAGATGAACATGCAAGGTTCATCTGGCAACTCCAACAATCAATTGGGTTCAGCCCTGCATGTGGTTGAAAGGGATAGCATAGAACCCCAACATCATCTCATATGCTACCCTGACAACTCACCAAAGGGTCCTTTCATCACCTTTCCAGAGACACCCAGGGAGAACTACACTCAAGGAAGCCCATTCTAAGAGACAAGCTCTTCTCAAGCCTTTGTGTCTTCTGATGAAAGTTGTGGCAACTCTCTTTTCACTCTTGAAGACCTGGACTGTATCCATCCAGATGATCTAGAATATATGGAAATAGTCCAGCAGATGGCTCTTCTCACTCATAGAGTCAAGAAGTTCTACAAGAGAACTGGAAGGAGGTTTCCAAGCAATGAAACCAGTGGAAAGTTTGGCTTGGATAAAAGCAAAGTCAAGTGTTACAACTGTAACTTGATGGGTCACTTTGCTAGAGAGTGTAAGGCACCTAAAACAAATGGTGGCCAAGCACAAACTAGACCAAACTACACTGACAAAGCCCCTCAGAATGAGAAGCCAAAGCAACAAGCTGTTGTTGCTGTTGAAGAAGGAGGTTTTGACTGGAGCTTTCAGGTGGAAGATGCTTCTCCAAACCAAGCACTAATGGTAGATCATGATGAAGCCAAGGTATTGGAACATCTCTGTACTCTTGAATGCATTGCTAAAGTTAACAGATACAGGTCCTATAACTTGGAGATGAGATCTGATCTTGAGTCCTTAAACATTTTAAAATCTGATTTTAGAAAGTCTAAAAATGATTATAAACTAAAGATAGAGAACTTAGAGAAAACCATTTCAGTTCTAAAACATGAGCATACAGATTTTAGGACTCAAATCAAAGATCTCATAACCAAGCTGACTGAGTGCCAGGCTGAGCTTGTGATCAGCAAAGCCAGGGCAGAAAAGAGTATTCTTGAAGAAGAGACCTTCAAGAACATGATATCCTCATCCCTGCACAACAAGGTGTGTTATCAAAATAGACAGGGACTGGGATCTAATGAGATAGCCCCTCCATACACAATCTTGTCTGTAAGATCTCCTAAGTGTGGAACTTGTGAAGATGAGCTTCCTCTCATAGATCCTATAAGTGAAGAGGATGAAGAAAAGATAATGAAGAATTCCTCTGAGAATAGTGAAGAGGAGGATTCTAAGAAGGGCCACTATCCTTTTGAGGAGAAGAAGACTACTATGATGACCAAGTCAATGAGAAAGAACTTGATCAGGAAGAGCAAAAGAAAAGCAAGGAAGGCTCAAAAGATCAAGGCTGCTTTTGACTCTAAGCAGAAACAAGTTTTTATCTCTGTAGGGTTTGAAGTAGTAAAGACTGAAGACATCAACCAAAACTCTTCAGCTAAGAGTTCTGGTTTTTGTTCAAATCATCTCAGGTCAAGAAGAAGACTGATCTGCTATGTACCACTGCTGCACAGCCTGGACCATCAAACTCTAAGAACAGTTCCCAGCCCATAAGAACTGACTCAACATCTACAAAGATGAAGGTGGAGAAGGGATGTGACCAAAGACAGTCTTGTTCTCATAAGAAGACTCTTTTGAAGAAGAAAATGTTGTGTGTCATGTGTGAAAGTACCTCTCACATTGCTAAAGATTGTTCATACAATCCTAAAAGTACTGTCCATATGACCAAGACAAAGACTTCAAAGAGTTTCAAGAAGATTCAAGCTTTGGAAGGAAAGTCTGTTTCCTTCGAAAGCTCCAAATCAAAGAAGAAGGCAAATGGAAAATTACCTTCGGAAAAGAAGTTGGTCTCGGAAGAAAGGAATTCTTCCGAAGCACTGAAGTCTGCTACAGTGACGGCAGAATCTTCCGAAGGTTCAGTCATCAAAACTTCCGAAGTCCCAAAAGCTTTCGAAGTTTTGAAGGTCAAATCCAAGACTCCAAAAGTGGTGTGGAAGTCTAAGAAAGACCAAGTGACTGAAGTTTCTCCATCAACAACAGCTCAAGATCCTTTTAGCACAACCATAGGATCTATTACTGTTGCATTACCTTCTATTACACTTAGTGAGCCCAAGACAAATAAGGCTTGGGTTTCCAAATATAACTAATCATTTCTTTGTGCAGGAACAGCTCAAGACAAACAAGAATGTCTGGATCATTGATAGTGGTTGTTCCAGGCACATGACATGCAATAGGTCACTACTCCGTAACTTTGAGAGGATTGATGGAGGACCAGTTGCTTTTGGAGGAGATGAAGGTGGTTACATTTCTGGAAGGGGCAAGGTCACAAATGGTAAGCTCAACATTAAAAAGGTAAACTTTGTCAAGGAGCTTGGGTACAATCTTCTAAGTGTATCCTAATTTTGTGATCAGAGTCATAACATGCTCTTTACTGAGCATGAGTGCATTGTTCTCAAGCCTGGAGTGGTCATTCCTCATGAGCACATCCTGCTTAGAGCCCCCAGGAAAGAGAACATGTACAAGATGGACTTGCAAGAAACATCCCCCTCTGGAGAAGTTTCATGCTTTCTGTCTAAAGCCAATAGTGATGAGTCTTTCCTATGGCATAAAAGAATGTGCCATGTAAACTTTAAGAATATGAATAAATTAATTAAACATGATTTGGTAACTGGAATGCCAAAGAAAGAGTTTAGAAGTGATGATCATTGTGTTGCATGCCTGAAAGGGAAGCAACATAAGGTATCTCACAAGCCTAAAGAAAGGAACTCTATCACTACACCCCTACACTTATTACATATGGATCTCTTTGGCCCCACCAGTATAATGAGTCTAGGAAGGACCTCTTATTGTTTGGTGATCACAGATGATTTTACAAGATTCACTTGGGTTTTCTTTCTTAGAACTAAGGATGAGACCCCTGAGATTCTGAAGAATTTCATCTTAAAAATTGAGAATCAAAGTGATCACAAGGTCAAAATCATAAGATGTGATCAAGGAACTGAATTCAAGAATCAAATCTTTGATGCATTTTGTGATGAAAAAGGTATTACAAGACAATATGGTGCTCTCAGGACTCCTCAGCAAAATGGTGTTGCTGAGAGGAGAAACAGGACACTAATTGAAGCTGCAAGAACTATGTTGTCTGACTCTAAACTGTCCATCACCTTCTGGGCAGAGGCAGTAAATACTGCTTGCTATGTGCAAAACAGAGTTTTAGTAGTTAAGACACATGGTAAGACTCCTTATGAACTTTGGCACAAGAGAAAACCTTTCATTGGTTTTCTCAGGTAATTTGGATGTCCTTGCACCATCTTGAATACCAAAGATCAAATTGCCAAGTTTGCTGAGAAATCAGATGATGGATACTCTTCCCAAGCTAAGGCTTATAGAGTATACAATCTCAGAACTAGAATTGTTAAGGAGTCAGCCAATGTGACTTTCAATGAACACACATCCTATGTGGCTGGTTCTGGTCCTGATTGGCTATTTGATCTTGATTTAGTTACCAACTGTTTTAACAAATCTTGTGAGAATGTTTCAGGATGTGCAGAAATTTTAAATACAGGTGATCATGCTACAAGATTTGAGCTAAGAAGACCTTCAACTCATACATCTTCAGCTCCAGTTGGAACTACTTCAGCAAATGAGGTTTCTATCAGCACTACAATGACAAATTCAGCTGATACATCTGGGGTGCCTTCAAATTCCAGCTCAGAGGCTCCACAACCAGATAAAGATACCTCAATTGGGGAAGACAACAATGGTGATGGTGAAAGTGATAAGGAATTCCTTGATGCTAATAACCATACCATAGATGACAACATCAATGATGTCACACACTCATTGGATCAAGTCAATCTTGATAAGTGTGGCGATGTGGAGGGTGAATCATCTATGCCAGATCTAAATTTCTCAAATTTAGATCTCTCTCAGCAACTTGCTGTGATCCCTCAGCTTAGGATCCACAAGTCTCACCCCACCACAAACATCATTGGAGATGTTGTTACAAGGGTAAGAACAAGAGGACAAACACATGAAGCAAATATTTGTCTTCACTCTTGTTTCTTATCCCAGATAAAGCCAAAGAAAGTTGATGAGGCTCTAAAGGATGAAAGTTGGGTTGAAGCAATGCAACAAGAGTTGCTTCAATTCAAAAGGCAAAAAGTTTGGAACCTTTGTCTCTTTCTCATGGGAAGACTACCATTGGAACCAAATGGGTGTTTAGGAATAAGAAGGATGATAGAGGCATTATCATCAAGAACAAGGCAAGACTAGTTGTTCAAGGATACACACAAGAAGAAGGGATTGACTACACTGATGTCTTTGCTCCTATAGCAAGGTTAGAAGCTGTTAGGATATTCCTGGCATTTGCTGCATCCAAAAACTTCAAGGTCTTTCAACTTGATGAGAAGTGTGCTTTTCTGTATGGAGTGATTGATGAAGAGGTGTATGTCAAACAGCCACCTGGTTTTGTAGACCCTGATCATCCTGATTATGTCTGCAAGCTTAACAAAGCTCTTTATGGGCTGTGTAAGGATTCCTGAAGTCTGATGCAACCCAAAACAGCTTAAGTGTCTCAGCAACATGCACTAAGTACTGAAGTGAAGAATGCTTCGGAAGTTTTACACAAAGCATTAGAAAATACTCTAAGTGTAAAATCTTCCGAAGCCAAGACCAATATCTTCCGAAGCCAAACATGAAGTCTTCCGAAGCTTCAGAGACAAAGTCTTCCGAAGCCTCATCCTATGAAGACAGATTTCTTCCGAAGACTTTTAGTACACATGCTTTATCTGATGTACTGTTCCATAAAGCACCTTTTCCGCTGCATCTCTGTAAAGTCACCAACTTACATGAGTTGGTGAAAAGGGCCTTGCTTTTGGTAACTGTACATTGAGGTCTTGAGTATTCAACTTTCTACTTTATGTACTTTATCCTTTTTGTATTGTATAAGGATGTGAGCTATGGCATGTCATAGTCACAAGGTCAAAAGGCAGATATGCCTTTTGATCCTACAATAGATTTTGTTAGTGTCTAGTCAATTGTATCCAGCTGGCTTTCAAAGTATAGCCGGCTGTAGGTTGTAGTATAAGTATTTCAAGTTCTTGTATCTTTTCTTTATGCTTTGTAACACTTGTAAAAGAACTTGAGAAAGCAATATACTGCCTCCTTGAAACCCATACTCTCTTGTTCTGTCTCTTGCTTTACTTGTGTTCTTTGTATCACTTTGGTTACCCAGTTCACTGTTTGATTAGAGCTTAGTCATTCTCCTCATTGTGTTGTTGTGTTGTAATTGTGCTTAAGCCCTTAAACGGTCCTGCAATTGGTATCAGAGCTTTCCAGGCTCTTGATATAAGATCTAACCATCTTAAGATCCCTCACAACACACAAAAGCTAAACTCTTCAAATGGCTGCCATCTCTAAGACTGATATGGAGACTGGAACCATGAACAAATCCCCACTGATCACTCTTGATGATTTTGACACCTGGTGCATGAGAATGGAAGGCTTCATCAGGTCTCTTGATTCAAGAATGTGGGAATCTGTTGAGAATGGACCTTTCATACCCAGCACCCCCTCTGCTACTGGTGCTGGTATGATTCCTAAAGATGTGGCCAACTACTCAGATGAAGATAGAAAAAGAGTAGAGATTGACAGGAAGGCCATGACTGCTCTTCAGACTGCTCTCCCAAACTCTGTATACAGAGGCTTCAAGAAGTGCAAGACAGCCAAACAGCTGTGGGATGCACTGAAGCTGATGTATGAAGGCTCCTCTGAAGCCAAGGAGAACAAGAAAGATCTTTTGAAGCAGCAGTTTGAAAATTTCACCTTCAAAGCAGGTGAGACCATGACTCAACAATACTTCAGGTATGTTGAGATTGTGGATACCCTAGTGGATGGAGGAGTTCCTCTTGAGAACAGGGACATTGTAAGGAAATTCATGTCCTCACTTCCTAGGCAATGGACACACTATTGTGTGGTGATCAAGAGGACTGAGAACCTTAAGACTCTTACTCTTACAGAGTTGTATGGAATTCTCAGTGGATACCAGATGGAGATGAACATGCAAGGTTCATCTGGCAACTCCAACAATCAAATGGGTTCAGCCCTTCATGTAGGTGAAAGGGACAGCATAGAACCTCAGCATCATCTCTTATGCTACCCTGACAACTCACAAAAGGGTCCTTTCATCACCTTCCCGGAGACACCAAGGGAGAACTTTACTCAAGGAAGCCCATTCCAGGAGACAAGTTCTTCTCAAGCCTTTGTGTCTGCAGATGAAAGCTGTGGGAATTATCTCTTCACTCTTGAAGACCTGGACTGTATCCATCCAGATGACCTGGAATACATGGAGATAGTTCGGCAGATGGCTCTCCTCACTCACAGAGCCAAGAAGTTCTACAAGAGGACAGGAAGAAGATTTCCAAGCAATGCTACCAGCAGTAAGTTTGGGCTGGATAAAAGCAAAGTTAAGTGTTACAACTGTAACCTTATGGGTCACTTTGCCAGGGAGTGTAAGGCACCTAAAGCAAATGGGGGCCAAACACAACCCAGACCAAACTTTACTGACAAAGCTCCTCAAGCTGAGAAGACAAAGCAACATGCTGCTGTTGCTGTTGAAGAAGGAGGCTTTGACTGGAGTTTTCAGGTGGAGGATGCTTCTCCAAACCAAGCACTGATGGCTGACCATGATGAAGCCAAGGTATTGGAACATCTTTGCTCCCCTGAATGCATTGCTAAAGTAAATAGATACAGGTCCTATAACCTAGAGATGAGATCTGATCTTGAGTCATTAAACATATTAAAATCTGATTTTAGAAAGTCTGAAAATGATTACAAGTTAAAGATAGAAGACTTGGAGAAAACCATTTCAGTACTAAAACATGAACATACAGATTTCAGAACTCAGATCCAAGATCTCATCACTAAGTTAACTGAGTGCCAGGCTGAGCTTGTGATCAGCAAAGCCAAGGCAGAGAAGAGTGTTCTTGAAGAAGAGACCTTCAAGAACATGATATCCTCATCCCTGCACAACAAAGTTTGTTATCAAAATAGACAGGGACTGGGATCAAATGAGATAGCTCCTCCACACACAATCTTGTCTGTAAGATCTCCTAGGTGTGGAACTTGTGAAGATGAGCTTCCTCTCATAGATCCTGTAAGTGAGGATGATGAAGAAGTGATAGTGAAGAATTCCTCTGAGAAGAGTGAAGAAGAGGATTCTTCCAAGGGCCACTATCCTTCTGAGGAGAAGAAATCAACTGTGATGACCAAGTCCAAAAGAAAGAACTTGATCAGAAAGAGCAAAAGAAAGGCAAAGAAGGCTCAAGAAATCAAGGCTACTTTTGATGCTAAGCAGAAACAAGTTTTTATCTCTGCAGGTTTCAAAGTAGTAAGGACTGAAGACATCAACCAAGACTCCTTAGCTAAGAGTCATGGTTCTTGTTCAAATCATCTCAGTGCCAAGAAGAAGACTGAGCTGCTGTGTACCACTGCTGCACAGCCTGGACCATCAAACTCCAAGAACAGTTCACAGCCCAAAGGAACTGTCTCAGCATCTACCAAGATGAAGATGAGAGGGGATGTGACCAAAGTCAGTCTTGCTCTCAAAGGGAGACTTCTTTGAAGAAGAAAATGTTATGTGTTATGTGTGAAAGTACTTCTCACATTGCTAAGGATTGCCCATACAATCCTAAAAGTACTGTCCACATGACTAAAACAAAGACTTCAAAGAGTCTCAAGAAATCTCAAGCTTCGGAAGGAAAATCTGTTTCCTTCGGAAGCTCCAAATCAAAGAAGGAGGTAAGTGGAAAATTACCTTCGGAAGCAAAGTTGGTCTCGGAAGAAAGGAATTCTTCCGAAGCACTAAAGTCTGCTGCAGTGACTGTAGACTCTTCCGAAGGATCAGTCATCAAAACTTATGAAGTTCTAAAAGCTTCTAAGGTTTTGAAGGTCAAGTCCAAGACTCCAAAGGTGGTGTGGAAGTCTAAGAAAGACCAAATGACTGAGGTTTCTCCATCAACAACAGCTGAAGATCCCTATAGTACAACCATAGGATCTATTACTGTTGCATTACCTTCTATTACTATTAATGAGCCCAAGACAAGTAAGGCTTGGGTTTCCAAATGTAACTAATCATCTTCTCTGTGCAGGAACAGCTCAAGACCAACAGGAATGTCTGGATAATTGACAGTGGCTGTTCCAGGCACATGACAGGCAATAGGTCTCTACTCCATAATTTTGAGAGGATTGATGGAGGACCAGTTGCTTTTGGAGGAGATGAAGGTGGTTACATTTCTGGAAGGGGCAAGGTCACAAATGGTAAGCTCAGCATTGAGAAGGTAAACTTTGTTAAGGAGCTTGGGTACAATCTTCTGAGTGTATCCCAATTTTGTGATCAGAGTCATAACATGCTCTTTACTGAGCATGAGTGCATTGTTCTCAAACCTGGTGTGGTCATTCCTCATGAGCATATCCTGCTCAGAGCCCCCAGGAAAGGGAACATGTACAAGATGGATTTGCAAGAAACATCTCCCTCAGGAGAAGTTTCATGCTTTCTATCTAAAGCAAATAGTGATGAGTCTTTCCTATGGCATAAAAGAATGTGCCATGTAAACTTTAAGAACATGAATAAATTAATTAAACATGATCTGGTAACTGGAATGCCAAAGAAAGAGTTTACTAGTGATGATCATTGTGTTGGCATGCCTGAAAGGGAAGCAACACAAAGTATCTCACAAGCCTAAGGAAAAGAACTCCATCACTACTCCCCTACACTTGTTACATATGGATCTCTTTGGCCCCACCAGTGTAATGAGTTTAGGAAGGACCTCTTACTGTCTGGTGATCACAGATGATTTTACAAGATTCACTTGGGTCTTCTTCCTTAGAACTAAGGATGAAACCCCTGAGATTCTGAAGAATTTCATCTTAAAAGTTGAGAATCAATGTGATCACAAGGTCAAAACCATAAGATGTGATCAAGGAACTGAATTCAAGAACCAAATCCTTGATGCATTTTGTGATGAAAAAGGTATTACAAGACAATATAGTGCTCCCAGGACTCCTCAGCAAAATGGAGTTGCTGAGAGGAGAAACAGGACACTTATTGAAGCTGCAAGAACTATGTTGTCTGACTCTAAACTGCCTATCACCTTCTGGGCAGAGGCAGTCAATACTGCTTGCTATGTGCAAAACAGAGTTTTAGTAGTTAAGACACATGGTAAGACTCCTTATGAACTTTGGCACAAGAGGAAACCTTTCATTGGTTTTCTCAGGTCATTTGGATGTCCCTGCACCATCTTGAATACCAAAGATCAAATTGCCAAGTTTGCTGAGAAATCAGATGATGGACATTTCATTGGATACTCTTCTCAAGCTAAAGCTTATAGAGTATACAATCTCAGAACTAGAATTGTTGAGGAGTCAGCCAATGTGACTTTCAATGAGCACACTCCCTGTGTGGCTGGTTCTGGTCCGGATTGGCTGTTTGATCTTGATTTAGTTACCAACTGTTTTAACAAATCTTGTGAGCATGTTTCAGGATCTGCAGAAAATCTAAATACAGGTGATCCTGATCCAAGATTTGAGCTAGGAAGACCTTCAACTCATACATCTTCAGCTCCAGTTGGAACTACTTCAGCAAATGAGGTTTCTATCAGCACAACAATGACAAATTCAGCTGATACATCTGGCATGCCTTCAAATTCCAGCTCAGAGGCCTCTCAACCAGATAAAGATACCTCACTTGTAGAAGACAACAATGGTGATGGTGATAGTGATCAGGAATTCCTTGATGCTAATAACCACACCATAGATGACAACATCAATGATGTCTCACACTCATTGGATCAAGTTAATCTTGATAAGTGTGATAATGTGGAGGGTGAATCTTCAGGACCAGATTTAAATTTCTCAAATTTAGATCTTTCCCAGCAACTTGCTGTGATCCCTCAGCTAAGGATCCACAAGTCTCACCCCACCACAAACATCATTGGAGATGTTGTCACAGGGGTAAGAACAAGAGGACAAACCCATGAAGCAAATGTTTGTCTTCACTCTTGTTTCTTATCTCAGATAGAGCCCAAGAAAGTTGATGAAGCTCTAAAGGATGGAAGTTGGGTTGAAGCTATGCAACAAGAGCTGCTTCAATTCAAAAGGCAGAAAGTTTGGAACCTTTGTCCTCTTCCTCATGGGAAGACTACCATTGGAACCAAATGGGTTTTTAGAAACAAGAAGGATGATAGGGGAATCATCATCAAGAACAAGGCAAGACTAGTTGTTCAAGGATACACACAAGAAGAAGGGATTGACTACACTGATGTCTTTGCTCCTGTAGCAAGACTAGAAGCTGTTAGGATATTCCTGGCATTTGCTGCATCCAAGAACTTCAAGGTCTACCAACTTGATGTAAAGTGTGCTTTCTTATATGGAGTGATTGATGAGGAGGTTTATGTCAAACAGCCACCTGGTTTTGTAGACCCTGATCATCCTGATTATGTCTGCAAGCTTGACAAAGCTCTTTATGGGCTGCATCAGGCACCCAGGAAGTGGTATGAGACACTATCTAAGTATCTCTGCAAGCATGGATACAGAAGAGGTACTATAGATGGAACCCTCTTCATCAAAGGACAGGGAAATGACTTATTGCTGGTTCAAGTATATGTTGATGACATCATCTTTGGTTCAACTAATCCAAAGCTCTGCAAAGACTTTGAGAAGCTGATGAAGGACAGATTTGAGATGAGTTCAATGGGAGAACTCAACTTCTTTCTGGGAATTCAAGTGAAGCAGGTTGAAGATGGCATCTTCATAAGTCAGTCAAAGTATGTTCAAGACATACTCAAGAGGTTCAATATGACTGATTGTAAGATTGCTAAGACACCCATAGCCAGAAACCACTCCCTTGGTCCAGATCTTGAGGGGGAGTGTGTAGATGAGCACTTATACAGGGCTATGATTGGGTCTCTTATGTATCTTACAGCTAGCAGGCCTGATATCATGTTTGCTACATGTATTTGTGCAAGATATCAAGCCAACCCTAAGATGTCTCACTTAATCACTGTGAAAAGGATTTTAAGATACCTCAAAGGTGCTTCAACACTTGGTCTATGGTATCCAAAGAATCCAAATTTCAATCTGTATGCCTATACAGATAGTGATTATGGTGGTTGCAATATGACTGCAAAGTCTACATCTGGGGGATGTCAATTCCTTGGTGGAAGGGTGGTCTCATGGCAATGCAAGAAACAATCCTGTGTGTCTGCATCAACTGCTGAGGCTGAATACATTGCTGCTGCAAGCTGCTGTGCTCAAGTGCTTTGGATTCAAAATCAGATGCTGGACTATGGATTTAACTTCAAAGAGACTCCTATCCACATAGACAACAATAGTGCTATCTCTATCACTGAGAACCCTGTGCAGCACTCAAGGACCAAACACATCAACATCAGGTATCATTTAATAAGGGATAACTATGAAAAAGGATTAATTAAACTAGTCAAAGTTCATACAGATGAACAATATGCTGATCTGTTCACCAAAGCTTTTGATGAACAGAGATTTAAGTATCTGATATCAGCTATTGGGATGATTAACTTTGAGTAGACTTTTTATTAAAACTAATTCTAATTATTTCTTCTTAAAATATGTGTGTCCTAAGTTGTCTAGTTCATCACTTTCATAAGCTCATGTTTTCTTTGGATGTAAAATTCTTTTGAAGACTTTCCTTAGATTCTTGAAAATTTCTGATACTTCGGAAGATAAAGATTTTATCTTCGGAAGAAAAACATGTCTTTAAAATAAATAACTGTCTAAGAGATTTTACCTTCGGAAGAAGTAAATTCATCTTCCGAAGCTTAAAATTCTTATCTCAGACACTTATCTATTTTCAAGAACCTTTTCCTTCCGAAGCAAAATTAACCTTCGGAAGCTTTGTTTATTTTCATACAAAGCATTCAAGGGTTTATTTCTCTTCCGAAGCATAAATTATCAAGACTCTCAGGAAAATCTTCCGAAGCCATTTTAGCTTCGGAAGCTTTTAAATCAAAACTTCCGAAGACAAATAAACTTCGGAAGCTTTTCGAATTCCAAGAAAACTACTTTTGAGCAAAAGTAAACTACCTTTTTCAGAGGTGGGACCGACTTTCGGATTTCAAAGTTTATCCTCTTTCATTAACTTTGGTTCAAATCCCTTTTCATATAAATACCCAACGGTTCCCCCTCTTTCCCACTATCTTCCTCAATTCTACTGTTTCTCTAACCTAATTCTCTAAACCGCCTTTGCTTTCTACCTTTCTTCACCCTTAAGCTTCTGAAATGGCCAACCTTAACCGCAGAAACAACCCTGATTTCTCCATGCAACTACACAGGCAACAAATCAAGTTGCTCTGTTAAGCTCTGAGAAAGATGCAAGTTTCTCAGAGATTTGCCAATTCTTGACTCTGTCAAACTACTTCACCTCCCTGACCATTGATCCTACTCTATATGAGGATCAGCTGCTTGAATTCTGGAAGACCTGCCAAGAGGTCATTATGGATGGGGAGAAGGCACTGTCTGCCACAGTGCAAGGGAGGACAGTCTTCATCACTCCGGCCATCATTAACCAACATCTACAGCTGGATGATGAAGAAGGTGAGGTGTCCTTCCCAAAAGAAGCTGTAAATCATTCTTTTGAGCAGATGGGCTATGAGGGAGATTTCTCTGTAAAGACCTTTAGGAAAGGGAAGGTCTCATCCCAATGGAAATTCTGCTCCATGTGGTTATCCACAGCTTGTCAAACAAGCATGGTGGATGGGACCAGATTCCTGAGGATCTCTCCTTTATAGTTCATGGAATGGTTCAAGGGGTCAAGTTCAGGTATTCACAATTTGTTTATACTAATTTACTTGCAAACTTAGACTCCTTAGAATTACATGTTTCCTAGATATGTTCAACACATTCTCAACTGTGAACTGGGCTCACAGTTGAGGGAAACAGGTAATATTCTTAAATTGGGACAGATGAAGCCCGGCATCTTTAAAATAATGAAGAAGCCAACTGTAGGCTTCTCTGGGGTAGAAACAGCCCTAGTCCCAAAAATGTTAGAGCTCATTGCTCAAGGTGACCAACCTCAGCAACACAAGCTAGTGTTGAACCCCACACCTCTTTTGTCCCTACCATTAAAAAGACCAGAAATCACCCTCACCTACCAAAGAAAATCCAAACGAACCCCTGCTCAGGCTATTGAGTCGTGCAGGCCCCCAAATACTCAACCTTACAGGAAGAAGTGGACACTAGAGCTCCCACTTCTCCTGAGGAGCAAACCACTCCATTACTTCACCTATCAGGGCTGAGGTTCCTCAAGCTCACCCTGATGAGCTCAATAGCCCAACAACCTTAAGCCTTCACTCTGAGTCTCAACACTCAAGTGGACAACCTTCAGGGGACAGCTACCATCCCCAGCCTTTGGATCTCAACCAACCAATTCCCAACCTATCCTTTTACACTGATGAAGACTTAGGATTCAGTGAGTACCATGAGTCTCTCTTCTCCTCCCCTACTCAAAGAGAGATGAGTACCTCTGACTCTCCTCAGTCTATCCCCCATCAGTCACCTATTACTGAGGTGGACACTTCTGAACCTGTTCAGGATGTCCATATGGAAGAGGCTCTCACTTTTGAAAGTGATTAACATTAAGACATCAACCTCAACCATGGCAACTCAGCCCATTGGCATCTCAACTGAGGCTGCCAGTGAGCAGAGGAAAACCAGCAGCCAAGAAACTCAAGCTGGTGGTGAGAGAGAGGACTTTGGTCCAATCATCTCATCCCCCAATGAATCTTCTGATGAAGATGAGGGGAATTTGAGACTAAAGGTGCAAAAACTGTCAAAAACATGCACCTATTTAGTCTCTAAGGTTAGTCACTTGGAATCTCAGGTGACTACCCTTACAAAACAGGGTCAATGATCAGCAACTCCAGATTTCATATCTGCAGGAAAAAACTAGCTGGGAGACCTTTAAGGAGAGCTCAACCAGGAACACAAGAACCTGTGGAAGTGATTGACTTATCCTCCAGCTCACCTATGCAAGTGGGTGATGCTACCAAAAAGGGGGAGAAAGTTGTTACAACCACAGAACCTGGGAGTTCTTCAGAGAGAATGGACATAGAGGACTCACCATCCTCACTTGCTGTTGTGCATTCTCAGCAACTTCCTCAAGTTCACATTAATGTGGACTCTATAGACTCTCTCATCAGGAGTCTCTTTGAGGAAGGCATACCAAGGGCTGTCTCATCTCCACCACTGGGAACTGGCAATCAAATCATAAGGTGGAGGTATGATGATGACAGAAGAGCCCTCATACTTCAAAGAGTTCAAGGCCAACAAGAAGTTTTTCAATTCCAAAGCCTGAGCTTCTATGAAAGACTGGATTTAGTCAACTGCCACTTGTCAATCCAAGCAATTCAAGACAAGCTGACAGGCTGGCTCAAAGAATCCAAGACAGGATCCTGCAGAGTTTCTCTAAGAAGGAGACTTAGGAATCAGGCAATGTCATCGGTCAACTGGATGTTGAGGTGGACCCTAAGATTAGTTTCATAGGGGAAACCTTGACTGAAGGCCCAGTGACAGAACCTGAGACCCCTGTCTCATCATCAACAACTGCTGCTGAGGTCCAAACTCCCATCTGAGACACCTGCTGGTGAAGGTGTTTCTCAGCCTCTCTCTGGCCAGAGCATGGAAGCTACTCCAAGCAATGAAGGCCAAGCTTCAATCCACCCTGAGTCACAAAGGTCTGTTGGTGACAAAGGGAAAAGGATAATGACTCCTGAGGAAATTGAGGAGGAAGAGAGAGAGAGGAAAAGGAGACTAAGGGGAGAAAGTTCCACTGGGTCATCTAGCTTCATGCAAGCTGCAATCAGGGCTGCCCCCAGACCAAATACTCAGGATGATGAGTTAAGGGCAGTCAGGATTACCTACTTACAGACCAGGAACTATGACATTGATGAGATCATCTCCCTCCCCTTAGAAGAACTGAATGAACTGGCTGACAGAGAAGTGTCAAGAGAGTTGAAGGAGAAAGAGGATGCAATGATACTTCTCCAACTCAAAGAGGAGAAGAGACAGAAAAGACTTTACAAGCATGCTCCTACTCTCTCACCAGTTCAAGAAAGTCCTGCACAGGAAGATGTGGCTCCACAAGAACCTCAGGTAGATAAAGAGGAAGATAGGATCAAATGATCAACTACCTGAGTGCCACAGGCTTCTATCAGGCAGATGCACTTCTTCCCTCCCTTGTTCCTATGACTTCATTGAGTTCGAGTATTTAAAGCAACTTGAGCTTGAGTTAGTCAAGGAAAGAAAGACAACCAAAAGGAACTAAGGGAAGAAGCTGCAAAGTCAAGGGCCACCATTCAAAAGAATGCAAAGAAGTCTGCTGACAGACAAAGAATGGTGAGCTTCTTGAAGCTGTATGGATTCTCCGGAAGGAGACTTGGCCCCATGTCTCTATCCACTATGGATGAGCATATTAGGGTGATCAAGCAGAAGATTAAGAGTGGAGAACTTATTGACTTGCACTCTCTTCCAAGTCAAGTCCCACCTGAAGTGGAGGTCAAGTTTGAACAACCAGAGACACACCTCAACACCCCTCCAGCTGAGCCCCAGCAAGCTTCATCTTCTGATCCTAGGCAGGGTCAAACTCCCTCTCCTTCTGAACCTGTGAGGGAGGAACACCCAACTGAGAAAGACACTGATGATCAACATGGTGCTGCAGACCAGTCTTCTCAGTTAAAGACAACCAAGAGGAAGAAGAGGATGGCTTCTAAACCAAAGACAAAGAAGAAGAAGCCAAAGTCATCTACCTCTGCACCTCAGGCTGAATCAGATCAACCTGAGGAAGTGCATGATGAGGCAGCCCAATCAACTCCTATTCAAGTGGCCCTCTAACTAGTGAGACACCCATCTTGTCCTGGACTTACTCTACCAATCCAGAAAGATGGACTGTTATCAGAGATCAAGGTGTTGAGAATGTCTACTCATGGCAAGACATAATCAACTTACCTCTGCATGATCTCTTTGAGATGAGAAGATACTATGAGTCTTGATGATCCTGACCATCTCATGAAGAAAGGAATGGTCCTGATTGTACTGAAGACTACCAACATTTGAAGATCTTCTAAGTGTTTTGGTAGCATCAGCCTAGGGGGAGTTTGTAAGGATTCCTGAAGTATGATGCAACCCAAAACAGCTTAAGTGTCTCAGCAACATGCACTAAGTACTGAAGTGAAGAATGCTTCGGAAGTTTTACACAAAGCATTAGAAAATACTCTAAGTGTAAAATCTTCCGAAGCCAAGACCAATATCTTCCGAAGCCAAACATGAAGTCTTCCGAAGCTTCAGAGACAAAGTCTTCCGAAGCCTCAACCTATGAAGACAGATTTCTTCCGAAGACTTTTAGTACACATGCTTTATCTGATGTACTGTTCCATAAAGCACCTTTTCCGCTGCATCTCTGTAAAGTCACCAACTTACATGAGTTGGTGAAAAGGGTCATGCTTTTGGTAACTGTACATTGAGGTCTTGAGTCTGTACTTTCCACTTATGTACTTTATCCTTTTTGTATTGTAAAAGGATGTGAGCTATGGCATGTCATAGTCACAAGGTCAAAAGGCAGATATGCCTTTTGATCCTACAATTGATTTTGTTAGTGTCTAGTCAATTGTATCCAGCTGGCTTTCAAAGTATGGCCGGCTGTAGGTTGTAGTATAAGTATTTCAAGTTCTTGTATCTTTTCTTTATGCTTTGTAACACTTGTAAAGAACTTGAGAAAGCAATATACTGCCTCCTTGAAACCCATACTCTCTTGTTCTGTCTCTTGCTTTACTTGTGTTCTTTGTATCAACTTGGTTAACCCAGTTCACTGTTTGATTAGAGTTAGTTATTCTCCTCATTGTGTGTTGTGTTGTTGTGTTGTAATTGTAGCTAAGCCCTTAAACGGTCCTCTGCATCTTCATAATAGTTCACGGTCTAAAAATTGAAGACTTCTTGCCTTCGGTTCTTTTCTGCTTGAAATCTGTGAAGAAGAGGGTCTCTTCTATCAGTACTCATACCTCATCCAATAATTTAGTTTGAAGTTCCTTGAGGTGAAGATGACACAACCCATTTGGAATTCCTTTCCTTAAAGAGACTCCTAATGACATAGTCTATAGAAGTGATATTAATGTGAACTTGAGAAAGTTGCTGAGTATGCACAGTTGCAAGTGAGGATGGTGAATCCTCAATGTCCATACTCCCTGAAGAACTCCCAGGTTCTGTGACTGTAATGACTTTCTCCTCCTTTTTGGTAGCATCACCCTTTTGCATAGGTGAGCTAGAGGTTAGGTCAATCACATTCACAGGTTCTTGTGTTCCTTGTTGAGCTCCTCTTGAAAGTCTCCCAGCTATTTTTTTTCCCTGAGATAAGATATCTGAAATTGCTGATCATTGACCCTATTATGCAGGGTAGTCACATGAGATTCAAGGTGACTAACCTTAGAGACTAAATAGGAGCATGTTTTTGACAATTTTTGCACCTTTAGTCTCAAATTCCCCTCATCTTCATCAGAAGAATCATTTGGGTATGAGATGATTGGACCAAAGTCCTCTCTCTCACCACCAGCCTCAGGTTCTTGGCTGCTGGATTTCCTCTACACATTGACATCCTCAGTTGAGATGTCAATGGGCTGAGTTGTCATGGTTATGGTCTTAATGAGGTAATCACTTGCAGAAGTGAGAGCCTCTTCCATATGGATATCCTGAACAGGTTCAGAAGTATCCACCTCAGTGATAGGTGACTGATGTGGGCTAGACAAAGGAGACTCAGGAGTACTCATCTCTCTTTAAGTAGGGAAGAGTAGAGAGACTCATGGTACCCACTGAAACCTAAGTCTTCATCAGTATAGAATGAGAGGTTGGGAATGGGTTGATTTAAGTCTAAAGGCTGGGGATGGTAACTGTCCCCTAAAGGTTGTTCACTTGGGTGTTGAGACTCAAAGTAAGGGCTTAAGGCAATTAGGCTTATTAGCTCATCAGGGTGAGTATGAGGAACCTCATCCCTGATTGTTGAAGAGATAGGAGTGGTTTGCTCCTCAGGGGAAGTGGGAGCTCTATTGTCTACTTCCTCCTGTATGTGTGAGTATATAGGGGGCCTGCACAGACTTAATAGCTTGAGCAGGGGTTCGTTTGGATTTTCTTTGGTAGCTGAGGGTGATTTGTGGCCTTTTTGGTGGTTGGGAGGTAGAAGGTGTGGGTTCAACACTAGCTTGTGTTGCTAGGTTGTCACCTTGAGCAATGAGCTCTAACAGTTTTGGGACAAGGGCTGTTTCTACCCCTGAGAAGCCTACAGTTGGCTTCTTTATAATTTTAAAGATGTCGGGCTTCATCTGTCCCAATTTAAGAACATTATCTGTTTCCCTCACTTATGAGCCCAGTTCACAGTTGAGAATGTGTTGAACATATCTAGGAAACATATAATACTCTAAGGAGTCCAAGTTAGCAGGCAAATTTGTATAAACAAACTGAGAGTACCTAAACTTGATCCCTTAAACCATTCCATGTACTATGAATGAGAGATCCTCAGGAATCTGGTCCCATCCTCCATGCTTGTTTGACAAGCTGTGGATAACCACATGAAGCATGTATTTCCACTGGGATGAGACCTTCCCTTTCATGTAGGTCTTTACAGAGAAATCACCCTCATAGCCGATCTGCTCAAAAGAATGATTTACAGCTTCCTTTGGGAAGGACAACTCACCTTCTTCATCATCCAGCTGCAAGTGAGTGTTGATAATGGCTGGAGTGATGAAGATTGTCTTCCCTTGCACTGTGCAGACAATGCCTTCTCCCTATCCATAATGACCTCTTGGCAGGTCTTCCAAAATTCAAGCCGATGATCCCCATAGAGAGTAGGATCAATGGTTAGGGAAGTGAAGTAGTTGGATAGAGCTAAAAAAGGACAAATCTCTAAGAAACTTTCATCTTTCTCAGAGTTTAACAGAGCACCTGGTTGTGTTGCCTGTGAAGGTTGCATGGAGAAATCTGGGTTGTTTCTGTGGTTTAGGTTGGCCATTTTAGAAGCTTAAGGATGAAGAAAATGAAGAACAAAGGCGGTTTGGGAGAATTTAGGTTTAAAGAATAGTGTAATTGAGGAAGATAGTGAAAGTGGGGGGAACCGTTGGGCATTTATGTGAAAAGGATTTGAGACAAAGTTAATGAAAGAGGATAAACTTTGAAATCCAGATGTCAGTCCCACCTCTGAAAAGTAGTTTACTTTTGCCCAAAAAGTAGTTTTCTTGGAAGTCGAGAAATCTTCCGAAGGTTATTTGCTTCGGATGTTCTGAAGAAAAAGCTTCCGAAGGCAAATTGGCTACGGAGATATTTCAAAGGTTTTTGAGAATTTTGCTTTGGAAGAGAACTTACACTCAAAGATTTTTATTTTAAGGAGAATAAATACTTCCGAAGGTAAATTGCTTTCGGAAGAAACTTGTTCTTTGAAAACATACAGAGTACTTAAGTTGATTTTAAGCTTTGGAAGATATTTTAGAAATTTCTTCCGAAGGTAAAATTACTGAAGCAATTATTTGTTTACTAAGACATAAATTTCTTCCAAAGAAAATTTAAAATCTTCCGAAAAGATCAAGATTTTCAAAATCTAAGAAAAGTCTTTTGAAAAGATTTTCTTCCAAAGAAAACAAGGGCTTATGAAGGTGATAAATAGACAACTTAGGACACACAGGTTTTAGAAATAAATATGATTAAGTTTTAAGAAAAGCTATTCAAAGTTAATCATCCCAATAGCTGATACAAGATTTTGAAATCTCTGCTCATAAAAGGCTTTGGTGAACAGATCAACATATTGTTCATTTGTGTTAACTTTGACTAGTTTGATTTATCCTTTTTTAAAATTATCTATGATCAAATGATACCTGATATTAATATGTTTTGTCCTTGAGTGTTGCACAAGATTCTCTATGATTGAGATAGCACTGTTGTGTCTATGTGGATGGGAGTCTCTTTAAAGCTGAATCCATAGTCCAGCATCTGATTTTGAATCCAAAGCACTTGAGCACAACAGCTTGCAGCAGCAATGTATTCAGCCTCAGCAGTTGATACAGACACACTGGATTGTTTCTTACATTGCCAAGAGACTACTCTTCCACTAAGAAATTGATATCTCCCTGATGTAGACTTTGCAGTCATGTTGCAACCACCATAGTCACTATCTGTATAAGCATACAGATTAAAGTCAAAATTCTTTGGATACCAAAGGCCAAGTGATGGAGCACCTTTTAGATATCTTAAAATTCTTTTGACAGTGACTAGGTGTGACATCTTGGGGTTGGCTTGATATCTTGCACAAATGCATGTATCAAACATAATATCTAGCCTGCTAGCTATGAGGTACATAAGAGACCCAATCATTACCCTGTAGAGATGCTCATCAACACACTCCCCCTCAAGATCAGGTCCTAGGGAGTGATTTCTTGCTATGGGTGTCTTAGCAACCTTACAATCAGTCATGTTAAACCTTTTACGTATGTCCTGTACATACTTTGACTGACTTATGAAGATGCCATTGTCAGCTTGCTTCACTTGAATTCCTAGAAAGAAATTGAGTTCCCCTATGACACTCATTTCAAACTTGTCCTTCATCAGCTTCTCAAACTCTTTGTAGAGCTTTGCATTAGTTGACCCAAAGATAATGTCATCTACATATACTTGAACTAGCATTATGTCATTTCATATTCCTTTGATGGAGAGAGTTCCATCTATAGTATCCCTTTTGTAGCCTTGTTGACAGAGATACTGAGATACAGTCTCATACCACTTCCTTGGTGCTTGGTGCAGCCCATAAAGAGATTTATCAAGCTTGCAGACATAATCAGGATGATCAAGATCTGCAAACCCAGGTGGTTGTCTGGCATACACCTCTTGACATCAAGTTGGTAGACCGTGAAGTTCTTGGATGCAGCAAAAGCTAGGATATACTAACAGCTTCAAGTCTTGCTACAGGAGCAAAAACATCTGTGTAGTCAGTTCCTTCTTCTTGAGTGTACCCTTGAACAACTAGTCTTGCCTTATTCTTAATGAAAAGTCCTCTATCATCCTTCTTGTTCGTAAAAACCCATTTGGTTCCTATGGTAGTCTTCCCTTGAGGAAGAGGACATAGGTTCCAAACATTTTGTCTTTTGAATTGAAGCAGCTCCTCTTGCATAGCTTCAACCCAACTTCCATCCTTTAGAGCATCATCAATTTTCTTTGGCTCTATCTTGGACAAGAAACAAGAGTGAACACAAACCTTTGCTTCATGGGTTTGTCCTCTTGTTCTCACCCCTGAACCAACATCTCCAATGATGTTTGTGGTAGGATGAGACTTGTGGATCCTTAGCTGAGGGATCACAGCAAGTTGCTTAGACATATATAAATTTGAAAAATTTTGATCTGGCAAAGAAGATTCACCCTCCACATCAGCACTCTAATCAAGATTGACTTGATCCAATGAGTGTGTGACATCATTGATGTTGTCTTCAATGTAGTGGTTATCAGCATCATGAAATTCCTGATCACTTTCACCACCACCATTTTCTCCAACATTTGAAGCTCCTTCCTTTGAGTTTTGTGCCTCTAAGCTGGAATTTGAAGGCACCCCAGAAGCATCAAAAGGATTTGTCATTGATGTGCTGGTAGAAGCTTCATTTGCCAGATTAGTTACAAGTGGAGCTGAAGATGTGTAACTTGAAGGTCTTATGAGCTCAAATCTTGGGTCAGGATCACCTGTAGGTTGTATATCTGTAGATCCTGAAACATTGTCACAAGATTTGTTAAAACACTTGGTAACTAAATCAGGATCAAATAGCTAATCGGGACCAGAACCTTTCACATTAGGAGTGTGCTCATTGAAAGTCACATTGGCTGACTCCTCAACTACTCTAGTTCTAAGATTGTATACTCTATAAACTTTTGATTGAGAAGAGTATCTAATAAAGTGTCCATCATCTGATTTCTCAGCAAACTTGGCAATTTGATCTTTGGTATTCAAGATGGTGCAAGGACATTCAAATGACCTGAGAAAACCAATGAAAGGTTTTCTCTTGTGCCAAAGTTCATAAGGAGTCTTACCATGTGTCTTAACCACTAAAACTCTGTTTTTCACAAAGCAAGCAGTGTTCACTACCTCTGCCCAGAAGGTGATGGGCAGTTTAGAGTCAGACAACATAGTTCTTGCAGCTTCAATTAGTGTCATGTTTCTCCTCTCAGCAACACCATTTTGCTAAGGAGTCCTGGGAGCACTATATTGTCTTGTAATACCTTTTTCATCACAAAATGTATCAAGGATTGTGTTGGTCCATGTGATCGAAAAACCGTGCAAATGATGTGAAGAATTGTTCAATATCCAACAAGCATGCTAAACAATAATAATAGAGAAGATTGAACACAATACTAACTCATACTTGATAAGAAAATGATCAATGACAATCAATAACAAAAACCACAATGATATTTCTGTGTAATAACTGCTTGAAATAGGTAACTTGCAACAATGATCCACGATTAGGGTTTTGCAAACTTACCTTACAATGAAATTAACATGAGTATATATAACAGTCTTAGTTTCGCAGACATTTTGCTGTAAGCGAAACTGTCATGCAGAACTATAGTTTCGCCCGCAGAACATAAGTTCGCCAGGTAAACAAGAACAGCAAACTGTGAGTGAATTTACAGATTCGCTCACAGTTTCGCTAGACTGCTAAAACACACAAAACTAAGTACATACAAAAAGGAAACTAACAAAAGTCCTATTACAAGTAAAGTAAGCAATCTAAACTAAGGTGAGTCCAACCTTTACATGATCTTCAATACTCCCCTAGGTTGGAACTCACCGTCTTCACTCTTCTTGATTTGTCTTGTCAGCTCCGGTTTCCTCTGCTGCGTTTGATCTGTCTTCGTCCTCCTGCAGCTACTTCCTCTCATTTCCTCAGAAGCTTCAGCAAATGATCCTCCATGGTCTTTTCCTGCATCACTAGCTTCTTCGGAATGGCCACTAGCTTTTGCAAATTGTTTGGTCAGATCTTGAACATCCATATTAAAATCATCCTGAGCCCTTACCCTTTCAGCTAAGTTCTTTACCTCAGACCTCACGCCCTAATTTTGTTGGCAACAAGTCATAATAAACTAGCTTCTTTCCTAGTTTCCTTTCCAGCCCCAGCCTTTATGTGATTCTCACATAATACCAGTAGATCTTCATCATAGAAACTGAACAGCTCCATTGGATCAAATACTCTAAACTCTTTTCCATGTTTTACTCTGATCACAGCTTCTCCAGTGTTGTTATTATAAAACCATTTCTCAAAGTACTATAATTGTTGGGGAAGAGGATCAGCCAATCTTACTCTGTTTACAATCTTTGGAGGTTAACCCTTAGAACAATCCTTCCTTTTCCCATCTCCCAGTCCTTATCCTTCTTTGACCTCTTTCTTTCTGCCTTCATATACCCGAATGACTCAAAGTTGTCATTAAGCCCATTCTTTATCTCTTTTTCAAGAAAAGTGGCTCTTTCACTCATATGGGCATTAATCAGTGGTAGAGTTGCCAATCGCCTTAAATCCCATTTAGGCAAGGTCTTAAAAGCTTTCCTTTTAAGCATATAACTTATATTACCTCCCCTTCTCTTGATCATAAACATCTTTAAGCTTGAATTATAACACCAGCTTATGATTTTCTTGTCAGCCTCCTTCCTACTCAGCCCCTCCATGTGTTGGAAAAGTGGAGTGATTTCTTCTACCTCCTTCTCTTTCACAAACCAGACATTTTTATCCATCTCAAACACATCTGCATCATCATCTCCCTTCTTAGCAACATAAATCAATGGTCGTTCATCAACTTCATAGAACTCAGGTTCTGAATCATAATCTATGAGCTGTTCATCTTCCTCTTCCTCATCAACCAACCCCTTTCCTTTCTCGGAGACTCCTTCAGCAGTATCTGTTACTATTACTTCTTCACCAACCAAATTCTTTTCAAAGTCAAATTGCATATTAACAAAACCAGCCTCTATAATATCCTCCTCATCATCTCTTCCAACATCCTCTCCTGGGGCTTCCCGATCTCCAGCATTAGGGGTTGCTGCACCAGATGTGCCCTCTCCTACCTTGGATGAAGTGCCCATATTTAGAAATGGGTACTTTGATGTATCAGTCAATCATCTAACTCAACTCAGATTGAGTTAGTTGATTAGGTAGGCAGGCTGCAGCCTTCAGCAGTGTAATCTCTTCAAACAACTTCTTCAGCAGTCAGTTTTGGTCAACTAGCATCTTCTACATACCTTCAATCACTTCATTAGCCAATGAAGTATTCAAATTGCGAGTTTGGTCTTGATCATACTCAGTTCAAACTGCAGCCAATGAAGTATTCAAACACTTCCTGGTTTTGAGTTTGGTCTTGATCATACTCAGTTCATTAGCCAATGAAGTATTCAAATTGCGAATCATATCCTCATCAAGGTTTCCACTAGCCTCTCTTCCTGTGGTGAATCCTTCATGTCTAAGCTTGGATCGTCTCTCAGGTTTAGCAGAATCAGCTTTCCTCTTTGACCTTCTTTCTTTTTCAACTCTAACTTCCTCAGCTTGTTCAGCAATATCTTCCTCAAAGTCATAGTCCTTTTCTTTAGCATATCTCTTTCTTTTCTTTGTAGCATCAGCTTGCTGTACTCTAGTTTCTTCAGCTCGTTTATTTTCTGATTCATCCACCCGTTTAATATAGCTCTAGCGTTCTAGAGGATACATGTTTTCCCAAAGATGGGTGATCTTTCCACTGAAGTCGTGGCGAATGGGACAACAGTCAGCAAAGATACGGGGATTCATTTGTACCAGCCTCTTTATCTCTCCATGTTTTGGTACATGAGGTATAAGATCATCAAATATCATCTGAAGAAATCGGGGATACAACAGCCATTTGTCTTTCTTTAACGCCATCACATTCTCAGCCATGCACGCAAAAATTAGTTTGGCAATATTGGCTTTTTCACCTTTACAACATAACACCATTGCCTTAGCCCAATCAATGTTAAGACCATCGGATCCACCTTTACGGTGATCAAGACACATGATAAAAACATGAGCAATGTATCTCCACTCTTTAGATAAGAATGACTTCTTGATCTCCTTCCGAGAACCACAAGCTGGTCCCTCATATCCCATACTTCTAAAGGCTTGGAACACCTCAGAATCTGTCATGGTGACTTCATCTCCTGAATCTTCTTCAAGTCTTAGTATCCTCAATAAAGTCTCAGCAGTGATCGTCATTTCTTGATCAATGACTTTAGCAGTAATCCGCTGTGAATCTCCTCGAGTGTCATACTCTGCAGATCGCCAGAAGTCTCAGATATGAAGATCATAGATCGTAGTCGAATGAGATATGGCATGGGCTATAGGTGATCTTTGAAGCCATCTGATACAATCTCTAAATCCAGCAGCCTGTGGATGAGTATCATCTAAAATAGCGGTGATATTGTTTCGCTCATCAAACTTTAGATTGGCCATGATAACCTGAAGAAGAAATGAGATAAGTTGAATAAGAAATAAGAAGATAAGAAAATAATAATAATTAAAAAAAATATAACCTGACAGTTTCGGCAAGCGAAACACTAGTTTCGCTAAATAAAACATGTCAATTTCGCTGACCAAAAAGACAGTTTTGACTAAGCGAAAATTATTTAAATTAGATTCGCTGCTAGTTTCGGCAGGCGAAAAATAGTTTCGCTAGCTAAAACATAACAGTTTCGCTGTGCTAAAAGAAAAATATGACCAGGCGAAACTGTACAAACTTAAGTCCAAATTCTGCGAAACTGAAAATAGGTTGGCGAAACTGTTAGGTTCACACGGACAGCATAACCCCACAGTTTCGCTGAAAAGTTATGAACTTTCGTTCAGTTTGCAGAATAATCTGCAGTTTCGCTGGACGAACAGCGAAGACACCGAAGGGTCAAATTCAAATGACTTAAAATGAGTTAATATTAACACAATCAGATGATCGTTCCAAGATCGAAACTCACATGCGAACATAAAATAACACTCAATCTGAAAGAAACACCACGAAAACTCCAAATTGCCAATAAAGTCACGGATAACCCTAGAGAACTACTCAGGTCGATCTTGCGAAAATGAGAGACTAATTTCGCAAAACGACTTATATAGAAAATAGTTTCGCAGACGGCGAAACTATGGATTCGCCGGACGAATTTACAGTTTCACCCAGAGAATCTGCAATTTCGCTAAGAGATAGCCAGTTAAAAATAATAAGAAAGCCTAGCGAAATTGCGGTTTCGTCATGCGAAACAATGAACTAAAGAGTAGTTTCTTCACCTTTAATAATTTTTTTTTATTTTATTATTATTTTTATTTATTTATTTTTATAGAATAATGAAGAACGTCATACACTAAGATCTAAATCAATCAGAGATCACATCCTCTAGGTATTTATGAACACAAAGATGATCGTAAATCATCGACCGGCAATGAGATCATACTGAATACGAGATCTTTTCACAATCTGCACAGGAACAGTTAAATTAGAACAAATCAATAACGATTGCTGATATTTTGTCCACTTAAACTCATCCCTTATCCTTTTTCAACAAACAGCTTATGATTTGTTAAGGTTCAATTAGATGCTTTAGAATGTTAGGACCCCACAATAATTTGGCAAAAACCCTCACCCAACCTCAGGATTTCTTGAATTTTTGTTACGATCTTTACAGAGCAAGGCGTGTGCATTAGTGTGCAAGTGATTATAAACAGAATATTTCATTCTGAAAAGAACTCATCGATAAATGATTTGACATAACTATATCAAAATGGTGAGAGCTCCAGATCTATACTCACGTATAACAGAGGAGATGACCATTTAAACATGTGCTGATGAGAGCTCCAGGTCAGTACTATCGTACAGCAGAGGAGATCATCACGCCAGGTCAGTACTTTCGTACAGCAGAGGAGATTAGCACAAACACAAGACACACAAATACAAAACTACACCAGACATGGTCCAGGGATATGACTTATATAAGCATGATGGGTGAAAGGTTCGTTCTCAATCCAATTTTTGTCTGGACTCAGTTTTTGTGCAGACCAAAACGATTGAGTAAATCCAGACATCCTTAAGCATGATGTTTTAATTGAAATCATAAAGCTGCTATATACTTTATTCTTCAGGCTGAGTCTATCAAGCATATCATTAAAGAATCTGGTCGATTCTTCTTGAAAAAATTTTATGTGAAACAGAAACCAGTATCAGTTACTATCATTTCTCATTTAAGCACAAGTCATGTATAAAAAACATACTTAGAGGATATACAATCATTTCTCGTCATTTTAAATTCCGACCTCAGGTTATGAAATTACTCCCCCAAAATTTTATTTTCAAAGAATAGACAATATATATAAATTATGAAAATTATTTATTATTTATTTATTAATTTTGTTATTATTATATATATATATTTTTTTTAATAAAGGACAGTAAAAGAAAATTTATAAGGATATTAACCAGAGCATAGAGATCAATTCATAAAAACGAGGTTTATCAAAAGTTTTTGTGAAAAGATCAGTTTTCTGATGTTTCGTATCAATGGGTATAATATCGATGAAACCCTTTTCTTAAGCATCACGAATTGCATGAAATTGTGTCTCGATATGCTTGGTTCGGGAATGATGAATAGGATTTTTTGCAATCCCAATGGCTGCTTCATTGTCACAAAATAAAGGCGTATGGAGAAAGTTAATTCCATAATCAATCATTTGGTGTTGAATCCAGAGAACTTGAGAACAACAGCTAGAGGCAGCAATATATTCGACTTCTCCTGTAGAAAGAGAAACAGTAGTTTGTTTCTTGCTCTGCCAAGACACCAAACAATTTCCCAAATATTGACACCCTCCAGACACAGCTTTTATGTTTAACCTGCAACCATTGGAATCACTATCAGAATAAGCATGTAAATCAAAATTCCTTCCATATGGATACCATAGCCCTAAACGAGATGATCCTTTGAGATAACGAAATATTCTCTTGACAGCTTTCTCATGAGATTCTGTTGGAGCCGACTGATATCGAGCATAGTAGCCAACATCAAAAGTGATATCAGGACGGCTTGCGGTAAGATACATGAGAGAGCCAATCATGGATCTAAAAAGATGAGGGTCAACTGGTTTTCCGTTTTCATCTGGAGTGAGACAAGTCTGAGCAGTAAATGGAGTCATCTCAGGAGAAGCATCATCCATTTTAAATTTCTTTAAAATCCTTAATATACTTCTCCTGTTGAATAAGAATTCCTTCTTTCTGTTATTCAACTTGTAATCCGAGAAAGAAACACATTTCTTCCATCATATTCATTTCAAACATTTGACTCATTACCTCTTCGAACTCTCTACATAATAGAGAATTGGTAGATCCAAAAATAATATCATCAACGTAAACTTGGACAAATAGCATTTCACCATTCACTTCCTTTTTGAAGAGAGTCATATCAATGGTACCATGAGAGAAACCATTGCTTAGAAGATACTGTGTAAGGGTCTCATACCAGATCCTAGGTGCTTGATGAAGACCATACAGAGATTTGTCAAGCTTAAACACTTTATCAGGAAAGTCAGGATCCTCAAAACCTGGTGGTTGACACACATATATCTCCTCATCAATGTCTCCATAGAGAAAAGCACACTTCACATCCATCTGACAGACTTTAAATTGTTTATGAGAAGCATGAGCGAGAAATATTTTGATTGCTTCAAGACGAGCGACTGGAGCAAAGACTTCAGTATAATCAATCCCTTTTTCTTGAGCAAAACCTTGCACAACGAGTCTAGACTTGTTACGCACCACTACACACTCAATCATCCGTTTGTTCGTAAACACCCATTTTGTACTGATTGGGAATTTGTTAGGAAGTAAGTCAACCAAGGTCAAAACTTTAAGCTTTCTGAACTGTTGAAGTTCCAATTGCATGGACTCCACCCAACAAGGATCCTGTAGAGCAGCATGAACGTTTTTCGGGACAGAATGAAGCATGAGAAAAGACAAACATTAAACAAACCAGATTGACTCCACGTTCGAACACCATCAGAGATAGATCCAATCACGTTATCAAGAGGATGATCTTTCAAGGTTTTGTAGTCGTTGGCTGAAGGAAAGATGTTTGGAGAAATGTCACTCATAGATGGTGAAAGATTAGATAAAGGTGGATCAATGGTTGTTGTTGGATCAGGTAGTGGAGAAGATGTAGGAGATAAAGAATCAGATGTTGGTGCCGGATCAATCATTGGAGACGATGAACTAACATCAGTTGAAATAGTGTCATTTACTAACGAGTTGGAATGAACAGATGATGGAGATGGTGAAATAATATTCGTTTGAGCATTTGGAATGGACGCATCATCATCGAAAACTGGCAGATTGAACGAATTAATCACGGTATCGGAGTCAAAGAACCATGCTGATTCAGATCTAACTTCAGAAGAGTTAGATTCATGCCAATCAACATAGAACGACTCTTGAACAATACGTGTTCTTTTGTTATAAACTCGATATGCCTTTTGAGAAGAAGAATAACCAACAAAGTAACACTCATTAGAGACACAGCACCAACTTTGTCTTTTGAGATTGAGTATTCAGAAGAGTGCAAGAGCAACCAAATGGCCGAAAGAAATCAATTAGAGGCTTCCTCTTTTCAAAAACTTCATAAGGAGTCTCCATTTTATCTTTCACAATCAACACTCGGTTTAGAACATATGAAGCACAGTTTACAGCTTCAGCCCAAAAGATAATGGGTAATGAAGATTCTATCAGCATTGTACGAGCAGCTTCAATGAGAGTGTGATTCTTTCGTTCTGCAATAACATTCTGTTGAGGAGTTCGCGCAGCACTAAATTGTCTCACAATCCCCTTTTGAGCACAAAATGAATCAAGAATCTGATTTTTAAATTCAGTGACGTTGTCACTTCTCAGGCCCATAACTTTTCTCTTGCTAATTGTTTCGATAGAAAGAATTAATCTCTGCAATTCCTCTGCAACCTCGCCTTTGTGTGCAAGAAACCTCACCCATGAATATCTTGAGAAATCATCTGTAACAACAAGACAAAATGATTTTTAGCAATAGATTTAACACTAATTGGGCCAAACAAATCAGTATGTAACAACTCGAGAGGACAAGATATGCTATTTAGAAGTTTGGGCTTATGAGGTTTCTTATGTTGTTTGCCCTTGGCACAAGCCATACATTTTTCATTAACAGAAAAATGTTTTGAAGGAAGTCCTCTAAAGAGATTGTTCTTTACTAATTTGTTAATTATCTTAAAATTAACATGGCCTAATCAACGATGCCATAACAGAGACTCAGAAGTTGGTGCTTTTGAAAGAAGACAAGTTGCAGTAGCCTTTGACTCGCTTGAGTTCATATCAAGAAGATACGTATCATGCTTTCTTGGAGCACGCATAAGAATCAAATCATTTGGAATAACAATCTCTGATTTTAAAATAGACACTTCATCAATTTTAAACAGAACGAGAATGTCTTTATCGCAGATTTGAGAAACACTCAGAAGATTAAAAGCCAATTCAGGAACATAGTTGACTTTTTCTAGAGTTAGAGAACCATTGGTAACTTCTCCTTGTCCAATCATCTTTCCACCCTTTTTGTCACCAGCAAAAGCAACATATCCTCCATCTATAATCCGATAATTGGTCAACAAATCTTTCAATCCAGTCATATGTTTGGAACACCCACTATCAACATGCCATAAACTGTTTACAATCTTCGAGGATGACTCCTGAAAAGAATGAATAAATCAATTAGCCAGGTGTAATAGGAACCCAAGATTGAACAACTTTGTTTTTTGATGAAACAGATTTTTTACAGAAGAAATTATTAACCAATTTTGTCAATTTATTTCCAAAACAATTCCTATTAGAAAATCCTTGAATCAAAGAAGGACAATTCTTGACAAGATGGTCCTCTTGACCACACCTGAAACAATGAGGTTTGAATCTAGGTCTGTGATGTGATGGGGTAAAAATAGGATCAATAATAATCTCCTCATCACATTCAGATAAACTAGAATCAATGTCACTGAATGTCTCATACAACCCATGAGTTTGACGTTTATTTGAACAAGAATTATTATTTACAAAATTAGATGAAGATTCGTCTGACATATCAGTAGAACTAGTTCCACTGGTACTGGTGTCAGATGAAAAAGAAATACGTTCATCAGATAAAGTCATATTTAATAGGGTGAAAGATGGAATAGAATGAGAAAATAACTTTTCAAAACAATTAGTTTTAATTGCTCAGTTGGTTTTGGAGAAAGATCAGATGCATTACAATCATTATTAGAACAAAAGACATCACTATCATGATCTGAATTACAAGATGAAATAAAACAATAATGAGAACATGAGACAACAGAGTCTGTTACAGTCGAACTAGAAACAAAAACAAAATTTAAACTAGACTTGTGATCTAAAACAGACTGCTGACAATTAGGTGTACTAGTACTAGTGCATCCAAGCCCACTAGTTGGTCCATAGTCGTAGTCTTCACGAATGTACTTAGAGTTAATCCCCTCTAAACCTGCAGACATACTATCAGTATCTGTTTTGATTAAATCATTAGAAGGATGAGGAACAGGCATAGGAGAATAACAATATGTACTAGGCGGAGGATAAACCTTTACATTTTCATAACCCAATCCAGTTTTAATTCTTGCTCCCCATTGAGATTTACAAAGATCATCATGTTTCATTCCTGATATAGTCCATTTATCTAACTTTGACTGAAGTTTGCTTGCTTCAAATTCAGCAAGAGCAACCCTTTCAGTCAAAGTTTTAATCTCGACATTCCTTTCCAAAACGATTCGTTTTATATGATCATTTTCTTTTAAAGCCTCATTTAATTTAACAAAATATTTTGATTCATTGATTTTAAGTTCATCATTAATTTGCTTTAAATCCTTTTCATTATTAATTAATAAACGGTTAGCCTTATAAATCCCAAATAATCTAATTTTACAAGCAGGTGAGCACATATCCTGTATTACCTCATATGGAAGTCCCATTACCATCCTTTCAGCAGCTAAGGCTTTGTCACACAGGCATAGTGGAGTACTTGACTTCTTTTCCTCAATAGTAGCAGCATCATCATCATTATCCTTTCTTTGCCCAGCTCTTGAACTTCTTTTCTCACTTAAACTTGCAGTTTCGTCTTCCCCAATTCCATCATCTTTTTCTTCTTTCTCATTTACAAATGACATATTTTCTCTTTTGAATTTATTGAAAAAATCAAATCCATCTTTACCATTTACCTCTTCTTCACTACTTTCACACAACAACTCAGCAACTAAAGCATGATTTATCTCAGTTTTTGTTTCCTCAACCTCGGCACTCCAGTCAAAGTTAGAAATCAAGGCAGACTCCTTTTTGTGATTCACATCTTCCTTTTCTTTCTCTGCTGTCAGTCTTGGGACTCTAGAATTACTAGGATCAGTGACAATTGGTAATGGACATTCACGTTTGAAATGTCCCAATTGTTTACAATTACAGCATCTCAATTTTGACTTATCAAACCCCAGTTTTGAATTAGATGTTTGACCACCAAAGTTCTTTCGTTCGTTCTTTCTTTCATAAATCTTTGAGCTCTAAGGGTTAACATAGCCATCTGCCATTGAATATCAGTTTCTTCAAGATCATCAGGATCAACCTAATACATGTCTTCCATAGTCATTCCCTTTCCTTTCAGTTCTCCAGCGACAAGTGCTTCATAGCTCTGAAAGAACATTCCAAAAAGAGCCATTGTTTATGATGGAATTGAAGTTTCAACATTGGCCTTAGAATTACCCAAATCTCTTCCAACATGACTGTTCCCACTCGAGAAAGTACTTGTATTGCTCCCTCCTTGAATTGGATTTTGTATTTGAGAGTTTGCAGCGCGATGACAATAAAGCATTTTGAGAAAAACCAGATGTGGGCATCATAGTCTGGTTAAATTCCCGTCTTTTCATGTCCAACTCAAAGGATTTCAACTTATTGATAATATCCATCAGCTTGTAATCTGTGAACCCTCTTTTTTGTTTAAGCATTCTCACCTGAAGACTCCACTAGGGTAAAGCCTGTTAACTTGTTTAATATTGGAAAGCCTTTCATCATATTTTTTTAAGGTGCTTGAAACAGTTAAGAAACGATTTGTGAGATCTGTCAGACTCTCATTCTTTTATCCCCACAAATGAATTGAATTCCTTTTCAGCCTGAATGCTCTTATCCTTTACCAAATCTGCATTACCATCATAAAATTCACATAAAGCATCGTAAGAAAGTTTAGCATTTTTATGCTCTGCAAAACGGTTGTAGATGTCTGGTGCTAGACAGAGAGTTAGAGCACCAAAAGCCTTTTGATCACGATCAATCAATTTCATATCACTGTCTGTATAGGAAGATGGGTCCTTGTTTTAAGAGACAACATACCCAACAGTAACCGTTGGTATGTGAGGACCAGAGTAATCGATTCCCATTGGTTATGATCAGTGTAGAAGAAGAAAGCTTTGAGACATCTCTTCCAATCTTCAAAATTATCTCCATTAATGACTCTTGGAGGCCTATTAGGTGCAACACTTTCAAGATCAGCAAGTGTGAGAGTGGTTAACTTCGACATTCTAGTTTCGGCAGAGAAGAAAATAATTTCGCTAACACTTTCGCAGAAAATGATGACTTTGTTGACAGTTTCGCTGAAAAATTACTTTCGCTAATAATTTCGCTGAGGAAGCTAATTTCTCTAGCAATTTCGGCAGCACTTTCGCTAATCCAAAGACACCACTGGCTTAGTTTCGCTGATAACTTCGCACGAAACAAGCTTGAACTTTCGTTCAAAAACATTTCAGCAGCAATTTCGCTTGTTAACCGTTCACAAACACTGATGAACTTTCGTTCAAAAGATTAGTTTCGCAGAACCACTAGAAAACAACTTCAGATGCAGAATAACCCATAGTTTCGCGAAAAGAAGATGGCAGTTTCGCAGGAAGAACAGTAAATTCGCTGATCGATCTCAAAACCCTTTTTCAACTCAAAATCAATCTGAAATCATCCAATACTCAATGAATTTGAGATCTGATGATTGTAAGATCTTCCTCAATCAACAACTAGCATAATTCAATCAATTTCCATGTCAAAAACCCGTATAATTCAATGAAAATTGATTGAGACTAGATATTGAACAAAACCCACAAAAACTCAACAAATCAAGAGCACTAAGGCTCTGATACCATATTGTTGGTCCATGTGATCGAAAAACAGTGCAAATGATGTGAAGAATTGCTCAATATCTAACAAGCATGCTAAACAATGATAATAGAGAAGATTGAACACAATACTAACTCATACTTGATAACAAAATGATCAATGACAATCAATAACAAAAAGCACAATGATATTTCTATGTAATAAATGCTTGAAATAGGTAACTTGCAACAATGATCCACGATTAGGGTTTTGCAAGCGTACCTTACAATGAAAATTAACATGAGTATATATAACAGTCTTAGTTTCGCAGACAGTTTCGCTGTCAGCGAAACTGTCATGCCAAAAGTACAGTTTCGCCCGACAGAACATAAGTTCGCCATGTAAACAAGAACATCAAACTGTGAGCGAATCTACAGATTCGCTCACAGTTTCGCTAGACTGCTAAAACACACAAAACTAAGTACATACAAAAAGGAAACTAACAAAAGTCCTATTACAAGTAAAGTAAGCTATCTAAACTAAGGTGAGTCCAACCATTACATGATCTTCAATTTGATTCTTGAATTTAGTTCCTTAATCACATCTTATGGTTTGACCTTGTGATCACAGTTGATTCTCAATCTTTAAGATGAAATTCTTCAGAATCGCAGGAGTCTCATCCTAGTTTCTAAGAAAGAAGCCCAAGTGAATCTTGTAAATCATCTGTGATCACCAAACAATAAGAGTCCTTCCTAGACTCATTACACTGGTTTGGGCCAAAGAGATCCATATGTAATAAGTGTAGGGTATTATGATGGATTTCTTTCCTTTAGCTTGTGAGATACCTTGTGTTGCTTTCCGTTCAGGCATGCAACACAGTGGTCATCACTTGTAAACTCTTTCTTTGGTATTCCAGTTACCAAATCATTCCTAATTAATTTACTAATGCTTTTAAAGTTTACATGGCACATTCTTTTATGCCAGATGAAGGATTCATCATTATTTTCTTTAGACACAAAGCATGAAACCTCTCTTGAGGGAGATGTTTCTTGCAAGTCCATCTTGTACATGTTCTTTTTCCTGGGGGCTCTGAGCAAGATGTGCTCATGAGGAATGACCACCCCAAGCCTGAGAACAATGCACTCATGCTCAGTGAAGAGCATGTTATGACTCTGATCACAAAATTGGGATACACTCAGAAGATTGTATCCAAGCTCCTTGACAAAGTTTACCGTCACAATGCTGAGCTTACCATTCGTGACCTTGCGCCTTCCTGTAATGTAACCTCCTGCATCTCCTCCAAAACCAATTGGTCCTCCATCAATTCTTTCAAACTTTTGGAGTAGTGACCTATTGTCTGGAACAGCCACTGTCAATGATCCATATATTTCTGTTTGTCTTGAGCTGTTCCTGCACAAAAGAGATGGTTAGTTACATTTAGAAACCCAAGCCTCATTGGTCTTGGGATCATCAAAAGAAGTTGAAGACAATGCAACAGTAATTAATCCTATTGTAATGCTAGAAGGATCATTTGGCTGATGTTGATGAAGAACTTTCAGCCACTTGGTCTTTCTTTGACTTCCACACCACCTTTGGAAGCTTACACTTGACCTTCAATACTTCAGAAGTTTTGATGATTTTGGAAGTTTTGATGACTGGACCTTCGGAAGATCTTGCTTTCACCGCAACAGGCTTTAGTGCTCGGAAGTATTTCTTTCTTTCTTCCGATACCAAAATTTTCTTCTAAATGCTAAAATCAATTTCCACTTGTCTCTTCTTCATTTCTGGAGCTTCCGAGGATATATTTTCCTTCCGAAGCTTGCTTCTTCTTTTCCAAACTCTTAGAAGTTTCTTTATAGGTCATGTGAAAAGTACTCTTTGGATTGTAAACACAATCCTTAGCAAGATGAGAAGTACTCCCACACATAACACAGTCCATTTTCTTCCTTCTAGGAGTTTTCCTTTGTGAACAAGGCTGAACTTGATCACTTTCCTTCTCCATCTTCACCATTGCAGATGCTATGGCAGTTCTTGTGGGGATAGAACTACCTTTGGAGCTACATGGTTCAGGTTGTACAGCAGTGATGCACATTTGATCAACCTTCTTCTTGATGATGGGATGATTTGGACATGAACCGGAACTCTTGTTGATGGAGTTCAAGTTGGTGTCTTCAGCCTTTGCCACTTCAGATCCTACAGAGATAAAGACTTGTTTCTGTGTAGAATTGAAGGTGGCCTTGATCTCTTGAGCCCTTTTGGACTTTCTTTTGGCCTTCCTTATCAAGTTCTTTCTTCTTGACCTAGTCATCCCAACAGCTTTGCTCTCCTCAGAGGGATCGTGACCCTTCTTAGAATGCTCTTCTTCACTCTTCTCAAAGTCATTCTCCACCATCTCCTCTTCATCTTCTTCAATCACAGGATCTATAAGGAGAAGCTCATCTTCCAAAGTTCCATACCTAGGAGATCTTACAGACAAATTTTGTGTGGAGGAGCTATCTCACAAGATCCTAGTCCCTGCTTATTTTGATAACAAACTTTTGCATGCAAGAATGAGGATATTATGTTCTTGAAGGTCTCTTCTTCAATAACATATTTTTCTACCTTGGCTTTGCTGATCACAAGCTCAGCCTAGCATTCAGTTAATTTAGTGATGAGATCTTTGATCTGAGTCATGTAGTTTGTATGCTCATGTTTAAGAGTTGAAATGGTTTTCTCTAAGTCCTCTATCTTTAGTTTATAAACATTTTCAGCTCTATTAAAATCAGCGTTTAAGATATTTAAGGACTCAAGATCAGATCTCATTTCTAAATTATAGGACCTGTATCTATTGACTTTAGCAATGCATTCAGGAGTACAAAGATGATCCAATACCTTGGCTTCATCGTGGTCTGCCATGAGTGCTTGGTTCGGAGATGCATCTTCCTACTGAAAACTCTAGTCAAAGCCTCCTTCTTCAACAGCAACTGCAGCTTGCTGCTTTGGCTTCTTATTCTGTGGGGCTTTCTCAGTGTAGTTTGGTCTAGTTTGTGCTTGGCCATCATTTGTCCTTGGTGCTTTACACTCTTTTGCAAAGTGTCCCATCTGGTTACAGTTGTAACACTTTACTTTGCTTTTATCCAGTCTAAACTTTCCACTGGCTGCATTGCTTGGAAACTTTCTCCATGTCCTCTTGTAGAACTTCTTGTCTCTGTGAGTGAGAAGAGCCATTTACTGGACTATCTCCATATACTCCAGATCATCTGGATGGATACAGTCCAAATCTTCACGGGTGAAGAAAAAGTTGCCTGAGGTTTCATCAGCAGAGACAAAAGCATGAGAAGAACTTGTCTCTTGAAGAGGACTTCCTTGAGTGTAGCTTTCCTTTGGAGTCTTTGGGAAGGTGATGAAAGGGCCCTTTTGTGAGTTGTCAGGGAAGCATATAAGATGATGATGTGGTTAAATGCTTTCCCTTTCAACCACATGGAGGGCTGAACTCAGTTGATTGTTCGAGTTATTAGATGAGTTTTGCATGTTCGTCTCCATCTGGTAGCCACTAAGAATACCATCAACTCTGTAAAAGTAAGAGTCTTAAGGTTCTCAGTCCTCTTGATAACAACACAATAATGTGTCCATTGTCTAGGAAGAGAGGACATAAACTTCCTTACAATGTCATTGCTCTCAAGAGTTACTTCAACATCCATTAGAGTATCCACAATCTCAACATACCAGAAGTATTGTTGAGTAATGGTTTTTGCTACCTTGAAGGTGAAGTTTTCAAACTGCTACTTCAGGAGATCCTTCTTGTTCTCCTTTGCTTCAGTAGACCCCTCATACATCAGCTTCAGTGCTTCCTATAGTTGCTTGGTAGTTTTTTGCACTTCTAGTAGCCTCTATAGATGGAGTTTGAAAGAGCAGTTGGAAGGGCTGTCATCGCTTTCTGATCAATCTCTATTCTCTTCCTGTCTGCTTTAGAATAATCAGCCACAGCCTTAGGAATCATACCACCACCAGTAGCAGAAGTGGTGCTTGGTATGTAAGGTCCTTCAACAACAGAGTCCCACATCCTGGAGTCTTGAGACTTGATGAAGCCTTCCATTCTTTGACACCAAGTATCAAAGTCTTCAAGAGTGATCAGTGGAGACTTTGTCATAGTTCCAGTTTCCATAGCAGCTTTGGTAACAGCTGCCATTTGAGTTGTTAAGTATTTTGTGTGTGTGAGGGATCTTATGTTGGTGAGATCTTATATCAACAGCCTGAAATGCTCTAATACCAAATGCAGGACCGGTGAAGGGTATGCACTTATAACACAACAACACAATGAGGAGAGTTGCTTAGAACACTTAACAAATCAAATAGGGAACTGGTTAACTTGTTAGTAAAAGTTGCTAAGAACACAAGTAATTATGAGGCAGGACAAGATGGCAAACAACACAAGTAATTGGTTTTCAAGAATGTTGTATATTGCTTCTCAAGTTCTATTACAAATGTTACAAAGCATACGATAGAAAGTTAAAAGTACTTAAGATACTTTATACTACATCCTACAGCCGGCCATACTTTGAAGGCCAGCTGGATACAATTGACTAGACAACTACAAAATCAAATGTAGAGTTAAAAGGTAGATTTGCCTTTTGACTAGTGACTATCACATGCCATAGCTCACATCCTAATATATTACAAAAAGGATAAAAGTACATAAAGTAGAAAGCATGGAATCAAGACCTCAATGTATAGTTACCAAAAGCATGGACCTTTTCACCAACTCATGTAAGTTGGTGACTTCACAGAGTAGCAGCGGAAATGTGGTCTAGCTTTATGGTAAAGTACATCAGATAAAGGCATATCTCTAAAAGTCTTCAGAAGAAATCTGTCTTCACTCTTTGGCTTCGGAAGACATTGTCTTTAAAGCTTCGGAAGACTTCACTTTTGGGATACACATAGAAGATTGTACCCAAGTTCCTTAACAAAGTTTACTAATGTAACCTCCTGCATCTCCTCCAAAAGCAACTGGTCCTCCATCAATTCTTTCAAACTTTTGGAGTAGTGACCTATTGCCTGTCATGTGCCTGGAACAGCCATTGTCAATGATCCATATATTTCTGTTTGTCTTGAGCTGTTCCTGCATAAAAGAGATGGTTAGTTACATTTAGAAACCCAAGCCTCATTGGTCTTGGGCTCATCAAAAGAAGTTGAAGACAATGCAACAGTAATTAATCCTATTGTAATGCTAGAAGGATCATTTGCTGATGTTGATGAAGAACTTTCAGCCACTTGGTCTTTCTTTGACTTCCACACCACCTTTGGAAGCTTACACTTGACCTTCAATGCTTCAGAAGTTTTGATGACTTCGGAAGTTTTGATGGCTGGACCTTCGGAAGATCTTGCTTTCACCGTAGCAGGCTTTAGTGCTTCGGAAGTATTTCTTTCTTCTGAGACCAAAATTTCTTCCAAAGACAAGTTTCCACTTGTCTTCTTCTTCATTTTGAAGCTTCCGAAGGAAATAGATTTTCCTTCCGAAGCTTGCTTCTTCTTTTCCAAACTCTTAGAAGTTTTTTTATAGGTCATGTGACGAGTACTCTTTGGATTGTAAACACAATCCTTAGCAAGATGAGAAGTACTCCCACACATAACACAGTCCATTTTCTTCCTTCTAGGAGTTTTCCTTTGTGAACAAGGCTGAACTTGATCACTTTCCTTCTCCATCTTCATCTTTGAAGATGTTGTGACAGTTCTTGTGGGGATAGAACTACATTTGGAGCTGGATGGTTCAGGTTGTACAGCAGTGATGCACAACTGATTAGCCTTCTTCTTGAAGATGGGATGATTTGGACATGAACCAGAACTCTTGTTGATGGATTTCAAGTTGGTCTCTTCAGCCTTCACCACTTCAAATCCTGCAGAGATGAAGACTTGTTTCTGTGTAGAATTGAAGGTGGCTTTGATCTCTTGAGCCTTTTTGGACTTTCTTTTGGCCTTCCTGATCAAGTTCTTTCGTCTTGACTTGGTCATCCCAACAGCTTTGCTCTTCACAGAGGGATGGTGACCCTTCTTAGAATGCTCTTCTTCACTCTTCTCAGAGCCATTCTCCACCATCTCCTATTCATCCTCTTCAGTCACAGGATCTATGAGGGTAAGCTCATCTTCACAAGTTCCACACCTAGGAGATCTTATAGACAAGTTTGTGTGTGGAGGAGCTATCTCACAAGATCCTAGTCCCTGCTTATTTTGATAACAAAATTTTGCATGCAAGGATGAGGATATTATTTTCTTGATGGTCTCTTCTTCAAAAACACATTTTTCTTTCTTGGCTTTGCTGATCACAAGCTCAGCCAGGCATTCAGTTAACTTAGTAATGAGGTCTTTGATCCGAGTCATGTAGTTTGTATGCTCATGTTTAAGAGTTGAAATTGTTTTCTCTAAGTCCTCTATCTTTAGTTTATAATCATTTTCAGCTCTTTTAAAATCAGCTTTTAAGATATTTAAGGACTCAAGATCAGATCTCATTTCTAAATTGAAGGACCTGTATCTATTGACTTTAGCAATGCATTCAGGAGTACAAAGATATTCCAATACCTTGGCTTCATCATGGTCTGCCATGAGTGCTTGGTTTGGAGATGCGTCTTCCACCTGAAAGCTCCAGTCAAAGCCTCCTTCTTCAACAGCAACTGCAGCTTATTGCTTTGGCTTCTCCTTCTGGGGGGCTTTCTTAGTGTAGTTTGGTCTAGTTTGTGCTTGGCCACTATTTGTCCTTGGTGCCTTACACTCTCTTGCAAATTGTCCCATCTAGTTACAGTTGTAACACTTTACTTTGCTTTTATCCAGCCCAAACTTTCGACTGGCTGCATTGCTTGGAAACTTTCTCCCTGTCCTCCTGTAGAACTTCTTGGCTCTATGAGTGAGAAGAGCCATCTGCTGGACTATCTCCATGTACTCCAGATCATCTGGATGGATACAGTCCAAATCTTCAAGGGTGAAGAGAAAGTTGCCTCAGGTTTCATCAGCAGAGACAAAGGCATGAGAAGAACTTGTCTCTTGGAAAGGACTTCCTTGAGTGTAGCTTTCCCTTGGAGTCTCTGGGAAGGTGATGAAAGGGCCCTTTTATGAGTTGTCACGGGAGCATATAAGATGATGTTGTGGCTCAATGCTTTCCCTTTCAACCACATGGAGGGCTGAACTAAGTTGATTGCTGGAGTTACCAGATGAGTTTTGCATGTTCATCTCCATCTGGTAGCCACTAACAATACCATAAAACTCTGTAAGAGTAAGAGTATTAAGATTCTCAGTCCTCTTGATAACAAAATAGTAATGTGTCCATTGTCTAGGAAGAGAGGACATAAACTTCCTTACAATGTCCCTGTTCTCAAGTGTTACTCCAACATCCATTAGAGTATCCACAATCTCAACATACCTGAAGTATTGTTAAGTCATGGTTTCACCTACCTTAAAGGTGAAGATTTCAAACTGCTGCTTCAGGAGATCCTTCTTGTTCTCCTTTGCTTCTATAGACCCCTCATACATCAGCTTCAGTGTTTCCCATAGTTGCTTGGCAATTTTGCACTTCATGAACCCTCTATAGATGGAGTTTGGAAGAGCAGTTTGAAGGGCTGTCATGGCTTTCTGGTCAATCTCTATTCTTTTCCTGTCTGCTTCAGAGTAATCAGCCACAACCTTAGGAATCATACCACCACTAGTAGCAGAAGTGGTGCTTGGTATGTAAGTACCTTCAAAGACAAAGTCCCACATCCTGGAGTCTTGAGACTTGATGAAGCCTTCCATTCTTTGACACCATGTATCAAAGTCTTTAGGAGTGATCAGTGGAGACTTTATCATAGTTCCACTTTCCATATCAGCTTTGGTAATAGCTGCTATTTGAGTTGTTAAGTATTTTGTGTGAGTGAGGGATCTTAAGATTGTGAGATCTTATATCAAGAGCCTGAAATGCTCTGATACCAAATGCAGGACCGGTGAAAGGTATGCACTTACAACACAACAACACAATGAGGAGAGTTGCTTAGAACGCTCAACAGATCAAATAGGAAACTGATTAACTTGTTAATGAAAGATGCTAAGAACACAAGTAAATATTAGACAAAACAAGATGGCAAACAACACAAGTAATTGGTTTTCAAGAATGATGTATATTGCTTCTCAAGTTCTATTACAAATGTTACAAAGCATACTCTAAAAGTTACAAGTACTTGAGATACATATACTACATCCTACAGCCGGCCATACTTTGAAGGCTAGCTGGGTACAATTGACTAGACAACTACGAAGTCAAATGTAGAGTCAAAAGGCAGATTTGCCTTTTGACTAGTGACTATGACATGCCATAGCTCACATCCTAATATATTACAAAAAGGATAAAAGTACATAAAGTAGAAAGCATGGACTCAAGACCTCAATGTACAGTTTCCAAAAGCATGGACCCAAGACCTCAAATAGGAAACTGGTTAACTTGTAAATGAAAGATGCTAAGAACACAAGTAAATATTAGACAGAACAAGATGGCAAACAACACAAGTAATTGATTTTCAAGAATGATGTATATTGCTTCTCAAGTTCTATTACAAATGTTGCAAAGCATACTCTAAAAGTTACAAGTACTTGAGATACATGTACTACATCCTACAGCCGGTCATACTTTGAATGCTAGCTGGATACAATTGACTAGACAACTACAAATCAAATGTAGAGTCAAAAGGCAGATTTGCCTTTTGACTAGTGACTATGACATGCCATAGCTCACATCCTAATATATTACAAAAAGGATAAAAGTACATAAAGTAGAAAGCATGGACTCAAGACCTCAATGTACAGTTTTCAAAAGCATGGACCTTTCACCAACTCATGTAAGTTGGTGATTTTACTGAGTTGCAGCGGAAAGGTGGTCCAGCTTTATGGTAAAGTACATCAGATAAAAGCATGTCTCTAAAAGTCTTCGGAAGAAATCTGTCTTCACTCTTTGGCTTCGGAAGACTTTGTCTTTGAAGCTTCGGAAGACTTTGCTTTTGGCTTCGGAAGATGTTGGTCTTGGCTTCGGAAGATTTTACACTTAGAATATTTCTAGTGCATGGTGTAACACTTCCGAAGCATTTCTACTTCTGTTCTTCAGTTCATGCATGTAGAGAGACTTTGGATGTTTTGGCTGCATCAGAATTATAGGAATCCTTACAAAAGGTGGTTAGAGCTAAAGGAGGCCTATTTGGATAAAAAGAACCAAAACACGCAACTACAAGGACTGAAGACGTAAATATCAATATTTACAAGAAAAGTAACAAATTGTAACACCCGGAAATTTATTATTTTGAAGCCGGTGAAGAAAGAAAAGAAATAAAGTCCAAAGTCGAGGGACCAAACTCGCCAACGAAGAAAAGTCGGGTAATGTGGTGATATGTGTAGGGAGAGGGCAGCCCACTCTCCCCACACTTCACATGTTTTCAGCTCACAAAGAAGAGAGAAGAGAGAAAGAGGAGAAAAGGGAGAAAAGTGGTGTTTCGGGTGATTCGAGTGTCCAAATCCGTCGAGTAGCAAGCCAAATCGAAGCTCTTGTCTTTGTGCTCGATTGTGTGAGTTCTAGGACCCCACTTTTACTTGTTTTCAACCTATTTTGGGGCTGGAAAATGTGCAAAACCCGTTTTTATGTGTGTGTGTGTTTGACCCATTTGGGTGTGATGTGTATGAGGTGTTTAGAGTATGTTTTCGGGCTTGGGTGTGCTTGTATGGTGTTAAGGTATGCATTCCTAAGGTCCAGGAGGGTTGATTTAGGCTTAGAATGGGTTTGGATGAGCTTGGAGGCCGAAAATGGCAGATTGGATTCGGGATGAACTCCATTCTGCATCAGCTAGGGCTAGGCGACCGAATGAAGGCCATAGGGCCTAATGAGGGCGATTGAGGGTCATTCGCACGATTGGGATTCATTCGCACGATTGAGGGTTCAATCGCACGACTAAGGTTTCAGTCGCACGACTGGGAGTCCAGTCGCATAAGGATTGCACGACTGAGGGTTCAGTCGCATAGATGCTTAGTCGCATGAGTCCATTCGCATGAGGTTAGTCGCATAGGTGCCCATTCGCAGTAATCCCATTCGCACAAGGTTCATACGCATGATTGGGTGTTCATTCGCATAGATGTTCATCCGCATGAGTCCAGTCGCATGATGTTCAGTCGCATGGAGGCCATGCGACTGAAGGGTGTCCATACGCCCGAATAGGGCTGTTGCACTCGAAGGAGTGTGTAGTTTGACTTCTGGCCTTCGGGGAAAGGTGCAGATGTAAGTTTGGACGTAAGGTAACTCGTAAGAACATGTAAGAGGATGGTTATGGCCTTAGAGAACATGTAGGGCATGATGATGATGATGTTGCATGTTTATCCATGTTATGTATGTATGATGTTGCCCTGTATGATGATGAATGTGTATGATATGTTCCTTATTATGATGTATGTTTATCTTTCTTTTGGCTTTACATGTCATGCTAATGAATGAATGAATGAATTAATGAATGAAGTATTATGTAATGTAAAGCGAAAGATAATGAAAGAGGAACATGAAGTAAGAATGCATGCATTAAGGAATGATGAATGAACGAATGAAAGGCTTGCAAGCATATATATTGGGGTGAGCGACTTTGTGTTGCAAAAGACTCGGATGAAGTGCAATCATTTAGATTGCCTATGAGGTGAGCAACCTTGTCGTTGCAAAAGACTCGAGTAAAGTGCTATCGTAATGTTGCCTTGGGGTGAGCAACCTTGTTGTTGCAAAAGACTCGGATAGCTTGCTATCGTGATGGGCAATTGGGGTGAGCAACCTTAGGGGTGCAAAAGACTCGGATAGCGTGCAATCATTGAGATTGCCATTGAGGTGAGCGACCATGTTGTCGCAAAAGACTCGGAAGACTGAATGAACGAAAAGAATGGAAGATAATGAATGAAATGAAAGATAATAATGAAATTATCTGTGTATACGTATGTTGTATGATCGCATGATAAAGGAATGGTTTTTAATGAAAATAAAGTATGTTTTATTATTAAAACTAGAACTCACTCAGCAACGCTGACTTTTATTACATTTTCCAGTTGGCAGGTAATGATTGCTGAGGATGGCACGGCAAGGCTACTCGGCTCTTTTGGGATGGCATCCAATTATATAGCTTTTGTGATGTAATGCAAACATAAATTTTGTAACCGGATAATGATGTATTACTTGGCAAAAGTAATTATAATGAAACGTGATGTCATTTTTGAATGTTTCCGCTGCAATGATTTCTTAATGTAATGTAATTATATGTTTTATGTGCGATGAATGGCCAACTGTAAGTGTCCCGGGAACGGGGCCTTACAAGTTGGTATCAGAGCCAAAGTTTAAGTGAAATGGGTAAATTTTCAAAATAAACCTTAACTTAAACTGAAAATGGGACGAATGGGGAATGGGATGCCAAACTGAGTAGCTGCGTGCCATCAGGTATTTTCTTAAAGTTAATCGGTTTATGTGCGCATGGTATATGTTATGTGTTGTATGTAGATTTGAATACTGATGTAGTCAGGACAGGTAATACTTGGGGTATGAAGAGTACAGTAAGTGGCTAATCACAACTGGCCACTGTAATTAGGGACTTACTATACTTGACATAAACTGAGTTGTTTCCTTGAATGACCGTGTTGGTGTTTGAATCTTTCAGTGTGATAGCGAATGGCTGGTGGTAGATCTTCTAGAGCTTCTAGGGGTGGAGGCCGTGATGGCCCTGTTGCTGAACCACGCCCTAAGAGAGGAAGGCCTAGAGCTGAGAAAGAGGTTCCTGCGGAACCTGAGACTCCTCATCCAGAAGCTGGGGATGAGAGTGCGAACTTAAGGGCCTCGGTAAAGGAGGCTGTTGTTGAGGAAGTGCATCAGGTCATGCAGACGATCTTACCGTCTGTGGTGACCGAAGTCATCAAAGCTGTGAAGGAGGGAGAGAGGAAGGAGAGAAACCGGGCCTCGGGGGAGCAACCGGAGCCTGAAACGATTTTCTCCGATAATGAGGAGGAAGAGGAAGAGGAGCCTGTGCGGGAGGTGGCACGAGGCTGTAACTACGGGGTGTTTATGAGATGCAAGCCCCCTACTTTTGACGGTAATGGCAATGCTGCCGCTGCTCACCGATGGGTGAGAGAAATGGAGGCTGTTCTTGACATCAGCGAGTGCCGAGAAGATCAGAAAGTAAAGTTTGCCACCCACTCCTTTGTGGACTCGGCACTATGCTGGTGGGACAACATTGTCCAAGCGGAGGGTAATCGGGCGATCGGGAGAATGAGGTGGCCCGAACTGAAGAAGATGGTGATCGAGGAGTTTTGTCCTCATCGGGAAATGGATAAGGTTGAAAGGGAGTTTCTGCAACTGGAGGCGGGAACCATGACTCACCAACAGTACACCACGAAGTTCAACGAGATGGCACGTCTGGTGCCGGATCAAGTGAGGCCTCTGTCCCGAAAGATCAAGAGGTATATACAGGGTTTGCCGGCGGATATTCGCAGGCACATGATCGCCGCCCGGCCGAGCACGTTTAGGTCGGCGGTGGATTTGGAGGGAAGATTGTATGATGAGAGGACGGTGGTGGTGATTGATGGTGGCAGGAAAAGCGGTGGTGAACGAGGCTGGCAGGGGAAGAGGTTTGGTCGGGGTAATGCCTCGACGGGTAATAAGAAGGCACGGGTGGATGATCGCCGTGTGGTTACGTCAGGTGCGGGGTCGAGAAGGTGTGGTAAATGTGGACGGGAGCACAGCGGGGAGTGCAGGTTTGGGTCGAATTTGTGCTTCAGGTGTGGAAAGGCGGGGCACATGGCAAAGGACTGTCGTGCGGTCCGATGCTTTAACTGTGGTGAGGAGGGTCACATGCTCAAAGATTGTAAGAAGCCGAGGGCTGAGAGTTCAGGGGCAAAGAGGACGGGAGGTGATGGACCGAGGGCGAGCGCCAGGGCATTCACCATGACACAGGAGGAAGCTAGAACGGACCCTGATGTCGTGTCCGGTACGTTTCTGGTGAACCAAACTTTAGCTTCTGTGTTATTTGATTCTGGTGCAAGTAAGAGTTTTATTTCTGCTGCTTTCTGTGCTAAGCTGCCTGTTAGTAGTAGACGTGTTGATGCGCCCTTTGATGTAGAAACTGCCATAGGTAAGTCTACCAGGATTTCTGAGATGATAGAGAACTGTGATGTGGAGCTCGAGGGTCATAAGTTTCCGGTTAGACCGTTTGTGATGACCTTAGGTGGTTTTGATTTGGTTCTTGGGATGGATTGGTTAGCGGACTTCGAGGCGAACATTGTGTGTCGCAAGAAGATGATTCGGTTGTTGGCGCCTGACGGTATTTCAGTGACAGTGTATGGTGATCGGGTTACTACGATTCCGAAAGTGATCTCGATGGCGGTGGCGGGAAAGTGTATGAGGCGTGGATGTAGTGCCTACTTGGCCTATGTAAAGATGTGGATACGCCAACACCACAACTAGCCGATGTACCGGTTGTGTGTGACTTTCCAGATGTGTTTCCAGAAGACTATCAGGAGTGCCACCTGACAGAGAGATTGAGTTTCAGATTGATCTGATACCGGGTGCCCAACCTGTCGCCAAGGCACCGTATCGGTTGGCTCCGACCGAGATGAAAGAATTGATGGAGCAGTTGCAAGAACTGCTTGATAAGGGGTTCATTAGACCGAGTATCTCTCCTGGGGTGCTCCGGTCCTGTTTGTAAAAAGAAGGACGGTAGTATGAGGATGTGCATCGACTACCGCGAGCTAAACAAGTTGACAGTGAAGAACCGATACCCTTTACCGAGGATAGATGATTTGTTCGATCAGCTTCAGGGTGCCAGTTGGTTTTCAAGGATAGATCTTCGATCTGGTTACCATCAGTTGAAGGTGAAGGAGCAAGACATTCCTAAAACAGCTTTCCGTACGCGCTATGGTCACTACGAGTTTCTTGTCATGTCCTTTGGCTTGACCAACGCGCCAGCTGCTTTTATGGATTTGATGAACCGTGTGTGTCGGCCTATGTTGGATAAATCAGTGATTGTGTTTATTGATGATATCCTGATTTACTCGAGGAGCGAAGCAGAGCATGCCGGTCACATTCGGGAGGTTCTAGAGACGTTGAGAAGGGAGAAGTTGTATGCAAAATTCTCCAAGTGCGCGTTCTGGTTGCGCGAAGTTCAGTTCTTGGGTCACGTGGTGAATCCCGACGGGATAATGGTGGACCCGGCGAAAGTGGAGGCGGTTATGCAATGGAAGTCACCAAAGACGCCATCCGAGATTCGTAGCTTCTTGGGTTTGGCGGGCTACTATAGAAGATTCATCCAAGACTTCTCTAAGATTGCTTCTCCACTGACTAAGTTGACCCGAAAAGATGTGAAGTTCGTATGGGGTCAAGCTCAAGAGAAGGCGTTTGAAGAACTGAAGGCGAGATTGACTCAAGCTCCTGTTCTGTCGTTACCCGATGGAGTGAAGATTTGGTGGTTTATTCCGATGCTTCTTACTCGGGGTTGGGGTGTGTGTTAATGCAGAGAGGAAAGGTTATAGCCTATGCATCCCGACAGTTGAAGGTTCATGAGGTCAATTATCCTACTCATGACTTGGAGCTGGCAGCCGTGGTCTTTGCTTTAAAGATTTGGAGGCACTACCTCTACGGGACGAAGTGCACCATATTCACTGACCACAAGAGTCTGAAGTACTTCTTTGAGCAGAAGGATTTGAACATGAGGCAGAGGCGGTGGTTGGAACTTATAAAGGATTATGATTGTGAGATCCACTACCATCCGGGCAAGGCCAACGTGGTGGCTGATGCCTTAGCCGAAAAGAGAGGACCGAGCCGATTCGGGTGAAAGCGTATCAGCTGATCATGACCTCCGATGTGATGAAGCAGGTTAAAGGGTTTCAAGATGAGGCATTGAAAGAAGATCATCTTAACTCTGAAAGAATGAGAGGTCTGGTTGGAGAATTGGGTGAAAACACGCTCGGTGTTAGAACCCGATTTGATCGTGTGTGGATTCCTCGTTTTGGGATCTACGGGGGAAGATAATGGATGAAGCTCACAAGACTCGGTACTCCATTCATCCTGGTGCCACGAAGATGTACCATGATATGAAGAAAGATTATTGGTGGCCGGGTATGAAGCGCGACGTGGTGGAGTATGTGAGTAAGTGCCTTACTTGCTTACAGGTGAAGGCCGAGCATCAAAAGCCGTATGGGAAGATACAACCTTTGGATATACCGGAATGGAAGTGGGAGCACATCACCATGGATTTCATTACCAAGCTGCCGCGTACCCCGAAAGGGTATGATGCCATATGGGTGATAGTTGATCGTTTGACGAAGAGTGCTCACTTCCTACCGATCCGCGAGACATATTCATCTGAGAGGTTGGCTGATCTGTTTATCAAGAGATTGTGACTCGTCATGGTGTGCTGGTGTCTATTGTGTCGGATCGCGACACTCGGTTTACATCTAAATTCTGGAAGAAGTTCCACGATGCTATGGGGACGAAGTTGCATATTAGCACGGCTTATCATCCCCAGACTGATGGTCAGTCCGAAAGGACCATTCAGACACTGGAAGACATGCTTCGGGCATGTGTGATTGATTTTGGTGGAAGTTGGGATGACCACCTACCGTTAGCCGAATTCTCATATAACAACAGTTATCATGCCAGCATTGGTATGCCTCCATATGAGATGCTATACGGTAGGAGATGCAGAACGCCCGTTTGTTGGGGTGATATTGGTCAGAAGGAATTGGGAAGCGTCGAGGTAATCGAGGCTACGACTGAGAAGCTTGAGAAGATCAAAGCCTTCATGAAGGCAGCCAAAGACAGACAGAAGTCGTATGCTGATAAAAGGCGCAGGCCGATTGAGTTCCAGGTGGGTGACCGGGTTATGTTGAAGGTCTCACCTTGGAAGGGTATCATTCGTTTCCGAAAGCGGGGCAAGTTGAGCCCCAGGTATATAGGCCCTTTCCGAATTATTGCTCGAGTAGGAGAGGTGGCCTATAGACTGGAGTTACCGGATGAGCTAAGTGGAATTCACCCGACATTCCATGTATCTCATCTAAGGAAGTGCTTAGCAGATGAAGATATGATTGTCCCATTGGAAGATATCGAGGTAGATGAACGGCTCAATTATGTGGAGCAACCAGTGGCAATCATCGACCGAAAGGAGAAAAGGCTAAGGAATAAAGTGGTTCCTCTAGTGCGTGTACAGTGGAAGCACAGAAGGGATCCGAGTCGACGTGGGAGACTGAGGAAGAAATGAGACAACATTATCCACGTTTGTTTGAAGAATAACAGGTTTCGGGGACGAAACCTATTTAAGGGGGGTGGACTTGTAACACCCGGAAATTTATTATTTTGAAGCCGGTGAAGAAAGAAAAGAAATAAAGTCCAAAGTCGAGGGACCAAACTCGCCAACGAAGAAAAGTCGGGTAATGTGGTGATATGTGTAGGGAGAGGGCAGCCCACTCTCCCCACACTTCACATATTTTCAGCTCACAAAGAAGAGAGAAGAGAGAAAGAGGAGAAAAGGGAGAAAAGTGGTGTTTCGGGTGATTCGAGTGTCCAAATCCGTCGAGTAGCAAGCCAAATCGAAGCTCTTGTCTTTGTGCTCGATTGTGTGAGTTCTAGGACCCCACTTTTACTTGTTTTCAACCGATTTTGGGGCTGGAAAATGTGCAAAACCCGTTTTTATGTGTGTGTGTGTGTTTGACCCATTTGGGTGTGATGTGTATGAGGTGTTTAGAGTATGTTTTCGGGCTTGGGTGTGCTTGTATGGTGTTAAGGTATGCATTCCTAAGGTCCAGGAGGGTTGATTTAGGCTTAGAATGGGTTTGGATGAGCTTGGAGGCCGAAAATGGCAGATTGGATTCGGGATGAACTCCATTCTGCATCAGCTAGGGCTAGGCGACCGAATGAAGGCCATAGGGCCTAATGAGGGCGATTGAGGGTCATTCGCACGATTGGGATTCATTCGCACGATTGAGGGTTCAATCGCACGACTAAGGTTTCAGTCGCACGACTGGGAGTCCAGTCGCATAAGGATTGCACGACTGAGGGTTCAGTCGCATAGATGCTTAGTCGCATGAGTCCATTCGCATGAGGTTAGTCGCATAGGTGCCCATTCGCAGTAATCCCATTCGCACAAGGTTCATACGCATGATTGGGTGTTCATTCGCATAGATGTTCATCCGCATGAGTCCAGTCACATGATGTTCAGTCGCATGGAGGCCATGCGACTGAAGGGTGTCCATACGCCCGAATAGGGCTGTTGCACTCGAAGTAATGTGTAGTTTGACTTCTGGCCTTCGGGGAAAGGTGCAGATGTAAGTTTGGACGTAAGGTAACTCGTAAGAACATGTAAGAGGATGGTTATGGCCTTAGAGAACATGTAGGGCATGATGATGATGATGTTGCATGTTTATCCATGTTATGTATGTATGATGTTGCCCTGTATGATGATGAATGTGTATGATATGTTCCTTATTATGATGTATGTTTATCTTTCTTGTGGCTTTACATGTCATGCTAATGAATGAATGAATGAATTAATGAATGAAGTATTATGTAATGTAAAGCGAAAGATAATGAAAGAGGAACATGAAGTAAGAATGCATGCATTAAGGAATGATGAATGAACGAATGAAAGGCTTGCAAGCATATATATTGGGGTGAGCGACTTTGTGTTGCAAAAGACTCGGATGAAGTGCAATCATTTAGATTGCCTATGAGGTGAGCAACCTTGTCGTTGCAAAAGACTCGAGTAAAGTGCTATTGTAATGTTGCCTTGGGGTGAGCAACCTTGTTGTTGCAAAAGACTCGGATAGCTTGCTATCGTGATGGGCAATTGGGGTGAGCAACCTTAGGGGTGCAAAAGACTCGGATAGCGTGCAATCATTGAGATTGCCATTGAGGTGAGCGACCATGTTGTCGCAAAAGACTCGGAAGACTGAATGAACGAAAAGAATGGAAGATAATGAATGAAATGAAAGATAATAATGAAATTATCTGTGTATACGTATGTTGTATGATCGCATGATAAAGGAATGGTTTTTAATGAAAATAAAGTATGTTTTATTATTAAAACTAGAACTCACTCAGCAACGCTGACTTTTATTACATTTTCCAGTTGGCAGGTAATGATTGCTGAGGATGGCACGGCAAGGCTACTCGGCTCTTTTGGGATGGCATCCAATTATATAGCTTTTGTGATGTAATGCAAACATAAATTTTGTAACCGGATAATGATGTATTACTTGGCAAAAGTAATTATAATGAAACGTGATGTCATTTTTGAATGTTTCCGCTGCAATGATTTCTTAATGTAATGTAATTATATGTTTTATGTGCGATGAATGGCCAACTGTAAGTGTCCCGGGAACGGGGCCTTACACAAATTTAGGTGTATCGGTGTATAATACACCGATTTGGGCTTATAATACATCGGGCGTGGTATTGGCGGCGTATCAATGGGCGTATTTGGAAAAAATAATAGAAAGTTGGGCGTAGGAAAGCTGGTCCCCCAGTACACTTCTGAATTTCGTGGATCTTCAAGTTTATTTAAACACATACAACCCCAAGTCGAAGGACCACATTTCCTAGCCGAATTTAGGTGATTTGAAAGAGATTTTGGGTGCTTTCAATTTCCCCAATATCATCCATATCATCATTGATCATCATAAAATCAAGATTGAAAATTCAACGAAGATGATGCGTGGCTAGGTTCTCTTAATTGCTTTCGGGAGTACATTTTTGTCAAGTGAGATGATTGTTATCTTTTATTAGGTTTTGTGTAATGAAAATTGATCTATTGAATGAAAAATTATGTTTTGGTTAATTAAATGATTTGCTTATAAATAAAGTTGTTTGCTTGATTATCAGTTTTCGGTTTCCTTGCATTGTGAGCTCATTAAGAAAAGTAGGCAACGTGATATAAGTGAATTGGTAACATTGCGAAGTAAAGATTCTGAAAAGATTGTTCCTTTGTTGCCACTTTAATCAAAAGATAAGATCTTGAAGTATTGTTTCTTACAAACCCTAATTTAAAAGTACCAATTGTTAATATTGTAGAATTGGAAGCCCTGAAGTGATTGTTTTTCTTTATTTAATTAAATTCGTTATAAAGTTTGTTGCTTTATGCAATTGTGCTCATTAATCCATTCCATGTTTCAATTTTTTATAAAGTTTGAGGCTATTAGTTAATCGAGTCGCATTAATTAAACACTTTCGACATATTCCATGTGGAGACGACCTTACTTACCCTTACACAATAAAGCTAACTAAGATCGGTTATTTAACTTGTTTTTTATTGAGTCTCGACAACCAGATCACCATACTTCTTGTATCATGAACTAGAGCAATTCTTCTTGCATTGGCTCGATCCAGCTGGTGTGTTGAAGAGGCTCTTTTATATTCTTGGATACTATTTGACACAGAAATCAAGAAAACAAACAAATGTTTGCAATACCTGACTTGCTTCATGTCACCCGCTCATTAAGTTCTCCAATGGTGCTAGACACTAGATGATTCTTGTGTATTCTGGAGGTTGGAATGGAGTCACCAGCAATAGATACATCAAGGTTGGAGACATTCAGATCATTTTGGTGTGAGGTACCTTCATGTAGTGATGTGGGAGAGTTGTGAAAGTAATCAAAGTCTTCACCAGTTTCTGCTTCACCATCAGCCGCACTTTAAAGACTTTCATCATTTTGGTTTCTTTCAGTTTCAACTGGTACTGTGGCTAGTTCATAATTTCTGACTTCATTCAATGGTTCTTCTAAAGGTGAGGGAAGTGTACTAGGACCAACCTCAGTTGAAACAGTCTTGTTTTGTGGTTTTGTCTTACAGGATAAGCTTGCAATTGAACATCTTCCTTAAGTTGATTAGCAGAAGTAGGAGAAATCATAAGAAAATCATCTCTTCTTTCTACTGATGTAGATAATTTAGCTGATTGTAGGTTACTCGTAGTTGACAAGTGAAACTATTCAAATGATCTTGTAAAAGAGTCAATATCAACCAACCAGTCAGGACCATTTATTGACTTGGATGATTTATCAATAATGTTCAATCTAGGATTAAATACTCTAAAAGCCTTTGAAACAGAGGAATAACCTATAATGAATCCCTCATCAGACTTAGGAGCAAACTTTCCCAAATAGTCTTGGGTGTTTAATATTGAGTCAGGACAACCGAATGACTTGAAAAATCCAACGAATGTTTTTCTATAAAAAAGAAGTTCCTAATGATGTCTATTGCTTTCTTTGACTATCAAAGTTTGATTTCGTATAAAGCACGATGTGTTGACTGCTTCTACCCAAAAGGTAATTGGTTGTTTAGCATCGGCTAGCAGTGTTCTTGCTGCTTCAATTAGTGTTCCATTTGGCCTTCCAGCTACCCCATTTTGTTAAAGAGTTCTAGCTGCACTGAAATAATAAGCAATGCCTTTGGTTGTGCAAAATAAATTTAGATCTTTATTTTTAAATTCTGTCCCATTATAACTTCTGATTGATTTGACTTTAAGATCAAGTTAATTTTCAATTTTACTGATACAATCTTTTATTGATTGGGACGCTTCGTTTTTATGAAGTAAAAAAGAAGACCCGTATGAATCGTGAAAAGTCATAAATGATCACTAAACAATAATGTTTCTTTCCAATGCTCATAACATGAGTTGGTTCAAAACGATCCATATGAAGTAACTTCAAAGCATAATTGTTTGTGTTCACAAGCTTTGGTTTGTGGAAAGACTTATGTTGTTTTCATTTGAGACATGCAAAACAGCGGTCAATGAAATGAAATAATTTTTGAGGTAAACCAATATCTGGTTTCCTTTGACTAGCCTACTCATGTTTTTAAATTGGTATGTCCTAAACATCTATGCCAAAATTATGACTCATCAAATGATAATTTTGATAAAAGACATGTTTCCTCTTTAGGTAGTGCAAAATTAAGGTTTAAGATATAGGTATTATTCTTTCTCGGGGTCTTCAAGACAACACATTCTTCAGGAATTTGAAATCTTGGTTTCAGAATATAGCTTTGAGTGTCTATGAAGCGGGTGGATTATTTATTGTCACTGATCTGAGACACGTTGAGAAGATTGAAGTTTAGTTTCTTGCAATAATTCACATTATCAAAGCTCAGCAGCCTTTTGTTACAGATCCTTCACCCGTAATTCTATCACCTTGTGAATCTCCACCAAATGCCACAGTAGTTCCTTGGATATGCTTGAAGTCATGAAGGAAGGAACTGTCTCTTGTCATGTGTTGCGAGCATCCACTGTCCACATACCACAAACTGTGGGACCTGTATGGACGACCCTACAAGCACAAAAGAACTAATTAGAATATGGGACCCAAGCCATAATGTTCTTGGGTTTCCTATTCATATACATGAGTGTAAGTTCTTGATACTTTCCTCTAGGTTTTAGCTTAGAGAATGAAACTGTGATGGATTTCTCTTGGTGCCATTTTGATTTCATCTGATCAATTTCAACTGAAAAGTCAGATGAGTAGTCAAATCTTTTGTCCGTTTTTTATAGAGAAATTAGACATGTTTTATATTTTCAGAAATAATTTTTGGTTTATCTCTTGAATGAAAATTATGTGATTGTTTCATATTTTGGTTAAGATTTCTTTTGACATGCTTTAACTACCTTTGATCATAGAAGTCATCATTAGAAGTTGAAACCCTAAATTGTTTGTTATATGTCTAATTTGGGGCTTCACCATTGAAATTGTTGAGATGGGCTTGTTTTGAGGAATTCTCAAGCCTTTCTGTTTTAAGAAACAATCAGATGTATTGTGATTTGTAATATCACATACAGAACAAAATTTGTTAAAACAACATGCTTTGGTTGAGTGATTTTTCATGTCATAGATTGAGCAGTATTGATTAAAATAACATTCATCTGCTTTGCGATTTGACATGTCATAATGAATTTATTTTTCTCTTGATGTTGATCATGATGTTTAGGCCTCAAGTGATTTAACATATTTTCACTTAGCCTTAGATTTTGTTTTTAGTGAGGAAGTAAAATCAGCATTTTTGGTTTCAGTAGATTGTTTCATAATTCTACTTTGCTTACTCTTTTCAAGTTGTTTCTGTTTCCTTTTGCTCTTGCTTAACACTTTTTTAAATTGATTGACATGTTCTTGGTTAAAGATGTCAAAACCAACTCCTTGCTTATGCTTTGATGATGGTGGAGATTTGGTTTTATCATTTGACCTCTAAATCATGGGAGATTTTCCTTTGTTTTTCAGTTTAACCTGTTCTGATTTAATTGAATTCTTTGGAAATTTGATCTCTTTATCAAATCAGCTTTCAGCAGAGGATTTCACACAAACTTCAGTCTTCTTCTCCACCTTGAGAACTTCAGGAATGAACTTCACAAATGGCACAATGGCCTTGACCGGGCTCCTTGGTTTTTTGACATTTACAGTTTTGTCTAAGCAATCTTTGATTTTAATTGGATAACCTTATTTGATTTTATTCTCATTTGTTTCAATATAAACACTTAGTTTATATTGAGGATTAGTTATCTGTGAAAGTATTAATTTAGTTTCTATAATCTTAGGTTCAGTTGACTTAGAAAGAGTGAGTGACTTAGGCATAACAGTGTAATTGTCATTATATAGAGGAGGATAAGAATTGTATCCTATCAAGTCATGTCCTTCGGATCTTTTTGGGAATCAAGCAACTCCTGCAGCTTTGCATAAGATAATTGAAACTTTTCATGTTTCACTTTAGTAGTTGATTGCTCAGCTTTGTATTTAGTTAACAATTCAGTTAACTTCTCATTCACGGCTGCAAGAGTGTAATTTTCCCCATATAGTATTTCAATATCTAAAAGTCTTGATTTGATTTTAATTTCAAAGCTTTTCATTTCATTTTTTAGCATTTCAGGTTTGACTTTTTCTTCTTTGATTTTAGCAGCCAGCTTGTGATTATGATCTCTATATCCCTGTAGTTCATTAATCCATTTTTCACTTTATTGATTTGATTTTACCTCAGATGGCATTGGAGTGGGGCCATCATTTATATGAGCCATTAGAGTATGATTTTGAAATTGAGGCTTGATTTCCTCTTCATACAGGCTCCAATCACACATATCATCTTGTCTGACAACAAGTGCATTAGAAGTAGTTTGGCTGTTTCCTTGAGCTTGATAAGTCAGTTGAGCCTGACTTTAGTGAGATTGCTGATGCTGATTTTGACGATGATATTGTTGAGGATTGCTTGACTAGAAGCTTGAACTGGGTTGTGATGATGGTTGACCATGATAGTTTCTTTGAAAGTTGTTGTTACTTCTTCTGGGTGCATTATATTCCCTTGAGAAGTGGCCAGTCATATCACTGTTGAAACATTTAACCTTGGATTTGTCATATCCAAGTTTAGTGTTTTCATTCAAACTCAGCTTCTTCCCCTTTCTGAAGAACTTCTTAGCTCTCATAGCAATCATGGCCATTTGCCATTGCAAATCCATTTCTTCCATATTAGTTGGATCCATTTCTTCCAGATCTTCTTGGATCAGATGAGCTGAAGTGAGTCTTCCTCCCAGGTAAGCTTCAAAACTTGCAACAAAAGCATTATAGGTAGTCTTTTGTTCTTCATATCTTTGGTCATAAGGCAATATTAAAGGTGTTGTAATTTCTAGAGTAGAGGATAATGGCTTGATCTATGGTGGAGTAGCAATGAACCCAGTTGTTCTAGCTTGATCTCTTAAGGAGAGAAAATCATATTCCTCAATCACAAAAGCATTTTTGACAGAATAAGTTTTGATGGAAATTTGTATGCCTCAATGACTTGTGGTCCACTAAGGTTCCTGCTCCTTTTATCTAGCTCAAGAACTTCAGTTTTTGCAATGATAATATCTAAACTTATGCTCTCCAGATCAAGTGTGTACTTCAGCATAGTTACACCTTGCTTCCAACTTTCAGGCAGACTATGCAACATCTTTTTCTTCATCTCCTTCTCCTTGTAAATAACCACCATAATATCCAGATCAATCAACAACTCCACAAACCGATGTTGTTGCTTTGAGATTGATTTTCCTTTGCGGTGATGGAAGGTTTCATATTGATTCACCAACTTGACATTGTTGATCTCAGCTACTTCACCACTTCCTTCACACATTATCTGTAGTGCATCCCATACTTCTTTTGTTGTTCCATTTTTTTAGCCTTCTCGAAACATCCATTTTCATGGCTTCTCTGAGAATGGAGTATGCTTTAAGATCAATCTTGATTTTCTTGTATTCACCATCATCAAAATTTAAACTTGGATCCTCAATGGGGATTCTGACTGTCTCATATTGTGCTACTTGATCAATACTAAGTGACACAGGAATGTAAGTTCCTTTGCATATTGAAATCTAGTAAGCAGGATCTACACCTGTAATATAATTCATAAAATTTATCTTTTATTGCTTAAACTCAGATTTGTGCTTAAGCATTGGTGGTTTAGAAGCATGACCAAGTTCAGAATAATTAAAGGAATCCATTTTAATAAACTTGTTTTTAAAAGGTTTGAATATGGATTATATTGATTTTAAGTCCAATTTAATCAAACAGTCCAAAGTCAAGGTATTATGAAAAATTTACTGTTTAGATGATTTTGTTGATTTTAGGTCATTAAATTCAAATGATGATGATGTCTTTGTCTGATTTTGTTGAGAATCCACTGTTCGAAGATGTTCTAATGGTTTTGGTTTGGTAGATGAGTGAAGAATGTCGATGATTTAGATGTTTTTTAGCATGAATACATATTAGAAGTTGAAAACCTTGTTAATAGTAACTCAATCACCAGATCAATCGATTTTCGTTCAAATCTGAGATGATTTGAAGCGATCCAAGAGCCAAGGCTCTAATAGTAATTGATTGGGTATGAGAATGATATTCTCTGTGTTGATGTGATATCAACAAGGATCAAATATGATGACTGAGTCAGTGATTATGCAATGGAAATAGACAATCAAGGTTCACTGAATGTTAAGAAATACTCATAAATGCTTTGTATTAATGATGGTAAACAAGTTACAATGAATGCTATGGTTTTAGCAAAATACAGTAACTTGACACCTCTTAAATATATGACTATCGAATGTTCTAATATTCTGGTTGTCCCAAAAGTAAGGTATTCTATTCTATTTATAGGGTGACATAATGCCTATACAAAATGACTAAACTACCCTGACACTATACATTAGAATACTAGTATAAGTACAAAAATATAATAGCATTTGTACCTGTTCATCCGCATTGACTAATGCAGATGTCTTGGACTTCATGAGGTGTTCTTTTTTGTCTTCAGCATTAAGTTTGTTCATAGAATTGAAAAATGCGGATGAACAAATACTTAGCGCATTTGTCTTCTGTGCATCCACGTTAGTTAATACAGATGAACAAACACTTGTTAGCATTTGTTCTGACTATCGCAATGTATATGCGGATGAAGAAACACTTGTCAACATTTGTTCATTGGTCATCTGCATATACAAATACGGATAGCTAATACTTAGTCTTTATTCTTCACCCGCATATATTCTTGGACTTGTGGGATTTTACCAGCAGAACAACCATCAACCACCTCTTGAATTGGCATGTATGATCTTTTAAGGGTCCAACACTTACACTGGTTTCTCTTGGGTGAATACTATGTTTGAATGAATACTTATAGTCATTGGAGTACTTAAATTTATACACATCACTTGAAGTATACCAAATGCATATATTGTTCGATCATGCCATATTTATCTCATAGTTTGAACAACATCAACATGTATTTCAAACTAGACAATGAAGTCATGTAGGAACTAAATCTCCAAAACATGTATCTTAGTATGATTTTTTAAGTGTAGTTACATGTTTAAGAACTATGTTAGGTTCACTTATTGAAAAATGTGGAGGTCGATTGTGAAGGGTCCACACGTCCCATCGTACGATAAAGAAGATAATACCAAGGTAACTTAGGATCTATAATTATATGTTGATGTTGATTACAAAAAATTGAGAAAGATAAAAAGGGCTTTGCCTCTCTCACCATCTGATTATCCATAGAGATTTTCCATTGTTAACAAGTGGTGCCTTATTTTTAAATAACTATGGGATGGCTTAGTTGAAAGGTATAAGAACAATATGGATATGAAAGAGAACATAAATGACATGTCAAAACAACAGTTCAACATGTTTAATCACATCATGGGTGAGACTGTAGAGGCTCAAATCAATAGGTTCATGCATCTCGCCCTAATACATAAATCATAAAGTCTTTATACAATTAGAAAAGGGAAATAGAAAATAGCCAACCTAAGCACTAACCCTCTACATACTCTAACAAAGCATAATGTAGTAAACAATGACTTTACACTAAAGTCAACTTTTAATGTCCACGTAATTACGTAACATAATATGTTAAAAATATGAAAAGACATAATAACTATCTATTTAAAAAGCACCAATAGCATCGACGAGTAACACCAAAGGCCACACTTTACCGGCGAATCATGTCGTTGTCATAGGCCCATGACTATTTTTTTTCTTTTTTTTAAGGTCATCGACAACAATTGTTTTCTATTTTTTTATAGTCATCGACAACGGGTTGTATGACAAAAGTAGGGCATTTATTAAATATCTTCTTCTTTTTTTTAATAAATCCCTACCTCCTTTCTAGCATTACAAAAAACATTGTATCTTCGTATCACTTTCTTAATGGAGACTTTTCATGAGGAGACTTTTTATTAATTTCACTCGGATAATTTTTATTAATTTCGGGCATAGACATTCTATTATTTTCATTCTATATAAAGCCAAATATGTTATATCACTAAAAGAATATTGTTTGTACTATTCAAAAAACCATAATATAAAATTCTTATCTTTTCAATATCAATTATAAAGCGTCGCATAAATAAGTAAAAAGTATTTAAGAAGTAAAATATGAAAGAGTTAAAATCCATTAATTCTTTTTTTATCATGTGACAGTACAAAAGTATAAACGAAAATATCTAAATTAAAAAAATAATTATAACATAGGTCATACCCTCGATGTATACAAGTAATGAAGGAAGATGATACTATAAATATATATTAGCAAATATTATTTTTATTAAATCAAAGTACAAAAAAATGACGTTTTGTAACGCTCGACTTATATGATTACATTATCAAGTGAAAAAGTGAAAAAGTAAAAATCTAAGAAAGTGTAAAACTCTAAAGCATGCGAAAACACAGAGATTTACGTGAACATCAAGGGAAGCGATAAGTTGAAGTCATGTAAGAACTTGCAACATATGTAAACCTGGTGAAGTTTTTCACATATTCTCAAATGTATAAATAAGAGCTTTTTCTTTGTAATTAAATATATGTGTTGTTAAGTTTGTGTTTCAAAGAGTGTGTTCTTGGTGAGAGCAAAGAGACCGTCCGTGGGGAGCTCACCTCGAATGTATCAAGCTTACAAATAATGTATACTCATTTGGTTAAACTTAGTCTAGGTAAAAGAAAGGTATAAGTTAAGTTGGTTTGAAGAGTAGATATCATACTGTAGCTTTATACATCTTGCTATGAATGTCACAATAAGAAATTTGGGTTTAACATTGTGAATTGGCGGAAACATAAATGGCAACCTCATAAACGGTTTATTTTTAATATTGAAGTGTTAATGTTGTGGTTTCGACAATGAGCCTTGTGGAAGTAAAGAACTAGGTACGATATATCTTTGATTTTTTTTGTTCAATCTGCGGGTATTTGTTTCGTTCAATTTTAAGTTAATTAGAAGTGTTTATGAAATTGCAAAAGCTAATTTTAAAGTGAAACCCATTGGGAATTTTTAGATTGAAGAATTAAAAGCTTTGTTCCATTTCTGCTGGGGGACATTATAAATTTAACTTTTTAAGCTTTATATTTTTAGAAATTTAGATTTTAGTAGTTTTAAATGAAAACTTCTAAATGACATATAGCCCTTTATAAAATTCTGAATAATTCATATTAGTACTTTCTTAGATCTTTTAGTTTTGCGAGCAAGTTAGTCTTTGAGTTTCTAATAGTCAAATCCTTCAAATTTGATGAAATATCGTAGCATGGAATTGTCACACCCCGGGCCCAAGGAGGGTGAGACGTCACAAACTGGTAACAAACCTGGCAACTGAAACTAAGCAACTCATGAGCAAACAAGGAGAGTAATCACATGGCATCACATTTAGAGTCAAATCCGGGCTATAAAAGCCGAACCCGGTCACAAAAAGTAATAATTCAGTACGAATTGTATCATAAGTTTTAACAACATCAAGTTTAAATAGTTCAAAAGTTGAAATCAAGCTAAGCAATGCCATGGGGTCACGGTACTAGGTCATCCAAAAGTCTTCTAACCACTCTGGATTTCCCACAAAGATTACCTTAAACATGCTCAAAAAGAATTTGTATCAACTAAAAAGTTGGTGAATTCAAGTGCTTAAATTTTAAAAGCAAACGAACTCTTTATAATCCATTATTTGATTCTGAAATCATAAGTATCATTGTTGTGGGGTCACAATCAACCCTTCACTCAGTCCCGGCTAGCCTTTTCTAAACTTGTGTTACCGGTTAATCCCATAGGGAAACTGAGCCTCAAAACAGTGCATCATGCCTACCGGATGGTTCACCATAGTATCTTTTTAAAACTTGTTACATGTCACAAACGACCCCACAGGATCTCATTACGGAAGGCACTATGTGTGGGGGATTCCCGATGTAGATCTACCCACATAGACAAACGGTTCACACAAGAATTAATGATTGTGATACAAGTATCATCAAGTATCAACATTATCCACAACATATAGCATCATAAAATAGCATAGTAATAGTTTCAGTTCAAATATAGCATGCTTCATCCCAAAACAATAGTAAAAGGGAACACTAGAACTCACCTTAAAAATTAGAAAATAGATATTCGCGTAAGGCAACCGAGTCAACCCTAGCATCCTATCATCAAGATTCAAGCAATAAGCTATATGCTCTAGGGTCATTACAGATGTAATTAGATGTTTTATAAGGTTAGATGTTCCATAAACCTTGGTTCAACAACGTTTTGTGAATCCAAGGATCACAATCAGGAATTATCAGTGTTAGATTGGGTTCGAAATATTGATCGCGGAATTATCACTAATCGGTGTTCAATTAATTAAATATGAAATAACAAACACAATAAAAAGAAATAATGAAGAACAGAACAATTTAAGTGCAATAAATGAATGAACATGATTTGATTCAAAAGTTTTTCATTAAAACAGATTAATTATTACAAATGATCTAATAATATTTGCTAATGATGATGTTTTCTATCGATGATTTTGGTGTAATTGATGTGGCGGCTTGTTAGGGTTCAACAATGAAATAAACTGAAGCTTACCAAATGATAATTACAACCGACTAAAGATCTCATTGTACAAGTTCGGAGACCAAGTTGATAAACAGAAGAAAACAAATACAAGACAAAGTCAACATCAAGACAAAAAGAAAATTCAAAATTAGGTCATGATGTAACATTAGTATAAATAGACCAACTAGTGCATTTTTTCATGTGTGGCTATTGTGTGTGAGTTTCTCATGGTGTAAATCACCACCCAAGGAGAAATCATCTCCTTTGGGTGGGTTTAATTTCATCGACCATCTATGATTCTCATTGTAACTTGTTTATCAACATAGATGAAATCATAACTTTATTATTATCCATCTCTTTGTTCTTTGATTCACACACATACACCCATCTTAATTTTGATTTCTAGATCTGAACGTGATAAATCCTAAGATCCAAGCTCATTGAATCTGAAATATTGATTTAGCAAAATGGTATAAGAGCTGTTGGTTGCTGGATTCATCTAGTTTTCAGATCTTATTTCAACTTTATGATGTCAAGAACAAAAGAAGAAAATCAGAAAAATGAAGAACAAATTCTCTGTTCATCAAAACCCGATATGTTCATCACAAAACACAAAAGAAAAACAACAAGATCTGTTCAAACTTGGTAGGATTTGAAGAATCGTGAACACGTTCATGATTATTGCTTCAAAATTTGAAGCAATTGAATAAGATTATTATCAAAAATGAAGAAAACCCATCTATTCATCTCAAAATCAAAAAGAAAAATCATCAGATGTGTTCTAATATGGTATAATTTGAAGAAATATAATCATTCCCTGGATTATTCCTTCAAAATCAGATGCAATCGAACATGATTATCATCAAATTCCGAAGAAAAGATGAAGAAATAGAAGCTACTACAGATTGCTCGACCTGCACTACGGTGTGAAACCAAATTTTGTTCAAGTCTCAGAGCAAATGCGAATGAAGCTTGAACAAATGTGGATATGTTTCACACAAATGCGGATGTGTTATACACAAACGCGGAAGTGTTATCCACAAATGCGGATGAGTTAATCGTAAATGCAGATGCCTTGTCACCAAATACGGATGACTTCTCACCAAATGCGGATGACTTGTCAACAAATGCAGATGAGTTGTCAACAAATGAGGATGCATTGTCAACAAATGCGGATGCATTGAGAACAAATGCAGATGCATGGTCAACAAAAGCGGATGCATAAAACTGGCCAAACAAATACGGATGAACATCATTCAAATACAAAGAAAACAAAGAAATACGAATGAACAAATGGGAACAACAACAAGAAAAAGACAATATCATGAATACGGACGAATGCAACCAACAGGCACGCCCATTTTCGATCATGAAACCAAAAAATAAGAGTATAGAAATCAACTTTGGTCATGTTTTCACAGATTCATCTAAGGACTTGTACAACTATTAATTGCTCTTTCTAAAGTACTTGGGCTAACATTTTGTGATGATGTTTTGCACCCGTGTCTGACTACTAAGTGGAACAGATAGACAGACTTTAATCAAGGGGAGTACTCATTATCTGAAGAATGCCATTCATCAAGATATTTTAAAAGAGTCGAAATGTGTTCAACATTGACTCATGTTCCTGATGCAGTTTATTGAAGTTCAAAGCCTCACCATATGCCTAATACATTCTAATCATTGAGTTGTGATATGAACTGTAATCCAAGAGTGGTACAATCCATATCCAATACCAAGAAGTATTCTCAAGAGATTCTAACCTTTGTCAGAAATATATTAGGAGAAGCTTAATCTGAGGGGGAGAACATCAGTGAATCGTGTCAGAACATTATTCAATCAAGAAGACATGTGATAGAGAAGATCTTCAAGTTCAAGGTTTGGCAAGCATCAGTTTAGGGGGAGTATTATTAGGGTTCAACAATGTAATAAACTGAAGCTTACCAAATGATAACTACAACCGACTAAAGATCTCATTGTACAAGTTCAAAGACCAAGTTGATAAATAGAACAAAACAAATACAAGACAAAGTCAACATTAAGACAACAAGAAAAGTCAAAATTAGGTCATGGCGTAACATTAGTATAAATAGACCAACTAGTGCATTTTTGCATGTGTGGCTCTTGTGTGTGTGTGTTTCATGGTGTAAATCACTACCCAAGGAGAAATCATCTCCTTTGGGTGGGTATGATTTCATCAACCATCTATGATTCTCATTGTAACTTGTTTATCAACATCAATGAGATCATAACTTTATTATTATCCATCTTTTTGTTCTTTGATTCACACACATACACCCATCTTAATTTTGATTTCTAGATCTAAACGTGATAAATCCTAAGATCCAAGCTCATTGAATCTGAAATATTGATTTAGCACGCATGTTAGGGTTTTTGTGATTGATTGATCGTATCGATCGATGTATTGTTAGGTATTCAGCCATCCTCAAATTGTGAACCTAGGTATTGTATTTATAGGCTCATGGATTTACTGTTAGGGTAACAGTAAATCTCTTGGAATCAGTAACTTTCTTTATTTAGGTAAGAAAGTTACTAAGAGAATGTAATGATATGACATTCTCTGACTGAGGTAAAGTCGTCCGTGGAGGTTGACTTTATGACATCAATAAGTGATTGATCTTGTTGACATGATGATACTTGGTAATGTACATGCAAGTGTTGGTCTTCCGTAGGAGTTTTGCTTTCCATAGGAGTTTTGTCTTCTGTAGGAGTTTCTGTCTTCCTTATGAGTTGAAATTCAATTGGAATGCAAGTTGTTCATCCGCAGATCTTTGGTCTTCCGAAGGTTCTCTTGACTTCATCCTCAGAAAAGTGTTCTTCCACAGAAAATCCTCGGATGCACTTTGATTAAGATTATCTACGGATGAACAAAATGTTCATCGATAGATGTCTCTTACACTTAGTCAATTTCCAAATTGACTAAGTATATATTGTTAAACCTGCAAATACACATAAATCAACACAGTTATGGGTTAACTTATATATGTACAAAGAATACATTAAGATAATGATTTACAAGATTTCATTACAAAAATTAATTAAAGTGCTAAGCCTATACAATGTCTAGACCTATCAAATCTAGATCCAACAATACTCCCCCTTAGGCTTAGACACTTGTAATCAGTTGTTCAAAATTGATAGCTCTTTAACTCTTGACACCATCTTCTTGTTAAAATAGGAGACTGCATCCTTTTGATCATCATACTTGTACTTGATCTCCATACTACAAATCTTCTGTAGTGTCTCAAAACTCAATCCCAGAATATCTTCTTCAATAGTAAGATTTTCCAAAACATTGTTATTGTTTACATCTCAAGTTCATCCTGTTTAGAGATGCTCAATTTTGTGACTTCAGGAATCTCTCTACCCAACAACTGCCTAGATTCAAATTTCCTTCTCTTGTAGGCCTTATCATGTAGTTTGTCAATGACTTGAATTAGATGCACATATAAGCATAAGTCATTTTGGGCTTGTTCATCATTGAGCTTTGGAAAGAACTTATCATGAAGATATGAAGTGTAGCTTGGATGTAGAAGTTCAATTTATATGGGATCAAAAGGTCATACTCTTGCCTTTCTTATTATCTTCATTTCTTAGTAGCACCAATTCCTTGTTTCTCTCAACATATCTCGATTCTATTATAGGGAATATGTATCGATTGCCTTCAATGATCTTGATTGGAGCTGTTTTTCTATTTGAGTATCCAATTCTCCTCAGAAATTCATCATCAACCAATGTAGAAAAGTGGATTTTGATCTTCTTTGCCCTTGACTTCTTTTCTTGTGCTCAGCATCTTCCCTTCTTGCTTCCTTTAGCACATCATCCTTGAATTTTGTTTTTAGTTTCCCCACAGATAAAGAGAAGCCTCTTCCTCTTGGGCTTATTAGGTAGTTTCAGATGATTAAACTTTGGAGATCATCAATATCAGCATCAGGCAGCAACAACATTGATTCAAGTACATGGAAGTATTCAATCTTCCAGATACCCTCTTGATTAGTGCACAGTCCCACTCTGGATCAAATTTCCAGGCCATAATCATGTTTTCCTCAATAGAAGTGGAAGTTGTGATGTGATCAAACAACTGGATCAGAGAAGATTTTTCTTTAGTAATCTCTCTCACAGTTGTGCCAGTGGCCATACTTTTCCAGGAATTACCTCTATAAGTACTCTGGTGAGTTTTTCTTTTCCTTTTTGTTGATCATGGCTTTCAACTATCACTGGCTCAGCAAGGGTCTTTGCTTGATGTTCATAGGTAGGATTTGGAGCTTCAGTCCTGAATCTTACTCCAGTTTCCAATTCCACCTTCATTACATGCTCTATCATTCTCCTCAGCTATCCCATTAATCTCCCTTTTTGCTCATGCATCTTGTAATTGTGACCTTGCAACCAGCAAGTCATATTGTATTTTTTGAGTTTAGCTGTCTCACAGTGACCGAGTTCTTTCTTTGTTTTATGAATAGATTGAAATGTTGTGAATGTTTCATAGCTCAAATTTGGTATCATGAAACTAGCAACCTCAAGTTCTTTAGGTGCATACTTCATCTCAGTCTTATTCATTCTTTCAACCATGTCATAAGGAAACCCATGGTTGATCAATGTCATGAACATAGATGATTGTGGCCTCTCTTCTAGGATGTCTTTTGTAGTCAACAATTCATCATCTTTTTGTTCCTTTTGTTCTTGTGGAGAGTCCACCTTGGTTAACTTTTCCCATTAAGCATCACACTCAGCATCATAAAGTGAAATTGGCTTCATAGTTGACAAATCTACAGAAGGAGTGTGCTCTGTGACATAATTCTTGCCCTTTTTGCAGAATCCTCGGTTTCCATTACCTTCTTCTCACTCTTTCCCAGATACTGTCGTTTCCTCCTGTATGGAATGATTGTTTTTGAGGCTTTAGTAGATTCTTTTGTTGTTTTTGTTGATGGAGTGCTTGATTCAAGAGCACATATCTTCATTTTCAGCTCATCTAGTTCTTTATTTTTCATTTTCAGTAGATCAGCTTGATCACAGATAGTGTTCTTAGCTTTGTTGACTTCAATCATAAGCTGCTCCTTTTCATAGTTCTCATGATCAATTGACTCTTTGAGTTCTTTAACTAACTCATGTAGTGCATCAATCACTACATTGTTACTTTGAGCATCTTCTCTCAATCTTTTAAGGGTTGCCTTTTGTTTTATCAATTGATCCTCCTTCTCCCTAATCATTCCTTTCAACTCCTTTATTCTCTCCAATCTCTTGTTTGACTTGATAGTCAGCTTGTTAAACTCAGCAACAAGATAGCTTTTACTCACATCAATGTCATCATCATTCTAGCCATCTCATGATAGGCTATAACATCAACATAAATGGCTTCACCCACCGCCTTTTGTTCAACCTCTTGCTCTTGTGCTTTCTCATCTTCTAAACACAATTCTTCAGTTTTCTCTTCTTGAACAACCTCAATATCTTCCTCAAGATTTATGACTTTTGTTGGAGCAACACTTAGAGTGCTTGAGGTTGATTCAACTGATGGGGATATTGGCTTTTGATGAGAGGATTGGTGAAGATTGGGAGTAAGTGAAATAGGTTCAGTGATGTTGGTGTTGAGTGATGATGGAGATTGGGGAATGGACAAGGGCTGAGTGTTTTCACTGGCTTGAAAACTGGTTCAGTAGCACCAGTGTTTAGGGATGGTTGTGAGTGCATGGGAGAGATGGGCAAAGTGTGCTCACTTGCTGGTGATTTTATTGGTGGTGATGGAGGGTGATTTTGAATTGGTGATTATGGGTGAATAGGTGAGATGGGCTGTGTGTTTTCACTGGTAGGGGATTGAACTTGTGGATCTGGGTTAATAGGTGAGATGAACTTTTTAGTAGCAGCAGAAGAGTTGTTTTGTTGATCTTCATACACCAACTCTTGAGGAATATTGGAATAAGGATCAACCACATAATAAAACATGGGCATATCTTCACCTTCATACTTTCCACTGATCTTGTTTTACGCAGATCTTCCCAAATGAGCTTGTACAAACACATCACCTACTCTTTCTGTCACAGGCAGCTCAGCATTAATGATCAGTTGGAGGAACCTTGGAAACATGTACATCTTATCAGCTTTAAGTACTCTTATTTAATCATACAAACATCTAAAGATGTATTTTGAGTAGTCGTAGGTCCTTCCCTCAAATATTCCAATAATTCCAAAAGAAACGTGCCTTGAAAACCTATCTTACCCTGATTTTCTATTTGAAATGCATTTCAAATAAGTGTGACATAAAAATCTATATGGCTTGTATAGTCTTCCTTTCTTGATTTCACCCTTATCAAAATCACCATCATAAGCCATCAAATAAAAGATGTTATATACGTATTCATACTTAAACACATCCGGGAAACCTGCCTCATGTTGTCCTAACTTAAGAACTCTCCTAATAGTTTTTTGAGAAACCCTCATCCATTCATTCATAAATCATATCATTTTATCCTTCTTGTTCTATCACAACAGAGTTCCAGAAGTCTATAATGTGCTATTGGCGGATTACAGGCTCTGCTGTCAGGGCATAGAACAACCAGGATCTTCTTAAGTACCGTATGATGTCTCGACACCCTTCGGGCACAGGGTCATCAGCATTCAGAAAAGCACATATGTTGTGCTCTCTAGCAAATCGATTAGCCTTCTGTACATAATAATGAAGAAGATTAGGTTAGAACAGAGTTATCGACCATAAGAATGTGAAGAGTTTTGATGATAGCAGTTCATTTTTGATGATTATGATATGTTTTACCTTGAAAACAATGATTTAGAATTAAGACTAAGTTCAAGTTTAGTGTATGATTGATGTAGTGATTCAGGTAATTTGAATGTTTGTAAAAGAGGGGTGATGTTTTAGAGAATGATTTTCTAGGTCAAAAGTTCTCTATAAAAGTGAATAATGAATACTTAAGTCAAAAACATCATTTATACTCCCTTGGACTTATTAATTTCATTTATTAAATGAAGAGATTACCCTTCCATGGAATTTATTGATTCTGCATATTCTAATTCTTCCGTAGGATTTCTACAGATGCCTAAATTTAAAGAATTGAATTTTGATGAAGTATAATTTAATTATCCATAGCTTACTAATCAATGGAAATATATTATACTTTTAAAATATCACCACATCCTTAGGTTACCAATCTACGAATTGTCATATTTTTCTGGTTTAAGTTTTGCACTATAGCATCCACTGATAAGTGAAACGCACTATAGCTTTTGCTGATAAGTGAAATGCATTATAGCTTCTGCTGAAATGTAAAGTTTGAAACTTATTTGATTGTATGGTTCTATCAAAATGATAGAACCATTTGTTACTTTTGGACCTTGTTGACTTTGTTTACATGACAATTTGTGCAAGAAAAATTATAACATGAAAAACCTCATGTATCCTACAACCAAGTTAGTGCTCAAGTTCGAATTCCTTCATTGGACTATTGATTTGACAATTCAGATTTCAAGCTTTCATGTATTAGATACTCCCCCTAAATTTGTGATTATTGATGAGATGAGACATTCAACTTAAGTTTATGAAAAATAATAACATGAAATGCACATGATTGTCCAAAAGAACTGAAAAATAAATAAACTAAAATAAACTAAAGTAAATTAGATTCTCTATACAAGCATATATTAATATATAATGGGATCATACTATAACACTAAGCATCTTCCTGTTTAATCTGTTTGATGAAATGAAACCTGAATCTAGTGTTGGTTGCAAGTATGATTTCCACATAAATTCAAACAAGAGTATAGTGTCAACTAGGCATGTTGTTTATCATGTTTTGATGTTTATTAAAGATAAACAATTATGGGCTCCATATTCAATTCACATTAGAGTTTGTCCTCCTTTTGTGAGTCAAATCATCACTTTTTCACACTTAGAAACTATGTACTTTAAGTTATAAGTTCTATCTTGAGATTTATTTTACATCTCATTAATGCATTGATGCAAAAGCTCTTAAGTTAATATACAGTTCATCACTATAGGACCGTTTAAGGGTGCTGGTCACTTACAACACAACAACAAAATGAGGAGAGATCTTTAGAACACTAAACAGATCATATAAGGAATTGGTAATTTATAAGTAAGATACTAAGAACACAAGTAAACTATGAGATAGAACAAGATTGCAAACAACATAAGTTTATGGTTTTCAAGAATGTTGTATATTGCTCTCAAGTTCTTTTACAAGTATTACAAAGCATAGAAAGGCAGATTGCCTTTTGACTAGTTACTATGACATGCCATAGCTCATATCCTAATATATTACAAAAAAGATAAAAGTACATAAAGTAAAAAGCACAGACTCAAGACCTCAATGTACAGTTACCAAAAGCATGGACCTTTTCACCAACTTGTGAAAGTTGGTGACTAAACAGAGTTACAGCGGAAAAGTGGTCCAACTTTTTGGTAAAGTACATAAGATAAAAGCATGTCTCTAAAAGTCTTCTGAATAAATCTGTCTTCACTCTTTGGATTCGCAAGAATTTGTCTTTGAAGCTTCGAAAGACTTCACTTTTGGCTACGATAGATGTTGGTCTTGGCATCAGAAGATTTTACATTTAGAATATTTTCTAGTGCACTGTATAAAACTTCCGAAGCATCTTTATTTCAGTACTTCAGTGCATGCATGTAGAAAGACTTTAGTTGTTTTGGTTGCATAAGACTCATAGGAATCCTAACAAACTCCCCCTAGGCTAATGCTACCAAAACATTTTGAAGATCTTTATATGTTGACAGTCCTCATCATGATGATGACCATGCCCTTCTTTATTAAATGGTCAGGATCACTCAGACTCTCATAATATCTTTTCATCTCAAAGAGATCATGAAGAGGTAGGTTGAATAACTCTTTCCATGTGTAGACATCTTCACCACCTAGATCTCTGATCACATGCCATCTTTCTGGATTAGTTGTGAAGGTCCAGGATAAGATACGTCTTTCAGTTGTAAGAGGAGCCACTTGAATTGGAGTTGATGGGGCTGCCTCTTAATGCACTTCCTCAGGGTGATCTGATTCATCCTGAGGCATGGAAGACTTTAACTGAGAAGACTAGCCTGCAGCACCTTGTTGATCAGTCTTGTCTTCATCAGTTAGGTGTTCCTCTCTCACAGGTTCAGAAGGAGAGGGAGTTTGACCCTGCTGTGGATCAGAAGATTAAGCTTGTTGAGAATCAATAGGAGGTCCAGGTTGTGTTGTCTCAAGTTGTTCAACCTTAACCTCCACTTCAGGAGGAACTTGACTTGGAGGGGAGTGTAAGTCAATGAGCTCTCATCTTTTGAGCCTCTGCTTGATTACCCTAATATGCTCATCCATTATGGATAGAGACCTAGGGCCAAGTCTCCTTCCGTAGAATCCATACAGCTTCACAAAGCTCATCATCCTTTGTCTGTCAGCAAACTTCTTCATACTCTTTTGGATGATCGCTCTTGACTTTGTAGCTTCATCCCTTAATTTCCTCTTTGTTGCCTTTTGTTCTTTGAGTATTTGTAGTTCAAGATGTATGAGATACTCAAACTCAATATACTCAAAGGACAAGGGAAGAAGTGCATATGCCTGATAGAGACATGCGGCACTCAGGTAGTTGATCATGTTTTGCCTATCTGTTTCTTTGTCTAACTGAGGTTCTCGTGAAGCAGCCGCAGTCTCTTGCACAGGGCTATCTTGAACTGGGGAGAGAGTAGGAACATGCTTGTACAGTCTTTTTTGTCTCTTCTCTTCTTTGATTTGGAGGACCAATCTTGCATCCTTTTCTTCCTTCCTCTCCCTAGACATTTTCATGTCTGCCAGTTTATTAAGTTCCTCTAAGGGGAGATAAATTATTTGATCAATATCATAGTTCCTGGTCTGCAGGTATGTAATCCTGACTGCCCTCAACTCATCATCTTGAGTGTTTGTTCTGGGGGCCGCCCTGATTGTAGTTTGCATGAAGCCTGTAGACCCAGAGGAACTTTCTCCCCATAGCTTCTTCTTCCTTTCTCTCTCTCTCCTCCTCAATCTCCTCAGGAGTCATAATCTTTTTCCATTTGTCACACACAGACCTTTGTGACACAGGGTGGAGAGAGCTTTGGCCTTCATTGCCTGGTGTAGCTTCCAAGCTCTGGCCAGAGAGAGGCTGTGATACACCTTCACCAGCAGGTGTGTCACTGAGGGAATGGATTTCCGAAGTAGTTGTAGGTGTGACAGGGCTCTAATGCTCTATCATTGGACCTTTAGTCAAGGTTTTCCCTTTGAAGCTAATCTCTGGGTATGCCTTAACATCCAGTTGACCAATGACATTAGCTGATTGCCTTTGTCTCCTTCTCAGACTGAACTCTTCTGTAATGCTATCTTGAATCCTTTGTGCCAGTCTGCCAGCTTGTCTAGATTGGCTTGGATTGACAAGTGGCATGTTGATTAGGTCAAGACCTTCATAATAGTTCAAGGTCTGAAAATTGAATACTTCTTGGTGCCCTTGAACTCTTTGAAGAATGAGGGCTCTTCTATCAGCATCATACCTCCACCCAATTACATAGTTTGAGATTCCTTGGTGTGGGTATTGCATAGCCCTTGGAATGCCTTCCTCAAAGAGACTCTAAATGAGAGAGTCTAGAGAGTCCACATCAAAGTAAACATCAAAGTGAACTTGAGGAAGTTGATGAGTATGCACAATTGCAAGTGAGGATGGTAGTTCTTATTGTCCATACTCCCTGAAGAACCCCCAGGTTTTGTGATTGCAATGACTTTCTCCCCATTTTTGGTAGCATCACCCTCTTGCATAGGTGAGCTAGGAGTTAGGTCAATCACATCCATAGGTTCTTGTGTTCCTGGTTGAGCTCTTTTTAAAGGTCTCCTAGGTAGTTTTTCCCTAAGATAAGATATCTCAAGTTGTTGATCATTGACCCAGTTTTGCAGGGTAGTCACCTGAGATTCAAGGTGACTAACCTTAGAGACTAGGTAGGTGCATGTTTTTGACAGATTTTGCACCTTTAGTCTCAAATTCCCTTCATCTTCATTAGAAGAATCACGGGGGGATGAGAGAATTGGACAAAGCTCCTAACTCTCACCACCAGCTTTGTGTTCTTGGTTGCTAGATTTCCTCTGCTCACTGATAGCCTCAGTTGAAGTGTCAATGGGCTGAGTTGCCATGGTTGAGGTCCTAATGATGTAATCACTTGTAGAAGTGAGAACCTCTTCCATATGGATCTCTTGAACAGGTTCAGAGAGGTCCACCTCAGTAATGGGTGACTGATGTGGGCTAGACATAGGAGACTTAGGAGCACTCATCTCTTTTTGAGGAGGGGATGAGTAGAGAGACTCATGGTACTCACTGAATCCTATGTCTTCATCTGTATATAATTCAAGGTTAGGAATGGGTTTATTAGAGTATAAAGGCTGGGGATGGTAACTGTCGCCCGAAGGTTGTTCACTTGAGTGTTGAGACTCAGGGTGAAGGCTAGTGAGCTCATCAGGCTGAGCATGAGAAACCTCAGCACTGATCCTTTAAGAAATGGGAGTGGTTTGCTCCTCATGAGAAGTGGGAGCTCAAGTGTCCACTTTCTCCTATATGGGTGAGTATATGGGGGCCTGCACAAGCTCAATAGCTTCAGCAGGGCTTCGTTTGGAATTTCTTTGGTAGGTGACGGTTATTTGAGGCCTTTTTGGTGGTTGAGAGGTAGAAGGTGTTGCAGGTTCGATGAAGGGTATGCAATTACAGCACAACAACACAATGAGGAGAGTTCCTTAGAACACTTAACAAATCAAATAGGGAAATGGTAAATTATATTAAAGATACTAAGAAAACAAGTAAGAATGAGACAGAACAAGATAGCAAACAACAAGTATTTGGTTTTCAAGAATGTTGTATATTGCTTCTCAAGTTCTTTTACAAATGTTACAAAGCATAGAAAGAAAGTTACAAGTACTTGAGATACATATACTACATCCTACAGCCGGCCATACTTTGAAAGCCAGCTGGATACATAAGAATAGACAACAAAATCAAATGTAGAGTCAAAATGCAGATTCCCTTTTGACTAGTGACTATGACATGCCATAGCTCACATCCTAATATATTACAAAAAGGATAAAAGTACATAAAGTAGAAAGCACAAACTCAAGACCTCAATGTATAGTTACCAAAAGCATAAACATTTTCACCAACTCATGTAAGTTGGTGACTAAACAGAGTTGCAGAAGAAAGGTGGTCCAACTTTATGGTAAAGTACATCAGATAAAAGCATGTCTCTAAAAGTCTTTAGAAGAAATCTCTCTTCACTCTTTGGCTTCGGAAGACTTTGTCTTTGAAGCTTCGGAAGACTTCACTTTTGGCTTCGGAAGATGTTGTTCTTGGCTTTGGAAGATTTACACTTAGAATATTTCTAATGCAAGGTGTAAAACTTCTGAAGCATTTCTACTTCTGTTCTTCAGTGCATGCATGCAGAGAGACTTTGGATGTTTTGGCTGCATCAGACTTATAAGAGTCCTTATAAACTCCCTCTAGGCTGATGCTACCAAAACATTTGAAGACCTTCAGCTTTTGACAGTCCTCATAATGATGATGACCACGCCCTTCTTCATTAGATGGTCAGGATCACTCAGACTCTCATAGTATCTTCTCATATCAAAGAGATCATGCAGAGGTAGGTTGAATAAGTTTTGCCATGTGTAGACATCTTCACCACCTTGATCTCTGATCACATGCCAACTCTCTGGACAAGTTGTGAAGGTCCAGGATAAGATGGGTCTCTTAGATGCAAGAGGAGCCACTTGGATTGGAGTTGATTGGGATTCCTCTTCATGCACTTCCTCAGGTTGATCTGACTCAGCCTGAGGTATAGAGGTGGATGATTCAGGCTTCTTATTCTTCTTTGACTTTGGTTTAGGAGCCATCCTCTTCCTCCTCTATGAGGACTTTAACTGAGAAGACTGGTTTGCAGCACCTTGTTGATCAGTCTTGTTTTGCTCAGTTGGGTGTTCATCCCTCACAGTTTTAGAAGGAGAGGGAGTTTGACCCTGTTGTGGATTAGAAGATGAAGCTTGTTGAGGCTCAGCAAGAGGTCCAGGTTGTGTTGTCTTAGGTTGTTCAACCTTAACCTCTACTTCAAGAGGAGCTTGACTTGTAGGGGAGTGTAAATCAATTAACACTTCACTTTTGATCTTCTGCTTCATTACCCTAATGTGGTCATCCATTATGGATAAAGACATAGGACCGAGTCTCCTTCCAGAGAATCCATACACCTTTAAGAAACTCTTCATCCTCTGTCTGAGAGTAGACTTATTCATGCTCTTTTGGATAATGGCTCTTGACTTTGCAGCCTCTTCCCTCATCTTTCTTTTTGTTGCTTTTTGTTCTTTGAGCACTTGAAGTTCAAGCTGTTTGAGATACTCAAACTCAATGTACTCAAAGGACAATGGAAGAAGTGTAGATGTCTGGTAGAGACCTATGGCACTCAGGTAGTTGATCATGTTTTGCCTATCTGTTTCCTTGTATACCTGAGGTTCTTGTGTAGGTGCCACAGTCTCTTGCACAAGGCTTTCTTGAACTGGGGAGAGAGTAGGGACATGTTTGTATAATCTTTTCTGTCTCTTCTCCTATTTGATTTGGAGAAGTAGCCTTGCATCCTCTGCTTCCTTCATCTCTCTTGACACTTCCATGCCAGCCAGTTCATTAAGTTCCTCTAAGGGGAGAGATATAGTCTCTTCAATGTCATAGTTCCTAGTCTGCAGGTAAGTAATCCTAACTGCCTTTAACTCATCATCTTGAGTGTTTGGTCTGGGAGCAGCCCTGATTGCAGCTTGCATGAAGCCTGAAGACCCTGAGGAACTTTCTCCCCTTAGCTTCCTTATCCTCTCTCTCTCTTCCTCCTCAATCTCCTCAGGAGTTAGAATCCTTTTCCCTTTGTCACCCACAGACCTTTGTGACACAGGGTGGAGAGAGCTTTGGCCATCATTACTTGGTGTAGCATCCAAGCTTTGGCCAGAGAGAGATTGTGATACACCTTCACCAACAGGTGTTTCACTGAGGGAATGAATTTCTGAAGTAGTTGTTGGTGTGACAGGGCTCTCAGGCTCTATCACTGGGCCTTCAGCCAAGGTTTTCCCTTTGAAGCTAATCTCAGGGTCTGTCTCAACATCCGGTTGACCAATGACATTACCTGATTGCCTTTGTCTCCTTCTTAGATTAAACTCTTCAGTAATTTTGTCTTGAATCCTTTGTGCTAGCCTGTAAGCTTGTCTAGATTGACTTGGGTTGACAAGTGACATGTTGATCAGGTCAAGACCTTCATAGTAGTTCAACGTCTGAAAATTGAACACATCTTGCTGCCCTTGAACTCTTTGAAGAATGAGGTCTCTTCTATCAGCATCATACCTCCACCAGATAATGTAGTTTGAAGTTCCTTGGGATGGGGATGATATAGCCCTTGGAATGCCTTCCTCAAAGAGACTTAGGATGAAGGAGTCTATAGAGTCCACATCAATCTGAAGTTGAGGAAGTTTCTGAGTATTCACAATTGCAAGTGAGGATGGTGAGTCCTCAATGTCCATACTCAATGAAGAACTCCCAGGTTCTGTGACTGTAATGACTGTCTCCCCCTTTATGGTAGCATCACCCTCTTGCATAGGTAAGCTAGGAGTTAGGTCAATCACATTCATAGGATCTTGTGTTCCTGGTTGAGCTCTCCTTAAAGGTCTCCCAGTTAGTTTTTCCCTGAGATAAGATATCTCAAGTTGCTGATCATTGACCTTGTTATGCAGGGTAGTCACTTGAGATTCAAGGTGACTAACCTTAGAGACTAAAAAGGTGCATGTTTCTGATAGTTTTTGCACATTTAGTCTCAAGTTCCCCTCATCTTCATCAGAAGAATCATTGGGGGATGAGATAATTAGACCAAAGTCCTCTCTCTTACCACCAGCTTCAGGTTCTTGGCTGCTGGATTTCCTCCGCATATTGACAGCCTCAGTTGAAGTGTCAATGGGCTGAGTTGCCATGGTTGAGTTCTTAATGATGTAATCATTTGCAAAAGTGAGAGCCTCTTCCATATGAACCTCCGAAACAGGTTCAGGGAGATCCACCTTAGTGATAGGTGACTGATGTGGGCTAGACAAAAGAGACTCAGGAGTAATCATCTCTCTTTGAGTAGGGGAAGAGTAGAGAGACTCATGGTACTAATTGAAACCTAAGTCTTCATCAGTATAGAATTCAAGGTTGGGAATGGGTTGATTTAAGTCTAAAGTCTAGGGATGGTAACTGTCCCTTGAAGATTGTTCACTTGAGTGTTGAGAATCAGAGTGAAGGCCTAAGGTAGTTGGGCTTGTGAGCTAATCAGACTAAGCATGAGGAACCTCAGCACTGATTCTTCAAGAGATGGGAGTGGTTTGCTCCTTAGGGGAAGTAGGAGCTCTAGTATCCACTTCCTCCTGTATGAGTGAGTGTATGGGAGCCTACACAAGCTCAATAGCTTGAGCAGGGGTTCGTTTGGATTTTTTTTGGTAGGTGAGGGTGATCTGTGGTCTTTTTGGTGGTTGGGAGGTAGAAAGTGTGGGTTCAACACTAGCTTGTGTTGCTAGGTTGTCACCTTGAGCAATGAGCTATAACATTTTTGGGACAAGGGTTGTTTCTACCCTTGAGAAGCCTACAATTGGCATCTTTATGATTTTAAAGATGTCGGGCTTCATCTACCCCAATTTAAGAATATTACTTGTTTCCCTGAACTGTGAGCCCAATTCACAGTTGAGAATGTATTGAACATATATAGGAAACATATAATACTCTAAGAAGTCCAAGTTAGCAAGAAAATGTGTAAACAAACTGAGATTTTCTGAACTTGACCCCTGAACCATTCCATGCACAATGAAGGAGAGATCCTCAGGAATCTGGTACTACCCTCCATGCTTGTTTGACAAGCTGTGGATAACCACATGAAGCAGGTATTTCCACTGGGATAAGACCTTCCCTTTCTTGTAGGTCTTTGCAGAGAAATCTCCCTCATAGCTCATCTGCTCAAAAGAATGTCTTCAATGATGAAAAAGGTGAGTTGTCCTTCCCTAAGGAAGCTGTAAATCATTCCTTTGAGCAGATGGGCTATGAGGGAGATTTCTATGTAAAGACCTTCTGGAAAAGGAAGGTCTTATCCCAGTGGAAATACCTTCTTCATGTGGTAATTCACAACTTGTCAAACAAGCATGGAGGGTAGGACCAGATTTCTGACGATCTCTCCTTCATAGTACATGAAATGGTTCAAGGAGACAAGTTCAGGTACTCTCTTGTTTATACAAATTTGCTTGCTAACTTGGACTTTTTAGAGTAGTATATGTTTCCTAGATATTTTCAACACATTGTCAACTGTGAACTGGGCTCACAGTTGAGGGAAACAAATAATATTCTTAAATTGGGCCAGATGAAGCCTGGCATCTTTAAAATTATGAAGAAGCCAACTGTAGGCTTCTCAGGGGTAGAAATAGCCCTTGTCCCAAAAATGTTACAGCTCATTGCTCAAGGTGACAACCTAGCAACACAAGCTAGTGTTGAACCCACACCTTTTACCTCCCAACCACCAAAAAGGCCACAAATCACCCTCACCTACCAAAGAAAATCCAAACGAACCCCTGCTCAAGCTATTGAGTCTGTGCAGGCCCCCATATACTCACCCATACAGGAGGAAGTGGACACTAGAGCTCCCACTTCTCCTGAGGAGCAAACCACTCCCATCTCTTCAAGAATCAGGGATGAGGTTCCTCATGCTTACCCTGATGAGCTCACAAGCCAAACGGACTTAAGCCCTCACTTTGAGTCTCAACACTCAAGTGAACAACCTTTAGGGGACAATTACCTTCCCTAGCCTTTAGACTTAAATCAACCCATTCCCAACCTCTCATTCTATACTGATGAAGACTTAGGTTTCAGTGGGTACCATTAGTCTCTTTACTCTTCCCCTACTCAAAGAGAGATGAGTACTCCTGAGTCTCCTTTGTCTAGCCCACATCAGTCACCCATAACTGAGGCTGTCAATGTGCAGAGGAAATCCAGTAGCCAAGAACCTGAAGCTGCTGGTGAGAGAGAGGACCTCAGTCCAATCATCTCATCCCCAATGATTCTTCTGATGAAGATGAGGGAAATTTGAGACCAAATATGCAAAAACTATCAAAAACATGCTCCTATTTAGTCTCCAAGGTTAGTCACCTTGAATCTCAGGTGACTACCCTGCAAAATAGGGTCAATGATCAGCAACTTGAGATATCTTATCTCAGGGAAAAACTAGCTGGGAGACCTTTAAGAGGAGCTCAACCAGGAACACAAGAACCTATGAATGTGATTGACCTAACTCCTAGCTCACTTATGCAAGAGGGTGATGCTACCAAAAAGGGGGAGAAAGTCATTATAGTCACAAAACCTGGGAGTTCTTCAGGGAGTATGGACATTGAGGACTCACCATCCTCACTTGAAATTGTGCATACTCAGCAACTTCCTCAAGTTCACATTGATGTGGACATTATAGACTCTATCATTAGGACTCTCTTTGAGGAAGGCATTCCAAGGGCTATGTCATCCCCACCTCAAGGAACTTCAAACTACATTATTAGGTGGAGGTATGATGTTGATAGAAGAGCCCTCATTCTTCACAGAGTTCAAGGGCAGCAAGAAGTATTCAGTTTTCGGACCTTGAACTACTATGAAGGTCTTGACCTGATCAACATGCCACTTGTCAACCCAAGTCAATCAAGACAAACTGAAAGGTTAACACTCATGATTCAAGACAGAATTACTGAAGAGTTCAGCCTTAGATGGAGACAAATTCAATCAGGTAATGTCATTGGTTAACTGGATGTTGAGGCAGACCCTAAGATTAGCTTCAAAGGGAAAACCTTGAGTAAAGGCCCAGTGATAGAGCCTGAGAGCCCCATCACACCAACAACTGCTTCAGAAATTCATTCCATCAATGAAACACCTGCTCATGAAGGTGTCTCACAACCTCTCTCTGGCTAGAGCTTAGATGTTACTCCAAGCAATGAAGGCCAAAGCTCTCTGCACCCTACGTCACAAAGGTCTGTGGGTGACAAAGGGAAAAGGATTCTAACTCCTGAGGATATTGAGGAGGAGGAGGAGGAGGAGAGAGAGGAAGAGGAAACTAAAGGGAGAAGTTCCTCTGTGTCATCATGCTTTATGCAAGCTGCAATCAGAGCTGCCCCCAGACCTAACACTCAAGATGATGAGTTGAGGGCAGTCAGGATTACTTACCTGCAGACCAGGAACTATGACATAGATGAGATTATATCAATCCCCTTAGAGAAATTAAATGAACTAGCTGATATGGAAATGTCAAGAGAGATGAAGGAAGCAGAGGGTGCAAGGCTACTTCTCCAATTCAAAAAGGAAAAGAGACAGAAAAGGTTATATAAGCATGTTCCAACTCTCTCCCCAGTTCAAGAAAGTCCTGTGCAAGAGGTTGTGGCAGCTACACAAGAACCTCGGGTTGATAAGGAAACAGATAGACAAAACATGATCAACTACCTGAGTGCCACAGGTCTCTACCAGGCATCTGCACTTCTTCCCTTGTCCTTTGAGTACATTGAGTTTAAGTATCTTAAACAGCTTGAACTTCAAGTGCTCAACGAACAAAAAGCAACAAAGAAAAAGATAAGGGAAGATGTTGCAACGTCAAGAGCCATCATTCAAAAGAGTATGAAGATGTCTGCCGACAGACAAATGATGATGAGCTTTTTGAAGCTGTATGGGTTCTTCGGAAGGAGACTTGGCCCTATGTCTCTATCCACAATGGATGAGCATATCAGGGTAATCAAGCAGAAGATCAAGAGTGAAGAGCTGATTGACTTACACTCCCCTACAAGTCAAGTCCCGCCTGAAGTGGAGGTTAAGGTTGAACAACCTGAGAAATCACAACCTAGACCTCTTGCTGATCCTCAGCAAGCTTCATCTTCTGATCCACAGCAGGGTCAAACTCCCTCTCCTTTTGAACTTGTGAGGAGGAACACCCAACTGAGAAAGACAAGACTGATCAACAAGGTGCTGCACACCAGTCTTCTCAGTTAAAGTCTTCTAAGAGGAAGAAGAGGATGGCTTCCAAACCAAAGTCAAAGAAGAAGAAGCCTGAATCATCCACCTCTACACCTCAGGCTGAGTTAGATCAACCTGAGGACGTGCATGAAGAGGCAGCCCAATCAACTCCGATGCAAGTGGCTCCTCTTGCAGCTAAGAGATCCATCTTATCCTGGACCTTCATAACTAATCCAAAAAGATGGCATTTGATCAGAGATCAAGGTCTTGAGAATGTCTACACATGGCAAGACTTAATTAACTTACCTCTGCATGATCCCTTTGAGATGAGAAGATATTATGAGGGTCTGAGTGATCCTGACCATCTGATGAAGAAGGGTATGGTCATCCAACATCTGAAGGTCTTCTAAATGTTTGGTAGCATCAGCCTAGGGGGAGTTTGTAAGGACTTCTATAAGTCTGATGCAGCCAAAACATCCAAAATCTCTTTGCATGCATGCATTAAAGAACTGAAGTAGAAATGCTTTGGAAGTTTTACACCATGCACTAGAAATATTTTAAGTGTAAAATCTTCCGAAGCCATGACCAACATCTTCCGAAGCCAAAAGTGAAGTCTTCCGAAGCTTCAAAGACAAAGTCTTCCGAAGCCAAAGAGTGAAGACATATTTCTTCCGAATACTTTTAGAGACATGCTTTTATCTGATGTACTTTACCATAATGTTGGACCACCTTTCCACTGCAACTCTGTAAAGTCACCAACTTACATGAGTTGGTGAAAAGGTCCATGCTTTTGGTAACTGTACATTAAGGTCTTGAGTCCATGCTTTCTACTTTATGTACTTTTATCCTTTTTGTAATATATTAGGATGTGAGCTATGGCATGTCATAGTCACTACTCAAAAGGCAAATCTGCCTTTTGACTTTACATTTGATTTTGTAGTTGTCTAGTCAATTTTATCCAGCTGGCTTTCAAAGTATGGCCGGCTGTAGGATGTAGTATATGTATCTCAAGTACTTGTAACTTTCCTTTATGCTTTGTAATATTTGTAATAGAACTTGAGAAGCAATATACAACATTCTTAAAAACCAATTACTTGTGTTGTTTGCCATCTTGTTCCGTCTCATATTTACTTGTGTTCTTAGCATCTTTCATTAACAAGTTAACCAGTTCCCTATTTGATCAGTTAAGTGTTCTTAGCAACTCTCCTCATTGTGTTGTTGTGTTGTAAGTGCATACCCTTCACCAGTCCTGCAAACACCTATTTGGTTCGTATGGTAGTCTTCCCTTGAGGAAGAGGACATAGGTTCCAAACTTTTTGCCTTTTATATTGAAGCAGCTTCTCTTGCATAGCTTTAACCCAACTTCCATCCTTTAGAGCCTTATCAATTTTCTTTGGCTCTATCTAGGACAAGAAACAAGAGTGAAGACAAACATTTGCATCATGAGTTTGTCCTCTTGTTCTTACCCCTGAATCAACACCTCCAATGATCACAGCAAGTTGCTTAGACAGATCTAAATTTGAGAAATTCTGATCTTGCAAGGAGGATTCACCCTCCACATCAGCACACTTATCAAAATTGACTTGATCCAATGATTGTGTGACATCATTGATGTTGTCTTCAATGTAGTGGTTATCAGCATCAAGGAATTCCTGATCACTTTCACCACCACCATTTTCTCCAACATTTGAAGCTCTTTCATCTGAGTTTTGTGCCTCTAAGCTGGAATTTGAAGGCACCCCAGAAGTATTAGCAGGATTTGTCATTGATGTGCTGGTAGAAGCTTCATTTGCAGGATTGGTTACCAGTGGAGCTGAAGATGTGTAGCCTGAAGGTCTTCTTAGCTCAAATCTTGGGTCAGGATCAGTAGTAGGTAGTATATCTGTGGACCCTGAAACATGCTCATATAATTTGATAAAACAGTTGGTAACTAAATCAAGAACAAATAGCCAATCCGGACCAGAACCTTTTACACTGGGAGTGTGCTCATTGAAAGTCACATTGGCTGACTCTTCAACTATTCTAGTTCTGAGATTGTATACTCTATAAACTTTAGCATGAGAAGAGTATCCAATAAAATGTCCATCATCTGATTTCTTAGCAAACTTGGCAATTTGATCTTTGGTATTCAAGATGGTGTAAGGACACCCAAATGACCTGAGAAATCCAATGGAAGGTTTTCTCTTGTGCCAAAGTTCGTAAGGAGTCTTACCATGTGTCTTAACCACTAAAACTCTATTTTGCACATAGCAAGCAGTGTTCACTACCTCTACCCAGAAGGTGATGGGTAGTTTAGAGTTAGAAAACATAGTTCTTCCAGCTTCAATTATTGTCTTGTTTCTCCTCTCAGCAACACCATTTGCTAAGGAGTCCTGGGAGCACTATATTGTCTTGTAATACCTTTTCCATCACAAAATGTATCAATGATTTGATTCTTGAATACAGTTCCTTGATCACATCTTATGGTTTTGACCTTGTGATCTGTTGGAGCTGTAAAAGATAGTCTATATTATCAACACAGTGAAAGTCAACAAAAGTCAACGTCACGGTCAAAGTCAAGAAAAGTCAAACCCGACACGTTCGAGACGAGGAAACGAGACGAGACGTTGAAGATTTAAATGACTAGGAGTTTTATTGTAATAAATATATTTTGTGAGAACAAAATATATTTTATCTTGGCTTTAGTCATTTTTATGCTTAGTATGTAATTTTGTGTTAATTAGCCTAAGTCTAGGGAGTTAAATGCAATTAGTGAAATATTAGTCTAGACTATAAATAGGTTAATTGTCATTAGTGTTGGATGATGGTTGAATGACCAATTGATTGAGGGATTTACTTGTAAACAATATTATTAGCAATCAATAGAGATCAAAGGGGTTTTGATTGTGATTATCATATTTTGATCTAATTCTTCATGATTTGATTCAAGTTTGATTATCCTGGAGTTACAATTTGGTATCAGAGCCATTTTGGATCAAATTCATTGAAGACTTTGAAGATTATTGAAGCTATTCATCATTCTTATAGAGAGAGAAGTTGAGGTTTTGGTTGTTTTTGTTCAATATCATGTTTTCATCAATTTCAGATCAAATTTGAGTGTTATTGATATGTAAATTGATTGAAGTTTGCTTGTTATTGGTTGGGAAAGCTCTGTTAATCATCAGGTTTCAAATCCATTAAGATTTGGGCATTTTCAGATTGATTTCGTGTTGAAAAAGCTTTTCAGCTTCGTCCAGCGAAATTACCAATTCATCCAGCGAAACTGCCTGTTCTTTCAGCGAAACTACAAGTGTTTTACACTTTGTAGTTAATTTCAGCATCTTAGCGAAAGTAGTGATCTTGAACGAAAGTTCAACAGTGCTTGTGTGCATATTACAAGCGAAATTGCTGTCGAAAGTATCTTTGAACGAAAGTTCAAGCTTGTTTTGTGCGAAATTGTCGGCGAAACTAAGCAGTCTAAAGCATTTGGCTAGCGAAACTGCTGCCGAAATTTCCAGCGAAACTACAATTTCGGCGAAACTATCATTTCTTCAACTTGACCCCAGTTGCTAAGATTGTCTAGCGTGACATTTAAAAAATAATATTATTTCTGGGGGAGAATTATTTCACAATTTTTGTGAAAAATATTTTTGGGGCGTTTAATTGTTCAAAATTTTTAACACTATAATGTCATCTTCAGAAGACTTTAAATCAGATAATCTCACAACGGCACAAAGCCGGTTTGACTCTTTTGCAGCAATGAAGAAAGAAAAATTGACAGATTTGATTGATCGATTCTTAAAGGTGGCAAATAATCTAAAGAAGCATGTTCCAGATCTCAGTAATCATGAACAGATTCAAAAGCTTCTTGACTCGCTTCCGTCTACATGGAATTATCACGTTAAAATGTTGAAGCAAGAAAGAGGTTATGTCGACACAAAACTTATGGATATGATCAACACACTAAAATCTCTCGAGCTGGATATTCAAAGAAAAGAATTTCAGCAAGCCGTGTTCCCACATCAAACCAACAAGCTTAATACTGATCTTGTTTCTTCTGTAACAAGCATACTTGATTACAAAGCAGAGATGATTGAAAAGTTGAAGTTAATGAGAACTGATTCGGATGTGAATTTTGAATTCGGAGAAACTGTTGAAGATAACTATGAAGCTCTGAGAGTCGACAATGACACTAAACCGGAGTCTGTGAGAACTGATGATGATAAGGTTGGAAAAGCTGATAAAAGAAAGAAAGAATCTGAGGTTGACGAGATGCTGAAGGTCAAAGAAGAGGAACAACAAGAAATCACAAGGGTTTGCAACAGTGAAAAGAGCTTAGCTGCAGAACGAACTATCATGGGTCTTCCTTATGAGACTATTCAGGATATGTGTTCTTCATCTTGCAAAATCAGATTATTTGGGATTTATAAGGCCAACAAATTGTTACTGGAAAATGAAAAGGAATTAAAAATAATAAATCAGGAATTAAAGAAAAATGAAATTGCTTTTTCAAGGAAACTTAATGAAGCATTAGCTGAAAATGATCTTTTAAGAAGAGCCATTTTGGAGCGTAACGTTGAAATTAATATTTTGAGAGAAAGGGCTGTTTTAGCTCAATTTGAAACAACTCAGCTACAAACAAAGCTTGATAAATGGACCCTTTCACACATGAAAAAGGATGAGCTTATTGCTAAACAACAAGGGGTGCGAGTAAAACATGGGATTGGATATAAATCTGATGGTGAAGCTGTATTTAATCCAGTTCCACCTCCTCTACTTTATGTTATTCACCAATCCCCAGACCTCATTTAACAAATGATTTGATTGAAGCTGCAGAAACTAATTGTTTAAATGCAGGATTAAGCAGCGTTAATCTTAAAGAGGTTAGAGATGTGCAGGATTCACCTGTAGGTTTAGGATTCCTCAGGCAGGGGTCTGATAAGAAGATTAATGATGATTCCACTTCTGATGCTTTATCACCAATATTAGTTACTTCTCCAACCTTCTTCAACAAATTCAAAACAGGTAATATTCCTTCGTTTGTTCCTGTCAAATTTGTTAAAGAAGGAAAGGTTGTCGAATCATAAAACAATCAGAATCCTATAAGCGAAGCCGACATAATAGGAGATGTCAATCAAGATCCGTTGGAGAAAGATCTGTGTATACGTGACTGGACAAGCTCAGATGATGAATCAATCACAGAGGTGCGTGTTGGTTCCTCACAGATCAAGATGTCTCCTAACATTATCAAGTCACAAAAGCTTCCAAACGCTGAATCAAGACCAATACAGATCTCTTCTCCAATTGCAAAGCAACCCAATCAACCAGTGAAGATCTCATTCACTGTTCAGGAAAGGAAACTTCAGAACAAGCAAGGATCTCCAACAACCTCAACGCAATCTCCAATTTCAAATGCTTCACACGGGTCAGTCAAGCATCAAAAGCCATTCAAGGCTTGTTTTGAGTGTGGAAAAGAAGGTCATGTGGTAAAGAAGTGCCCTCAAAGACTTGCTTCGAATGGTAAAGGCAAAACAAATTGCTTCTTTGAATGTAAGTCTACAAAGAATATTCCAGATGGTAAAGGCAACACGGGTTGCTTCTCTAGATCAAGAGGTAAAAAGTACACATCTTTGAATGGTTGGATGAAAAACCCTCCATCCAAACCTTTTCATGTGAAGCCGGTTTTATATGATACAAAGATGAAAATGACCAAAGGTTCAAAACCAAATTCTTTTCCTTCCGGTCTTAAACAGAAATTGATTTCCAAATTTAATTCATTCAAATCCAAATTAATTGAACCAAAACAAATTTGGCAAATTAAAAAGAAGGATAAAGCAACCCCCTATTGTTTAAACGGTTGTGTGCCGAAGCAGGTTTCTTATATTGATGAAAAAGGAACTTCCAGGACTACAATGGCCTGGGTTCCCCTTTCTAACTAATTTGTTAATGAGTGCAGGAACAATTCAGGAGGACTGTTAGTAATCCGGTTTACTGACAGGGATTGTTCCTAATTCAAATTTGAGGCAAAACAAACAGGTTAAGGTCATGGTATTATATCCACAATCTGGATTTTTATCTGCATTATCATAGTTCTCATCTCATAGTCACTGCATATTTCTTGATAATTCATTTCTTATCTTGATAATCGGTGTAGTTTGGAAGACCTTCTTTGATAATTTTTTATTTTTGTACAGTTTTATAAAAAAATAATAAAAAAATATATAAAAAATATAAAAAAATAATAAAAAAATAATAATAAATAATAATAAATAAAAAAATTAAGAAAAGAAAAGTTTGCAAAAATAAAAATTTAGGGGGAGAGTATAAGTAAATAAAAATGAAAAGAGAAGTGAGAACTTGATTCGAGATGATTGAGAAATGATTGTATATCTTCTTGAAATGCTTGTTTTTGCATGACTAGCGTTTGAAAAATGAGAAATGATAGTAACTGATGCTGTTATCTGATTTACATATTATTTTTAAGTGCAAATAATAGAAAAACAAACAGATGCTTTAATGATATGCTTGGTAGACTCAGCCTGAAGAATAAAGTAGACAACAACATCATGATTTAAATTAAAATATATGCTTAAGGATGTCTGGATTTACCCGATCATTTTGGCCTGTACGAAAACTGAGTCCCGACAAAAAATGGATTGAGAATTGATCTTTCACCCACCATGATACAAATCATATAAGCCATATCTTTGAGCCATGATTGGTGTATTTATGTGTCTTGTGTTTGTGCTAATCTCTTCTGTTGTACGGTAGTACTGACCTGGAGTGATGATCTCCTCTGCTGTACGATAGTACTGACCTGGAGCTCTCACCGGCACATGATTAAATGGTCATCTCCTTTGTTATACGTGAGTATAGACCTGGAGCTCTCACCATTTTGGTCTAAGTAGTGTCAAATCATCTAATTCATCACATAATGCAATATTCTGTTGATAATCACTTGCACACTAATGCACACGCCTTGCCGTATAAAGATCATAACAAAATTCAAGAAATCCTGAGGTTGGGTGAGGGTTTTTGCCAAATGATTGTAGGGTCCTAGAATTCTAAAGTATTTAATCGAACCTTAACGAATCATCTGTTGCTTGTTGAAAAAGATAAGGCATGAGTTCAAGTGGCCAAACATATCAGCAATCGTTATTTATTTGTTTAAGAATTTCAAAATCATTCAAAGACTGTGATTAGATTCAGTTATCAGTGTGATCTCATTGCTTGTCGATGATTAATTTCATCTTTGTGCTAAAGTATATCTTGAGGATGTGATCTCATGATCGATTCAGTTCTCGGTTTTAATTGTTATAAAAAAAACAAAAAAAAACAAAAACAAAAAAAAATAGATAAAAAAATGTTATAATAAATGTATATGATATAAAAAAATTATAATAAAATTTCATTTTAATTTCTCTTAGGTCTTCCATATTATGTTGTTTCAATTTTATCATTTTTCATGCATTTCACGGAAATTGCGCACAAACGAACACGGGTTCGCTTGTTTTTAACACACAGATAAACACGGGTTTATTTTGTTAAAATGAAATGATCTAATTAGAAATGTCGAGATTGTGTTTGTGAATGTGTTTCAGATTTTTGCTTTAAGTGATGGCCGATCATCAGTTGAGCAGTGTACCTGATCAGAGAACCTGTTCCTCAAGTTTGCAGAAGATACCAAGCTAGGAATCCTCCTCCTACATCTTCTGAAGCACCCAAGATTAGAGATTTGGGAAAGTTGTTCCAATATCTTCACAAAGGATGCACTCAAAAAGGGGGAGCATATAAATAGGGGGAGCTTATGAGATGAAAAATCTTTCTCCTCAGATTCAGAAAGCTTCAAATTGAAGATCTTTCTACTGTTGACTTCTCGATGCTGATTTGGTTTGAAGACGTTGATAATGATAGACTAAGGGGGAGTATTGTTGGAGCTGTAAAAGATAGTCTATATTATCAACAAAGTGAAAGTCAACAAAAGTCAACGTCACGGTCAAAGTCAACAAAAGTCAAACCCAACACGTTCGAGACGAGAAAACGAGGCGAGACGTTGAAGATTTAAATGACTAGGAGTTTTATTGTAATAAATATATTTTGTGAGAACAAAATATATTTTATCTTGTTTTTAGTCATTTTTATGCTTAATATGTAATTTTGTGTTAATTAGCCTAAGTCTAGGGAGTTAAGTGCAATTAGTGAAATATTAGTCTAGACTATAAATAGGTTAATTGTCATTAGTGTTGGATGATGGTTGAATGACCAATTGATTGAGGGATTTACTTGTAAACAATATTATTAGCAATCAATAGAGATCAAAGGGGTTTTGATTGTGATTATCATATTTTGATCTAAATCTTCATGATTTGATTCAAGTTTGATTATCCTGGAGTTACATGATCACATTGATTCTCAATCTTTAAGATAAAATTCTTTAGAATCTCAGGGGTCTCATCCTTAGTTATAAGAAAGAAGACCCAAGTGAATCTTGTAAAGTCATCTGTGATCACCAAACAATACAAGGTCCTTCCTAGACTCATTACACTGGTGGGGTTAAAGAGATCCATATGTAATAAATGTAGGGGATTAATGATGGAATTTTTTTGCTTTGGCTTGTGAGATACCTTGTGTTGCTTCCCCTTCAGGCATGCAACACAATGGTCATCACTTGTAAACTCTTTCTTTGGTATTCCAGTTACCAAATTATTCTTAATTAATTTATTCATACTTTTAAAGTTTAGATGGCACATTCTTTTATGCCAGAGGAAAGACTCATCACTATCTGCTTTAGATAGAAAGCATGAAACTTATCCTGAGGGAGATGTTTCTTGCAAATCCATCTTGAACATGTTCCCTTTTCTGGGGGCTCTAAACAGGATGTGCTCATGAGGAATGACCACCCCGGGCCTGAGAACAATGCACTCATGCTCAATAAAGAGCATGTTATGACTATGATCACAAAATTTGGATACACTCAAAAGATTGTACCTAAGCTCCTTGAAAAAGTTTACCTTCTCAATGATGAGCTTACCATTTGTGACCTTGCCCCTTCCTGTAATGTAACCTCATGCATCTTCTCCAAAAGCAACTGGTCCTCCATCAATTCTTTCAAACTTTTTGAGTACTGACCTATTGCCTATCATGTGCCTAGAACAACCACTGTCAATGATACACACATTTCTGTTTGTCTTGAGCTGTTCCTGCACAAAAGAGATGGTTAGTTACACTTGGAAACCCAAGCCTCATTGGTCTTGCGCTCATCAAAAGAAGTTGAAGACACATTGATGCTATAGTAATGCTAGAAGGATCATTTGCTGATGTTGATGAAGAGCTTTCATTTATTTGGTCTTTCTTTGACTTCCACACCACCTTTGGAAGCTTAAACTTCACCTTCAATACTTTGGAAGTTTTGTTGACTTCGGAAGTTTTGATGACTGGACCTTCGGAAGATCTTGCTTTCACTGCAGTAGGCTTCAGTGCTTCCGAAGTATTCCTTTCTTCCGAGACCAAATTTTCTTCCAAAGGCAAGTTTCCACTTGTCTTCTTCTTCATTCTGGAGCTTCCAAAGGAAAGAGAGTTTCCTTCCGAAGCTTGCTTCTTCTTCTCCAAACTTCTTTCTTACACAATCCTTAGCAAGATGAGAGGTACTCCTACACATAACGTAGTCCATTTTCTTCCTTCTAGGAGTTTTCCTTTGTGAACACGGCTGAACTTGATCACTTTCCTTCTCCATCTTCATCTTTGCAGACGCTGTGTCAATTCTTGTGGGGATAGAACTAACATTGGAGCTAGATGGTTCAGGTTGTACAGCAGTGGTCCACCACTTATCAGCCTTCTTCTTGATGATGGGATGATTTGGACATGAACAAGAACTCTTGTTGATGGAGTTCAAGTTGGTGTCAGCCGGTTTGTTAAATATGAATTCTCTTCAAAACAACAAGGTAAATACTATGAACAAATCTCACTCTAATCTGAAATCAAGTTCAGAATCTAAGACTTGTGTTGTAGCAAAAAGAATTGTTCCTAATGCATTCAAGAAGTAAGTTAATGTTAAACAAATGCAAAATAATTTGGCACAAAATCAAAATGTGAAAAATGAAAGCCAAAAGTTTAACTATTTAACACCAAAATCAAACATCCTGTCAATGTCAAAAGTTAACAAAAAGTTATTTTTAACTCCACAAAAGTACTGTGAAATTTGTGATATGAAAAATCACAATACTGCTGAGTGCTATTTCAACAAGTATTGTCATATATGTGACATGAGAAATCATTCTATAGCAGATTGTTATTATAACAAATATTGTACTTATTGTGATGAAAAGACTCACAATACTACAAATTGTTATTTCAAAAATAGATCTCTTACTAGAGGATTTGCAAATTCAAACATTAGCAAAGGTTATGTTAATCCTCAATATATGAGAAATCAAACTGATGGATTTCAAAAATTAACTAATCAACCTTCTTTAGGTTTGAGATCTTTTCAAAAGAACAATTATGTGTGATCTAAACAAAATGTGCAAGAACAATTCATACCAAGATCTGTAAGAATGACTAATAAAAACATTATTCATAAATACATTTCAAAAATTGATCAATCAAATTGTATGAATGTTCTCAAAAATAACTCAAACAATTTTCAAAACAATTTACAAGACAAGATTGGTAAATTCATCAAGAATAAACCTGATTTGAATAATTTTCATTACAAAAAATTTACCATTGTTGATAAATTTGGAAAACCCAAGACCATCTCGGCTTGGGTAGATATCTCAACTTAATTTTCTTGTTGTGCAGGTACGCCCAAGAAGACCACTCAATACATGGTATGTGGATAGTGGGTGTAGCGGGCATATGACAGGCAATCCTGCCTTGTTACAAGATTTTAAGTTAAAGGATGGAACTCACGTCGCCTTTGGTGGCGATGCTGGAGGAAAAATAACAGGAGAAGGAACAGAATCAAATGGAATAATAAGCTTTGACAAAGTCAACTTTTGTTCACAGTTGAACTTTAATCTTCTAAGTGTATCCCAAATATGTGATAAATCATACTCTATTCTATTTGATGATTCATTCTGTTACATTTTGAAGCCAGGTTTTAAGATAAGCAAAGATTGGGTAATTGTTACAGCTGAAAGGGATAGAGATGTATACAAGCTGGATATGTCTCAAGTTGATCCTTCAACTGAAACAACATGCCTAATTGCTAAAGCATTAAATGATGAAAGCCAGCTTTGGCATAGACGTCTCGGACATTCAAATTTCAAGAATATGAACAAGCTTGTAGCAGAAAATCATGTCATTGGACTTCCATCTAAGAAGTTTGCAACGACTGATCACTGCTCATCATGTTTGAAGGGAAAGGAACACAGAGCATCTTATAAGTCCAAGCTCATAAACTCAACATCCAATTTGATAGGATCAAATGTACCAATCTGTGATGATGTATGAACACAATTCAATGAAATACAAACAAAGTAATCAAATCAAGCAAGATATCAACAAAATTCATGTTTTCATTAATATCAAGCAAAGACAAATTACAAAGTAAGTAAGCAGTTTCTCTCTAAGCTCGTTCAATCTAGTTACTTACTACATGCAAGTCTAAGCTATTTATAATGAAACAGAAAGGAACTAACAAATTACAAAACTAGTCCCTATACTATTACAAATATCAAAAAGACACATAAAGAAAACACGTTAATCTTTCTAGAGCACTAACACGGATGTCATCACCAATTGGTAGGCTTTCACCCGGATTGGTTCAGGTCTCTCCTTTCGGCTAAGGGCATCCGCCACTACGTTAACTTTTCCCGGATGGTAATGGATCTCACAATCATAGTCCTTTATAAGCTCCAACCATCTCTTTTGTCTCATGTTCAGATCCTTTTGCTCGAAGAAGTACTTCAAGCTCTTGTGATCAGTGAAGATTGTGCACTTCGTCGCTTACAAGTAGTGCCTCCAAATCTTCAATGCAAAAACCATAGCTGTTGACTCCAAGTCATGAGTAGGGGTAATTAACTTCATGTATCTTCAACTGTCGGGATGCATAGGCTATAACATTCCCTCGTTGAATCAACACGCAACCCAATCCCGAATCGGAAGCATTCGAATTGACTACCAAGTTTTTGTTTCCTTCGGGTAACGGAAACACTGGAGCATGAGTCAATCTCGCCTTCAACTCATCAAAAGCATTCTCTTGTTCTTGACCCATACAAACTTCACGTCCTTACGGGTCAACTTGGTCAATGGAGAAGCTATCGTTGAGAACTCTTGGATGAATCTCCTGTAATAACCCACCAATCCCAAGAAACTACGAATCTCGGATGGCGTCTTCGGAGACTTGTATCACCGCTTCCACCTTCGCCGGGTTGACCATAATCCCTTCAGGAATCACCACGTGTCCCAAAAACTAAACTTCGCGCAACCAGAACATGCACTTGGAGAACTTGGCATACAACTTCTCCCTTCTAAGTGTCTCCAACACTTCTTGAATGTGTACGGCATGTTCCTCCCCGCTCCTTGAATAAATCAGGATATCATCGATAAACACAATCACTAATTTATCCAACATCGGCCGACACACTCGATTTATCAAATTCATAAAAGAAGCTGGCATGTTAGTTAAACTGAAAGACATAACTAGGAACTAGTGGTGTCCATAACGTGTGCGGAAAACTTTTTAAGGAATATCATGCTCCTTCACCTTCAGCTGATGATAACCAGATCGAAGATCTATTTTCGAAAACCAACTAGCACCTTGGAGCTGATCAAATAGGTCGTCAATCCTCGGTAATGGATATCGATTCTTTGCCGTCAACTTGTTCAACTCACGATAGTCAATACACATCCTCATACTACCGTCCTTCTTATTGACAAACAAGACCGGAGCCTCCCATGGAGAGATACTTGGTCAAATAAACCGCTTAGCAGCTCTTGCAACTGCATCATCAACTCCTTCATCTCAGACGGAGCCAATCGATACGGTACCCTGGCAACAGGTTGAGCACAAGGTATCAAGTCAATCTGGAACTCGGTCTCACAGTCCGGTGGCACACCTTGTAAATCTTAAGGGAACACTTCGGAAAAGTCACACACAACCGGTACGTCCGAAAATTGTGGTACTAACGTGTCCACATCTTTTACATAAGCCAGGTAGGCGCTACATCCTCGTTCATATACTTTCCTGCCACCGCCATTGAAATCACCTTCTGGACCGTGGTAACCCGATCATCGTAGATCGTCACCGAACTTCCGTCAGGCATTGTAAGTCGGATCATCTTTTTGCGACACACAATATTTGCTTCGTAGTTCGCTAACCAATCCATCCATAGGACTACATCAAAGCCGCCTAAGGGCATTACAAAGAGTCTAGCAGGAAACCTATGACCTTCGAATTCTAGGTCACAGCCTTATATCAGATCATAAATCCTCGTAGATTTACCAATGGCAGTTTCTACATCGAAGGGCTCATCAATGCTTCTACTTCTAATAGGCAATTTAGCATAAAAGACTGCAAAAATGAAACTCTTACTAGCACCAGAATCAAATAAAACAGAGGCAAGAGTTTGGTTTACTACAAACGTACCTGACACGACATCAGGGTCCGTCCTAGCATCCTCCTGGGTCATCGTGAATGCTCTGGCGCTCGCCTCCTGCCCTTCCTTTCCTGTCGTCTTCTTTGCTCCGGAACTCTCAGTCCTTGGCTTCTTATAGTCCCTACTCATGTGACCCTCTCCACCATAATTGTAACATCTTACCTCCCTACACTCCCTTGCCATATGACCGGGCTTCCCACATTTGAAGAAGGCGTTCAATCCCCACCTACACTCCCCAGTATACTCCTTTCCGCACTTACGACACCTCTTCGCTCCCGCACCGGGTGTAGCTAGATGCCGGTCATCCACCCTGGAAACCTTGTTGTTTGGGGTGACACCACCACGTCCAAACCGCTTTCCATTCCAGTTCTTGTCTCCAACACCTTTCTTGCTCACCTCTACCACAACACCTCCCTCTCATCATACAAACTTCCCCCCAGATCAACCACCAACCTGAATGTACCTGGCCGGGCAGCGATCATGTGCCTGCGGATATCCGCCAGCAAACTTTGAATGTACCTTTTAATCTTTAGTGACACAGTTGTCACCTCATCCAGCACCAGCCTCACCATCTCATTGAACTTAGTGGTGTACTGCTCGTGTGTCATGTTTCCCACCTCTAGCTGCAGGAACTCCCTCTCAACCTTGTCAAGTTCTTTATGAGGACAGATCTCCTTAATCACCAACTTCTTCAGCTCACCCCACTTCATCTTTCCAATCGCCCTGCTCCCCTCGGCCTCGACGATATTATCCCACCAACATAAGGCCGAATCCACGAATGAGTGGCTAGCAAACTTCACATTATGGTCCTCCCTACACTTGCTGATATCTAGCGTAGCCTCCATCTCTCTCACCCATCGGTGAGCAGTAGCAGCACTACCATTACCATCAAAGTTCGAGGGTTTACACTATTGAAAGGCTCCATAGTTACAGCCTCTTGCTATTTCTAGCATAGCTTCTTCCTCCTCCTCATCACTAGAGACAACCGTCTCAGTCTCCGGTTGCTCCCTTTCCCCAACGGTCTTCTTCTTTTCCTTCTTCTCGTCCTCCCTCGTGGCTCTAATCACCTCGGTCACCACAAACGGTAGAATCGTCTGCATGACCTCATGGACCTCCTCAAAAACAACCTCCTTCACTAACACCCTCAGATTAGCACCCTCATCTCCACCTTCCGGATGTTGGGTCTCAGGCTCTTCAGATGCCATCTTAGTAGCCTTAGTCCTGCCTCTCGTGACACGCGGTCCAGCACCACGTCCACAACCACCTACACCTCGACAAGCCTTGGAAGATCTACCTCCCGCCATCCTCTAAACACTATAGGATTCAAACACCAACACGGTCATTCAAGGTAATAGCTTGGTTTATGTCAAGTATAGTAAGTCCCTAATTATAGTGGTCAGATGTTATTAGCAACTCACTTTACTCTACATACCCCAAGCATTTCCTATCCTGACTACATCAGTATCTGTAAGGCCCCTTTTTTGGGACACTCACAGTTGGTCATTCATCGCACATAAAACATAAAATATACATTTGCATCTATGAAAACATCGCAGTGGAATAACTTAAAACCATTTCATATATTAATGACCATATTTGCAAGAAAATACAATCATTGTTAACTGTTACAAAAATCTCATTGTTTTCATTGCATCATAAAAATGTAATTTATCATAAAATGGATGCCATCCAAAAACTTGCTAAGTACCTGCGCCCGTGCCATCCTCAGCAATTATTACCTGCCAACTGGAAAATACATAAAAAGTCAGCGTTGCTGAGTGAGTTCTACTTTTATAAATAAGATACTTTATATCCTTTTATAACCGTTCATTACTTTCGTTCGCGATCATGCATCTTACGTACACATAGATAATCTTAATATTATCTTTCATTATCATACTTCATCACGCGTTACTCGTTATCATTCATTCATTCATTAACCTTTACTTCTCATCCTGACCAATATCATAAGCTACACCCCAAACGTAGGCACGAAGCGGGTACTGGACTGAAGTCTATAAATAGACCCCCATTCATTACGCACATAGCTTGGCACCAATACCGGGGCAAGCGACAAGGATCCCATACGTTTGGTCAGTTACAAAGTCTAGACCCCTGTGTGTATCCTTACGGGTTAGCTAAACCACACACAGTTTAGCTAACAACATTTTAGAGTTGTGCACCTCCTTTCATTTGCTTGCAAGACTTTACATTCATCCTTTCATTAATGCATGCATTCATTCATCTTTTACGTTCCTCTTTCATTATCATTAGCTTCCGCTTTCATTACTTAATACTTTACATTCATTTCATAACCATCCCACATAAAGCCACAGAATAATACGTCATAAGGAACATAAAGAAGGCATAACATGAACATACATATCATCATCACACATCATCATGCAACATCATATAATCATCACACATCATTCACTCCCATACACATACACAACAACTATAATTCATCATAGAACATAACCGACCCTACGCTGGACAGCGCGGGTTCGGGTGCGGCAGCCCCTAATAGCGGGGTCCTAGGGGCAGCAGCCCCTAGTGGGGTCCAAGAGGCAACGCCCCTGGCTGGGGTCGCGCTGCTAGGTCAGCGTGAAAAATATTTATCTTAACACTTTTATATAGCACATTTCCTTATAGAAAAATCGATCTTCTTGTTAAAACCCTCTTAAAATCTTGCTCTTGAGTGGGATTTACTGGGTATGTTTGTTTCCAGCACCAAACAAGTTTAAAACCTTTAAAATAAGGGATCTAGAACTCACCTGGACTCAGTGAGCAGCTTCTCAATCAAGCTTTCGAGGCAAGGGTCACACTACACAGCCTGCATATAAGTTAACACTCAAAGGAGTTAATTCTGCCTAATTTCGCTGCTAAATTCGCTGCAAGATCAACAGTTTCGCTGCTAGTTTCGCCAGCAGTTTCGTACCGGTAGTTTCGCTGGCATCTTCGCTGCCAGTTTCGCTGCCAGTTTCCCCCAACTTTCGTTGGAAAACCTTGTCTATGAAACTACCTGCGAAACTATAGTTTCACAAGAAGATCCATAGTATCCCTGGATGACTACATAATTTCGCTGGATGAACACCCAGTTTTGCAGAACGGGCTGAAATTACAAACCAACCCATTTTTGACACAAAACTTCAATCTTTTACACCCAAATCCTTGGTTTATCACCCAATAAGCTATATCTAAGCTTCTTACATGTTTTCTTACACAAAAACGTGAGTTTTGGGCAATTCTTTGCCACTTTCAAAAACTCCAAGCCCTAGAATCCGAGTTTACATCAAAAGGAACTATTAAACGATGTTGCTTACCTGGATTCTTAGTCTTTTCTTGTTGTTTGGATGCCCACGAACACCAATCTCAATCTCTTGATCAACCGAGCCTCAAATCTCCACTTTCTCTATCTACACTCTCTCTTTAGAAATTGTTGTTGAGTTACAAATGAGAGTGGCTCAAGCTGATCCGTTTATATATATCGAGCATTCCCGGGACCTTAAACTCGTCTAACATATAACCCGCAAGGTTTACTCGGTCCATACTCCATCCCCCGCTTATTTACTTTTAAATAATCCCGGCTAGGCCCATTATTATTAATTGGCTCGTTTCGACTTTATTCGGGGCATTACAAGTCCACCCCCCTTATTTAGGTTTTGTCCCCGAAACCTGTTATTCCACGAATAGATGTGGGTAATGCTGTCTCATCTCTTCTTCGGTCTCCCACGTAGATTCAGATCCCTTTCTGTGCTTCCATTGTACTCGCACATGTGGAACCACTTTATTCCTTAGCCTCTTCTCCTTACGATCGATGTTCGCCACTAGTTGCTTCACATAATTGAGCCTTTCGTCCACTTCAATGTCTTCCAGTGGTACGATCATATCTTCATCAGCTAAGCACTTTCTCAAGTGAGATACATAAAATTGCGGGTGAATTCCACTTAACTCACTGGCAACTCCAATCTATAGGCCACCTCTCCTACTCGAGCCATGATTCGAAAAGGCCCTATGTATCTCGGGCTCAACTTGCCCCGCTTCAAAAACCGAATGATGCCCTTCCAAGGTGAGACTTTCAACATGACCCTGTCACCCACCTGGAACTCAATCGGTCTATGTCGTTTGTCAGCATACGAATTTTTCCTATCCTTAGATTCCTTCATAAAGGCTTTGATCCTTTCCAGCTTCTCAGTCGTAGCCTCGACCACTTCGACGCTCCCTAACTCTTTTTGACCAATATCACCCCTGTTAGGATCAGTGATCACAAGTCCGATGGATTAGAGTGTAATGCAGCGGAATAAGATCAAGAATTAGACAAATTGTAGCAAGAATTTGATATTTGTAAACAGATACAAGAGAATATATTTCTGTGATAAGGAATGTTTCAATTATACCAAATATTTCTGCTCAATCATTCACTAATTACAATAAGGTTGACACTCCTTATATAGAGTGCAATCACTGCTGTTATCACGGGATAGTGACAACTGGCAGATCTATTGCAAAAATAACTAACACTTAACAAACTACTGAAATGTTCACAACTACTGAGAACATATCAGAGTGCTAAGTACAAAATATAAAACTACTGATAAGAAACTACTGAAACTACAACGACTGAAGAACAAGCTCTTCAGTCGTTTTACAAAACTACTGAAAACATAAAACTACTGAAAGTAAACTGTCACAACTACTGAAGAAGTCCTCTTCAGCTGTTATGACAACGTCTGATACTTGGTCTTCAGTACTTGTGTCTTCAGACTTTGTCTTCAGCACTTGTGTCTTCAGACTTTGTCTTCAGCACTTGTCTTCAGACTTTGTCTTCAGCACTTGTGTCTTCAGACTTTGTCTTCAGCACTTGTGTCTTCAGACTTTGTAATCAGTTGTTGTCTTCAGCTGTTGTGGACTTCAGCGGTTGTTGTGACGTCTGTGGGACTTAAAGGTTTTTCTGATCCGGCTCATTGGTTCTTTTGGTCCAACAAACTCCCCCTGAACCAATGCAGCCAAAACCTTTAACTTTATTGAGGTCCTACTTATTGTTGGCAAAATAGTTGGTCTTTTTCCTTCTTGATCAGTTGAGAAGATGACCCATTATAAGCACTGGCCTGGAAATGAGTCTCTGATGATTTGGTTGGCAATGTATGGATGGGAGCTCTGTATTGGGGAATTGGACACTGAGCTGTTCCCCCATCCATGAGACTCACTTCCCATGTATAAGCCTGTAGGATTCTCTGGTGTATGCTCTGAGAAACATAATTTGTTCTTCCATGGTAAGATTTTCTGGTTCACCATCAAACAATCCTTCACGCCCATACAGCTCTGAAATGTACTTAGCCTGTTTGCCATTTTTGAGCTCAACTGTTGTAATCTGTCTGTATGCAAACTCATCTGGGTGAGTACCTTCAAGTAACAGACTGAGCTCATTTTGTTTGAAGTTCTCAAGCTTCTTGTAGACTAACCCCTTTTTAATTACTCTGTTCTCTAACATCTTTTGGGGTGGCTGTTTAGTCTCATAAGCCTTCTTGAAATCTTCTACAATTTCCCAGGGTGATACTACCAGGACCACTGTGATCTCTTCATCTACGATCCTTTTGACTGCAATCAAATGAGACTCCTTAGGTGCAGCCTGAAATCTAGCACAAACACATGTAGCAAACATAATATCTGGTCTAGAAGCTGTTAAGTACATCAGGGACCCAATCATACATCTGTAAAGTGTTTCATCAACCACTTTACCTTTCTGATCTGTATCCAGTTGTGTGGTGTTGCACATGGGAGTAGAACAGGGCTTACAGTTTTGTAAATCAAATTTTTTCAAAAGATTTTTTGTGTATTTGGACTGATGAATGAAAATTCCATCAGCCTTTTGTTTGATTTGCAAACCCAGAAAGAATTGTAATTCTCCCATGGCACTCATTTCAAACTTTTGTTGCATCAACTTGTAAAGGCATCACACAACTGTGGATCAGAGGATGCAAAAATAATATCATCTACATAAATTTGAACAAGTAGATTATGCTGCCCAACTTTCTTAATGAATAAAGTTTTATCTATGGAGCCTCTAGTGAAATTATTTTCAAGAAGAAAGTTTGATAATGTCTCATACCAGGCTCTAGGAGCTTGTTTCAACCCATAAAGAGCCTTATCAAGCTTATACACCCAATTAGGATGTTTATTGTCCTCAAAACCTGGTGGTTGACATACATAGACCTCTTCTTTAATTTTCCTATATAAAAATGCACTTTTGACATCCATTTGAAAAACTTTAAGATTTTGATAAGCAGCATAAGCTAAAAACAATCGAATTGCTTCCAGTCTGGCTACAGGGGCAGAGGTTTCATCATAATGAATACCTTCTTCTTGTGCAAACCCCTGAACAACCAGTCTGGCCTTGTTTTTAACAATAAGCCCATTTTCATCAGTTTTGTTCCTAAACACCCATTTAGTGCCTATTGCACACTTACCTGGAGGTAGAGGAACCAGTTCCCACACTTGCTGTTTCTTGAACTGAAGAAGCTCAAGATGCATGGCATCAACCCAGCCATTGTCCTTTAAAGCAATGTGATAATTCTTTGGCTCTTGCTGACTGATGAAGAGAGCATAGAAGCAGAAATTTGACAATTGACTTCTTGTTGATAAACCAGCAGTGATATCACTAATGATTTGAGACATAGGGTGATTCTTCAGATCTTGGTACACAATGAGATCAGTGCAAGTGTTTGTAGCAGGCTCAGTAGCAACAGATGGTGATGGTGAAGCATTTCCTTGAAACCAATCAGTAGATGGTAATTCAAAGGAAGTTGAAGTTGTAGAAATCTCATCAGCATTTGTTGTGGATTGTGCTGCTGGAGCTACAGGAACATCAGGTCTAGCTGAATCACGTAGTTGATCACTAAACTTGAAGAGGTGAGTACTACTATCATCATCATCATCAGCACCAGCAGTACCACCAGGTACAACAACAGGAGTTTGATAAGGAACATATTGCAGTATGTCCAAATCAAATATCTCCATAGGGCTTTATGGAATCTTGTCCTTTGGAGATTCATTAAACTTAACATGTAGAGTCTCTTCAACCATCTTTGTTCTACAGTTGAAGACTCTGTATGCTTTGCAAGTTGATGAATAACCAACAAAGTACCCTGCATCCACCTTAGAATCAAATTTTTGAGTTGATCCCGTGTGTTGAGAATGAAACAAGGACATCCAAAAGCTCTAAAGAATGAAATTAGAGGGGCCAAATGATGAAGAACTTCATATGGAGTCTTCATCAACCTCTGATTTACTAGAGCTCTATTATGTACATAGCAAGCTGTATTGACAGCTTCAGCCCAAAAAGTCATTGGCAGTCCAGAATCAGCCAACATGGACCTTGCAGCTTCAATAAGGGTCCTGTTCTTTCTCTCCACTACTCCATTTTGTTCAGGAGTTCTTGGAATGCTAAAATGCCTCTTGATTCCCTTTGAGAGGTAGAACTCATCAAGTGTATTGTTTCTAAATTCTGTTCCATTATCACTTCTAATACACTTGACTGAGAGGGAATACTGCTTCTCAACATACAACACAAAGTTGATAATCTTCTGAGCTGCCTCATCCTTTGAATGCAAGAAGAAAGTCCATACAAATCTGGAGTAATCATCCACAATTACCAGACAGTATTTCTTCTTAGCCATACTCATCACTCTCACAGGACCAAAGAGATCCATGTGAAGAAGCTGTAAGCAGGCAGTGGACTTAGGTTTTTCTATGGAGGGAAATGAAGCTTTGTGTTGTTTTCCTTTTAAACAAGCAGTGCAGTTATCTTCACATTTGAACTCCTTCATAGGCAGTCCCCTTACTAAACCATGGTTTATCAGCTGATTTATGTTTTTGAGATTAACATGACCCAACCTTCTATGCCATAGAGTAGATTCTTGAGGGGAAGCCTTGGAAAATAGGCAAGGATGGCCTTTGAGATCTATTTTCTTGGAAAGATCTAAGGCATACACTCTTCCTGTCCTGTTGGCCTTTAGGAGAGTGTTTTCATCCAACACCTTATCAATCAAACTTAGAACTTTGGATGACAGAATCCGACAGTTCTGACTAGTGAAAAGAGCAACATGGCCTTTGTCACACATTTGACTGACACTCAAGAGGTTGTACTTGAGATTTTCCACATGGTTAACATCATCAAACTTTATTTCCCCATTGGAAACAAAGCCTTTGCCGATGATGTAACCCTTTGCATCATTGCCAAATGACACAAACCCCTTCCTTCCTTGAGAGTAGTCATTAAGAAGTGATCTGTTTCCTGTCATATGCATGGATCCTCCACTGTCTACATACCAGATGCCTCTGTGGCATGTTGAAGAACCCTGCAAAACAAAACAAATTAGTTAGATTTTGAGACCCAAACCTTTTGGTTTTGGGCCTGTTCACATCAACAGATGGTAAACTAACAGGTTTGTTGGAAACAACAGCCTGAGAGGAAGAAGATGGTGAAGAAGAGGAATCCTTTGGCTTGGACCTCCTTTTCTGTGGTTTCAACATAGGAACATCTAATTGGTTAACTCTTCCCAATAGATGTTGAACCATCATAACCAGCTGTGTCTGATTTTGTGAAAAAGCTTTCAGCTCTTCAGACACATTGGCATTGGAGTTTGATAAGTTCCTATGTTGCACCTTCTTCTTTTGAGCTATCTCAGCTGTTACCTGTTTAACCCCTTCCTTTTTGGATTTCTTTTTGGACTTAAGGGTTACAGGATTTGATGTTGCTGGTACAAATGTGGCTTCAAACTCAGTTTTCATTTTATCCATTTTCTCTTTAATTTTCTCTTTATGTTTGAGTTTGGATCCTCTTTTGTACCAACAGTCGTCTGTAAGATGATTGAACAAACCATATACTTCACATGGTTTCTTCTTCATCTTATGTTGATCATCAACTAAAGAGGATGAAACTACTGAAGACTTGCTCTTCAGTACTTTGAAAGCATTATTTGCTTTCTTGACTTCCTCTTTAGTAGTCTTCAAACTCTTTCTACTGACAGTTTTCTTCTCTTCAGTGCTGACAGTAGTTGGAGTTTGAACTTCAGGTGTTAAATCTTGCTCTCCAGTCCTTTCAGAACTTCCAGAAATAACTCCTGAGTTGATCAACTCTTTGATCATGTGAGTGTCAGCAATGGAACCATCAACATCAGCTGATTGGTTCTGAGAGGGCTTAGTGCTGACTTCAACTTTTGATGATGCTCTATCAAAAAGTGAATCACATGATGATGTGGATTGGTTATTGCTTTCTCCATCAGATTTCACTTCTGCTCTTGAAGCAAAATCTGTAGGTGGAGCAGTGTGATTATAACCAATGCCAAACTTCACATTGGAAGCTGATTGCTTACTAAGAAGCATTTCAAAACCTTTGCATGATTGTACCCATCGATCACACTCTACTTGGGTGACTGCAAGGGTTTCTTTGAGACTTCTCTGGTCTTCCAGAATAACCTCTAGCTTGGCCTTTTAATCATTTAATTGGCATTTAAGCTTATAAATCTCATCACTTTTATTATTAAGAGTAGACTCATACTCAGCTTTTCTTTTGGAAATGGTTTTTTCAAACTCAAGTTTTTGATTTATTAATGCTACATTTGCCTCTCTAATAGAGACAAAGGCAGCTATGCATGATTCAGAACATAACTTGGCTTTAGCCTCTGAAGATACCTGAGTTACTTGTGAAGATGATGCATTTGAACAGGAACCCTCAGTAGACTCCAGAGCCATAAATGCTAGATTCCCAAAAGGACTGTCACCACCATGTTGATCAGCACCTGTGAACAGTTGTTCATGACCAGACATGTCATCTGGCAAACTGCTCCAGTCAACAACTTCAGGGGTGAAGAAGCTATGTTGTTGAGGTTGAGGAGGTTGATGAGATGGTTGAGGTTCTGGTAGTGCATGAGGTTGTGATACCATAGGAGCTTGAACTTGACTGGTTTGTGGCATGTAATAACAAGGGTAAGGGTATGGCATTTGACCCTGAGGAACAAAATATGCAGGAGATTGTGGTTGAGAATGATGACTAGAATTGACAGGATGTTGCCCTTTGTTTTGTTGACTATTGCCAGGGAAAGTCACAAAAGGTGCAGAGGAATTAGATCCAGATAATCTACATTCTCTAGCAAAGTGTCCAAGCCTTTGGCATTTGTGACACCTCAACTTACTCTTGTCAAAACCAACTTTGGTTTTGCCAGAGAGTCCTGGGAACTTTCTTCCAGTTCTTTTGTAGAACTTCTGAGATCTGATATTTATCAAGGCCATTTGGCTCAAAATATCCATCTCTTCTAAGTCATCATCAGCAATCCCCTTGAGATCATCCATGATGAAGCATAGATTGTCATTATTACACCCAGTAAACTGACTATCAACACTCACAAATGCAGAATCAGAAATGTTTGAAGAGAAATCAATATGCTCATGTTGGTCCAAATGATCGATGAACAGTACAATTGATAGAATAGTTTGATCAATATCACATACATAAGCCAAATAACAAACAATTGAGAGATGAATATGATGAATCAAGACATAATTGATATTCAAATGAACAAACTCACTCAATAACAATAAGCACAATGTATTTCAATGAAGTAACTGCTTGAGAATGATAGTTTGCAACAGAATTCCACGTTTTGGGTTTTGCAAACTTATCATGCAAAATGAAATAACAAAAGTATATATAGCAGTCATAGTTTCGCTGACAGTTTCGCTACAAGCGAAACTGTCATGCCGAAACTATAGTTTCGCCCGGCAGAACATAAGTTCGCCGGGTGAACCAAAACAGCAAACTGTGAGCGAAACTATAGATTCGCTCACAGTTTCGCTGGACTGCCACAACTGTAATAACTATCAAACTACAAAATGAAACTAACACAAGTCCTATTACAATGAAAAGTAAACATTTATACTAAAGTGAGTCCAACCTATCATGATCTTCAATACTCCCCCTAGGTTGGACCTCACTGTCTTCACTGCTCTTCGTTCGGCTCTTCAGCTCCCGTTTCCTCAGCTGCTATTGATCTGTCTTCATCTCCTCCTGCAGCAATGTCTTGAGAAGCTTCAGCCACTGATTCTCCAAGATTAGTTCCTGCCTCATCAGCTTCATGCGAATGACCACTAGCTCTAGCAAACTGCCTTGTTAAGTCTTGAACATCCATAGCCAAGTCATCTTATGCTCTCACCTTTTCAGCCAAACTTTTTACCTCTGCCCGAACTCCCCTTATTTTGTTCGCCACATTCATAAACAAGCTTGCCTCCTTTCTTGTTTCCTCACCTGCCCCCGCCTTTATATGATTTTCACAGAGAATCAAAAGATCTTCATCACAAAAGCTGAATAACTCCATTGGGTCAAACAAGCTAGCGAAATTGCAGTTTCGCTTAGCGAAGCTGTCAGCGAAAGAATAATTTCGCACCAAAATTTTTATTTATTTTTTATTTATTATTATTATTTTTTATTTTTTTATTATTATTATTTTTTATTATTTTTTTATATATTTTTTTTTATTATTTTTTTTTTTTTTATTTTTTTTATTATTATTTTTTTTATTTTATTAACAATAATACTCAAGGAAAGCACATCACATAATGAGATCTAAAATAATCAGAGATCACATTCTCTAAATATTTTAGAACATAATGATGATTAAAAATCATCTACCAGTCATGAGATCATACTGAAAACAAGATCTGATCACAATCTGCACAGAAACCACAGAAATTAGAACAAATCAATAACGATTGCTGATATAATTATCCACTTAAACTCATGCCTTATCCTTTTTCAAACAACAGCTTATGATTCATTTAAGGTTCGATTAGATGCTTTAGAATGCTAAGACCCCACAATCATTTGGTAAAAACCCTCACCCAACCTCAGGATTTATTGAATTATGAATCAATCTTCATGAAACAAAATTTTTGAATAAGTGTACAAATGATTATACACAAAATATTTCATTCTGAGAGAAATTCATCGATAAGATGATTTGACATAATTATATCAAAATGGTGAGAGCTCCAGATCTATACTCACGTATAACAGAGGAGATAACCATTTGAACATGTGCTGATGAGAGCTCCAGGTCAGTACTATCGTACAGCAGAGGAGATCATCACTCCAGGTCAGTACTTCCGTACAGCAAAGGAGATAAGCACAGACACAAGACATCTTAACACAAAATAAAACAGCAGAGAATGATGACATAACAAAGCACAATGAACGAAAGATTCATTCTCAATCCATTTTTGTCAGGACTCAGTTTTTGTGCAATCCAAAATGAATGAAAAAATCCAGGCATTCTTAAGCATAAAGTTTAATTTAATCATAAAGCTGCTGTCTACTTCATTCATCAGGCTGAGTCTATCAAGCATATCGTCAAAGAATCTGATCCATTTCTTTTAAATTTTTATTATGAAACAGAATCTAGTAACAGTTACTATCATTTCTCATAGACTTACTGGTCATGTAAATAAGAAATATTTAGAGAATATACAATCATTTCTCATCATATTAAATTCGATCTCAGAATACTGATATTACTCCCCCAAATTTTTATTTTCATTTGTCTATAATTATAGAAAAATTGTAACTTGATTTATTTTTTTTATTGGTTTTTGTTTTTATGTATTTTATTTTTAAAATTATGACCAAAGAAATAGAAAATGAAAATTTAAAAAGATATTAACCCAAGCATAGAAATTAATTCATAAAAACGAGGTTTATCAAACGTTTTTGTGAAAAGATCAGCTTTTTGATTTTTTGTATCGATGGGAATAATATTAATGAAACCCTTCTCTTGAGCATCACGAATCGCATGAATTCAGGTTTCAATATGCTTTGTGCGAGAATGATGAATGGGATTTTTAGCGATTCCAATGGCAGCCTCATTATCACAGATAAAGGTGTATGAAGGAAATTAATTCCATAATCAATCATTTGGTGTTGCATCCAGAGAACTTGAGAGCAGCAGCTAGATGCAGCAATATATTTAGCTTCCCCTGTAGAAAGAGAGACTGTTGTTTGTTTCTTGCTCTGCCAAGATTGTTGATACATGTATGTCCCTAGATCATGATTTGTAATGTAATGAACTTGTCTGTCTGATTTTGATGTAATTGTAATTGATTAATGAAATGATATGAATTGTTGTTACTTGTAATGTTTAATATTTCATTAATGAGTTGTGATTGAATTGATTGGGTTTATGTATGTTTGAATGAGTGCACATTAAGTTATATTAAATAGAACATTCAAACTTAACTTAATAAAGTTCTCATGCGGATGGCCCATGCGAATGGACCACACGCATGAATAACTTCATACGATTGACTCAATCGCACGACTGAACCAGGAGACTGGATCAGTCGTATGATTGACACATAAGATTGACTCAATCGCACGACTGAACACTCAGTCGTGCGGATGAATCAACCGCATGGTTCAATCGCACGACTGAACCATACTTATGGCCCAGTCGCACGATTGACCAATACTAACCTATAAATAGACCCAATTCGTGGGAAAAAAAAGCATTCATCCCATTACGACTCCAGACGTACCCTAGCCGTCCAGAAGCCTCCCAAATCGTTCTCCAAGTTCATAGAACACATCAGATCGGTTCCTAATCGATTTCTGACGTTGATATCAATTCTTGATTGATTCATCGTGTGTTCTCACTGATTGGATCGCCAATCAAATAGGATTCCGCACTATTTGAGTTGGTTTAACACGCAATCACTCGGTATTTCGTTCAAATACCAGGTCCTAACAAGTGGTATCAGAGCTTTGGCTCTTGATTTCGTGTTGATTCAATCAAGATTGCATAAAAGTTTGTGTTTTTGCACGAAAAACGCAATCTTTTGCATCAAAAGTGATCTTGGACGTTCCCTGCTCATTGAAGTTCAGTTTCTACGGACTTAGACGATTTGGACTTGCAAAATTTCGAATTTTTACGGCTGAAACCCGTCAAACCTAGAAATTTTCGCAAAACAGCAGCTTCAGTCGCACGAGTGACTCATTCGCACGACTAGACTCATTCGCAGTGTTCATTCGCACGACTGGACCTAGTCGCACCTTCATTCGGCCGACTGAACCGTTTCGTTCGCATAGCTCACACGCACCAGATTCATTCGCACGACTGAACCATTCGCCCTGTTCAGTCGCACGGTTGAACCAATCGCAGAGTTCATACGCACGATAAGACCATTCGCATCCTTCAGTCGCATCAGTTAAAGTTGATTTGATTAGACTCTAAGTTTATTAACCATGGAAGATCAGATGTCAGCTTTACTGCGGGGAAGGACTCAAGAATTCAGAACCTGCTGCTGCTTGAGAGTGAGTGGGTATTCACAATAAACCACCAAAGCTCTTGACTTTAGATGAGTTTCCTCACTGGAAGCAACGTTTTGAGATCTACCTCAATGGAGTAGATCCTAATCTGTGGGAAGCTATCGAGGTTGGGTATAGTACACCGGTGGGAGCAGATGGAGTAAAACTAACGTTAAGTGGGATGACTGACGCACAGAAAGTAAAGTATAATGCTGAGAAAAGAGTTTATGCGATGATAACTCAGTCGATCCCCAAAGATATATTCCACCAGTACTCAGAGAACAAGCAGTCCAAGAAACTGTGGGATGAGCTAGAGAAAAGGTATGATGGGAATGCATCGTTAAAGGCAATCAAAGCAAAGGAGTTAAAGAAGGAATTCGATAACTTCTCATCAATTGGTAACGAGAGTTTAGATGAAGTCATAGACAGATTCTACCATTTGATGAGCGAGTTGCATACACATGGAGTGGAAACAACTATGGAAGAAAAAGTAAGCAACTTCGCAGATGGATTGCCTGATAAGTGGGCTTCATTCGTGTCTAATCTTAGACAGAATGGTATACTTATAAAGCTGGATATAAATGACTTTATTCTTAGACTGCGTGAAGAAGCACTAAGGATGAAGTATAGAGCACAGAAGTCTTCATATACACAAAACCCAGCTTTATACAATGCCACGCCTCAAGCTAAGACATCTGGAGCACCTCTCCAGACAGCATTTGTGTCCAGCTCGTCAGGTCCTTCACATGCTTCTACTTCTGGATCAGACACGTCAGGGTCATCATGTACCCATTATATTGGATCAGAAGCAAGTGCTACTAAATTGAAGACCGAG